>CM022472.1:26437241-26485880 GCA_011952105.1 Coreoperca whiteheadi | reverse complement strand
GTATTTTAAAAAAAAAAAAAAAAAAAAAGAGAAAAAGTACCACATCTTTCATCACTGAACCTTTAACCGACACTAATAAACACAGCTCAGTGTTAAAACCTTAAACTGCGTCAATGTATCTGTAAATACCAAATTTTCCCCAAACTATGACCCTTTGAAAACCAACTTAAAGAAGGAAATAAATCAACAAAAGCTGCGACGACAAAACGAAAGTTGAAACAGCAATTTCCTTAAGTCAAAGTGTGGTTCTATTGCAGAAACCATATAGGCCTACTGTATGTATTTTGGGACCATTCGTTGTTGCTGTGTTGATTGCAATGGAGTTTAATATATGTTTTTAAACGACAGAGGAACTGACTCCACTTTGCCCTGTTGCTTTGCAGTGCAGCTTAAATGAGATTTACAGGCTGCAAGAGTGAACCTTTTGTTTAATTTGTTTTAAGGAGCTAGACCTCACCTAATGTTATCGATATTTTCATTTAGCCTTCCCTTTTGTTTACAAAAAACCCCAGCATCACCCATCATCCTTAATTTGGTGCCGATGATTTCCACCAGCGCTCAACATCTCCACCCTCAGTCCCTACATTGATTTACACAAGCGCGGTGGCTAATATCATTAGCAATATTGGAAAACTTCTATAATTTCACTGGTGTGCATTTCTGTCAATACACACTTTTGCATTGGTGTGATACGTACATCTAATTAGTTGATGCTTTCCCTTTTTTATTGCAGGATGTATAACTTTACCTGGCTTTATAGATAGACTATATGATCGTCTCTGTCATGGGCAAAATACATCTTAATAATCATATTCCACAAACTGACTGCGTGTAGAACTAAGGTACAATGGGGCTATTCGATGCTGCCATATTGTACGTGGATATATTGAAAATGTCCCAATTATAACCCACTCTATCTATAGAGTTATTTTCTTTTCTCAAAAGATAACACTTGATACACCACAAACTAAATTAAATCATGATATAACACTTTAAGTTAATTACTGCCATACTTGCCGCTGTATCCCATCACATTGCAATTAAAGGTACATTAATTAAAATGTAATTCATTAACTGTTCACTGGAAGGCATAAACTGTGGGAGTAACAGACTCCCCGTGCAGAAACAAGAGAATGGTGGTGGCGTAGACATTTTACAGCAGTCTGGTGTTGGTGGTGCATGAGTCAATCATGGTACCCACAATGGGTCGTTGTGTGTAATGGGATGGTGCTTTCGAATTAAGAGACTGCAGATGGAACACACATGCAGTATCTGTCCTGCTGCCTTCAGAACGCTGGAGGGATTTAATCAAGGAGAAGGCCTTTACACAGTGTAGAATCAGTCATTAGCCCGCATGTCAGTGAAAAAGGACATACTTGCGAGTATTGTATTGAATTATTTTTAAGACCCATTTCAGTTAATAGTGGATCATATTTTCTCATGATTGGGATGTGTCTATCCTGATTTTAAATTCCTCCCCTGAATGAGGAAAGTTTGCGTGTGTTTGAACCAGATTTGTTATGTAGTTACATAGTTGTCATGTACGATCCGTGACATCACAGACAGTCTGCAATCATAGTCCAACATGAAAATACATGCAAGTTATACAAGCGCAAACATTTCACACCTTCTGGTATGGATGCAGAAAACCTTTTAGTGCAATTAGAGTGTCAACCTGCGTCAAGTGATTTCACTTTAAAACAGAACTTTTGAACGGAAACACGATGTTTTCCTTTCTTTTCTGTTTAACAAGTTGATCCTGCGCTTTGTCAAAAGAAATGGTGGAATTAGTTTACATGGGTTTGGCTGAGAAGATGATTCTGAAGACTGACTCTGTGCCGGTATTAGCATGCAAATAATCAAAGTGTTAAGTGTAAGCTTACCCCATGCAACACATTCCTTAGGTGGCTTTTTGGCCAAGTCACTCTTTGTTTACAGCAGATCTTGTTAGCCTCCTGGTGAAATCCATTCAGACAGTGTCTCAAATAATGACTTGTTTCTACATCTATCCAAGTGTGGGACAGTTATCCAGCTAGCTTCCATTTCTTCTAAGAATCATTTCTCACAATAATGTTTTCATTAGCTAGTTTTTGGGTTAAACATAATACCAATCAGACTGTCAGACAATACATTCGCATTGAACATAATGTGAAAATGTTTGCTGTTTACTTGCACCCTGCTATTACCTTTGCACCATCCACACGTGCCTGGCATGGAAGTAGCAAAGTGACAAGCAGAGAGCGGTTCAAGGTCAGGTAAATGGTAGCATATGTCATTGTCCTGCGCAGTCAGGAACTGATATGTTACAAGGAAAATAATAACTTGTGCATTGAGTTTATATAGGGGAAGCCTGGATTTCATTGGTTACCAGGAGAAAATATCCCTGAAGAAGATAAGAAGAGAATCAGACTTTGCATAAATCAAACAAAAAGACCCTCTGTTGTGCTCCTAAAAAAAGCCAACACAAAAAAAAAACAGACAGCCCTCGCATGCGGTAAAATAAAATCACATCCCACTTTTCTGCCCAAAACCCAAACTCATCCGCCGCACACGCAATCATGTTCATACAGTCCCTAAATGAATTTGGCCACAAGTGTGCAAGAAAGTTGAAGGCTTAATGCTTTTCTTCTGGAACTGTCCCCAGATTTCTGGTCATCTGAGTGACAGCTTGCGTCTGAGGAATTGTCATCCCAACCTATTAGTCTGTCAAGACTCAAAGGCAGCTGTTTCATCCTTTACACCATTACAGATGGCCATGAAAAACAGTGGCAGGGTTGCAGAAAATCCTTTTTTTTTTTACTTTGGCGCAGAGACAAATATACAGCTGCATATATACATTAAAGCACATAAAAAGGTGTAAAGTGAAAATACAAAAAGGTACACACAAGGGAGACAGGCAACAAGAGGCAACACGAGGAAACAAACAAAAACTTTGACTCACTGGCATGCACCAGTCACCACTGAAGCATGCTGAAACCGAGTGACATGTGTTTACCTTTTTTGTCCTCGATACTCAAATTGCTCCATGGATGGAAAGAGTAAGAGCTCCCCAAAGCACAGAGGCTGAATATGTGCATTTTTATTTTCCATAACCATCCCCTCTGACAGGCAGGAACACACCTATTTCAGAGGGCTTTTTTTTTAGGAGATGTGGTTTATACAGTAGGTTGTGTCGAACCATGCCCACCTTGCTGCATTTGATGGGCAAAATGGAGATGTGAAATACAAAACAGTAACTCTGAAAACAGGAAGTTCTTTTGATGCACTTGTCGCTGGTTATGTTTCTTTCTGCTCTGTGCGCAAGGTTTTGGTAAGTCTCCTTTTTGGAATATTTATTGAAACACATTTTTCCCCATTTCATATCAAATTTGTGGTGTTTTTCCATTCAAAAACAAGTTAAACTTTACAAGTGATTACTTCAACTGTAACCGGGACCTCGGCGACAAAGTTTCCACGGTGTCAACTCTTCTCGCCCAATCACACGCAACTTTGATGAACTTTTACAGGCAAACACTGACTGAGGGCTGTCAGAAGTTATCAAAGGTTGTCGTCGGCATGGTTAAAGGGGAGTTTTGATTCGAAAAAGTGACTGAAGTCCCAGGGAGAAGAGGAGAAGGGGATGAGAGGAGGAGGAGAAGAGAAGGATGAGAGGAACAGACTGATTCGTGAAACCCTACAGCAGCCCTCGAGCTAAAATCCATAACTGCGCTGCTGTATGTTTGGCTGTCATAGCACCGGAGTCAGTCACTCATCCAGTCACAGACATGCATGGGGGCCTACTGCACACTGCACACCCACGGCCACGGACAAACCTGTCACATTTATGGAGACAGAATTATGTAGGCCATTAGTCTACCAAATCACATGAACAAAAATGTTAACAAGTAATACATAGACTATTAAAAAGCAAAGTTTGCAACTCATTTTAGTACAGCACACAAAAGGTAATGCCGATAATAAGATATTCCTAAACACACATTGCCCTCTTACCCACACAACGGAACTAAATTCACATACAATATGCAAGCATGCAAATACTCATAAACATAACTGAAAACCTTTGCGTGACATTGACCTGGACACAATTGAACTGTTGCATAAATTGAAAAGCTTTATTTACTTGTGTGTTCACTTCTAATGTGAAACAGAGTGTGTGTGTGTGTGTGTGTGTTGTCGGTCAGCTTCCTGTCACTCTCTGTGCCCACGGTCCAGCAAAGGCCTTCCAAACGCCTCAGGCCATGCCTCCAGCCAATCGAAGTTAAAAGTCCTCACCATGACAACTGCAGTGGTAGCCCAATTTTCTGTCTTACAGTATCACCCTGGCGACCACCCTAGATTAAAAAAAAAAAAAAGACTCTTCATCAGCACCTGTCGGACCTGTGGCAGCTGCAATGAGAGCTGCTTACGTACAGTATGTTTGGGTATACCTTCATCCCTTAGTGCGTGTGTGTGCGTGCGTGTGTGTGTGCGTGCGTGTGTGTATGTGTGTGTTTTTTGTTTAGGCGATAGAGTGAAAGAAAAGTGGAGAGTTTGCTTACATTCACCGGGCGAAACAAGATGACAGGTAAACTACTTACCGCATACCAAATCAGAGAGAAGTTTGAAGAGAGAACCGAGGACGCGCACAGCATGTGAATGACTGTTCGTCTTCCAAACAGAGCAGAGAAATTCGGGAGATGGAGTGATTAAAGAAAGAAGGAAGAGGGGATGAAAGGAAGGAAGAGAGCTTGTCAGATCAAGGGGATGCTGTGATTGGATAATGGAGCATTAGAAGTCAACGTGAGTGCGATTTTAGTGCATACGAGTGCGTACACAACACATTCAATTTTCAAACTCTTTTCCCAGTTAAAGACAAAATTATAGAACCATAGCTGGGATTCACACTTAAATGGGACACCACATGACAAGACTTGCAAGTGTAGTATTCCTTTCACTTCACATTAATATCAAGCACTGGGGGCCACTGGTGCTACTGAATGGAAAAACACCCTCTGACTACGGCTGCAAAAAAAAGATAATTTTCATTACTGAATGACTCACCAATTACTTTTTGATTAATTCTTTAGTCTTTAAAATATCACGTATTAATGAAAGTTTTATAGACGACATTTTCAAATTACTTGTCTTGTCTTACCAACACTCTGTCCTCCAGGGCAACACACACTGTATGAACGTTTTCTCATCCGTCACCCTTTATCGGAAGCACAGCATCATCTGTCAGTGCCTCCCAAAGCTGTAGAAAATCCCTTTGGGAAAAATTAAACCACTTTATTGATCTGAAACCGCTATGGCAAAGTTTGGCTAGGGCATAAACGACTTGGTTTAGGGAGCGATCATGGTTTGGGTTAAAATACCTATTGAGTTAACGTTAGGGAACCACCGTGGTTTGGGATTTTCATACTGTAAGTTTAGGTGGACATCTGTCGTCACAGTTACAATAATGACTGCTTGGTTAAGGTTAGTAAACGATCACGGAACCAACAATGACTGTCAGTGGGAGAAAGGGAAAACGACCCGTGTTAAAAGTCTGACATTTTACGTCACCCTAGTTCTATTGTGCTCCCGACAGACAACAGCCATATTTTCCTGCGGTTGCCGCTGGGATATGTCACTCGAATGTGAACATATGAAGCTTAGTAAAAGTTCGGTCAGGAAGACTTAGCTTTTATTAAAATGCCCCGCTTCCAACTCAATCAGCCGACTGAGGGTGTTTCACGTCGACTGATCAGAGTTGGCCACAACCTCTTGTTAGCCAAGCACCACACCCAGCGGTGCCTGGACTCCACCGGGGGTTATTCCTGTAAGACTCATGGCGGGACTACCCCTGTAATATATAGACTCCTCACAAATCTCTTAAGCTTTTCCTCTTTTGCACGCTACATAAAATAAATTCATTTCTTGAAAATGTTTTAGCCCTTTGAAATAGGTTCTCCTGATTGAAATGTCATTTTTGGGCATTTGCTGAAAAGTCTAATGCTGTTTCTTAGGGGGACAGTTCTGGAAAAAAGACATCTAACTAGGATTGCAACTGATGATAACTTCCATTACCTGTTCCTGTGCCTTGTACTTCCCGCGGCTGCTGAAGAAATTCAACCTGCCAAAGACAAGGATGGTGCTCTTCTACACCGCCATCATCGAGTCCATCATCATCTGCTACTGCCAAGGACAAGGGCAGACTGCAGCGTATCGCTCAACCAAGAAGGTGATTGGCTGCAATTCACCTTCCCTCCAGGACTCTGAGGCGTGCAGCAAAGATGGTGGCTGACTCCTCCCAGCCTGGAAACAAAGTGTTTCAGACACTCCCCTCCAGCAGGAGGCTGCGGTCCATTGGGACCAAAACTTCAAGCCTCAAAAGCTGTTTCTTTCCCCGTCTGCAGCTGGCCTCACCAACAAGGTACCGGTACCGAGCCGTCCAACTTCACAGGAGCTTCTGTGACATCGGTTTAATAACGTTCTGCAAGAGCTTCATACAGCTATTAAATCATCAGCGACTTTAACGAGTCCAGCAAATCCTCCGGAGCTAAAGCATAGGCAGCCTTCACCTCTAGGACATCGATGATCAAGTTATGTTTGTCTTTTTTTACCAGTAAAAGTCATATCACATAAGTCAACATACACCTTTTACTGCTTTATGTGGCCTTTTCTTTTGCAGGGATTTAGCCAAGGCTTGCCTCCCCACGTGCAAATGTTGCACCAAAACAGGCCCACATCCTGGGCTTAGCGCCACACAAGACACAATCACAAGAATTGTGATTGGTTTAAAGAACTACAAACAAGCCAGAGCGTCTTTTTTCCTCTATCCCAGAACGATAATGCATTCAGCCAGACCTTTCTCCAGCCCTGGCACAGCGCTTATTAAACAGCGTGGAGATAGGTCTTGCCATGCGAGACTAGCCCAACATAATATATGACTCTATCTAACACAGTGACCACCTCTTAAGACAAAAGTATTGTGTACTCTGCTCCGGGCATAATGTTTTCTATACACTATATATTCACATAACAAGACAACTTCCAGCCTGTTAGTAAGCAGTGGATTTTTGTATGTCTGTTGATACATTTAGTCAAACCAAGTTATCTGACTTGTTGTAGGCTGTGACACTGTAGCTTCCCTGCTGGAAGGAAATCATTCGGAAGCTAAATGTTTACATTTCAGCTGCTGGAAGGTGCAAGCAAAAGGTTGATGTAACCAGACATTGAAAAACATGAGTTTTGTGTCCCACTTTGAGCCCATTCGATGCAACTTGACTACTCCTACATAGTATAGGCGGCAGAGGCTCCAAAAAAAAGAAAAAATAAGAAAGAGTGAGGAAGGAGGGGAGCAAGCTGATGGATTGTAGCTACCACTGCCGCCAGATCTCACCATGCTGATGTAAACAGGAATAATGAATGAAGCAGTTTTGGGCGCAGAAACTATGCAGGCCCAGTCATTCAGAGAACAATGTGAATAATAACTGTCTGAGCCAAAAAGCCGCACTATAACTGGCAGCTACTTGCAAAAACACAACAAAACAAGCATTTTTGGCTGCTGTGAAACCAGCGATCCCTCCACAGGTCCTGATGTTGGAGGAGCAACATCTGAGACACCCACTGCCTGCCACCGTTTTCAAATTATTTACAACTACAAATGCAATCTCTGGCTCACATTGCCATTTCAGCACGGCACGACAAGAAATTAAACGGAAATGTCAAATGGTAAACACCCGCCGGACAACGCGAACACGCTTCCCTCGCGCACACATACAGTACGACCTCACGCATGGCGCCCTCACGCCATTTGATTTTCCATTGGTTTAGCTCACTTGGCAGCATGTCCCACGAGAGGTTTTGAGCAGCTAATGTTTTATTGATGGAAGGCGTGAGTTCACCTGGACTCTTTTTACACAAGCGCGCCTCCTGGACAGATTTGGTTTTACATCAGCAAGAAGGGATCTAATTCCTGTTGCTCAGGATAAATGTTTTGCTCCGCTTGAAAGAACGCAGTTATTGCTTATTTCTTTCACTGTTTTCTATATCTTTTTGTATGTCTTGCCACTCTTACGACCCTCTATCACCTGCAGTCATTTACCTGCATTCTGTTTCTCTGTCTCCCGCCCCCCACCCACCCCTCTCCCACCGCCAACACAATCTCTCCCCCTCTGTCTCCAGCAGCCGTGCATGCATCCCAGGGATGGGATATTGCTTTTCTAATCTTGCTGACAGGGGACAATATTTATGTATTGTTTTTCAATATCCATTTCTCATGCTCACATAGGCCCCAGTTTGGCCCGGACACAAAAGCACCGCACAAACACACAAGCTCCTCTCCCCCTCCCCTCCCCTGCCCGTGTGTTTTTAATGTGCTTACTACATTTCCCCCTCTGTCTCCTCCACCAAGACCTATTATTATTATTAGTGTTTTTTTTCTTGGAGGGCAAATAAGGGTCAGGGAGTGAAGTATGGAGAGTGCATGAAATTAAAGTTTGGGCGAAACAGAAAGCTGTTTTGGAAACAGAGCTGAGAGCGCTGGTGGTCGGGGCAGTTCACATGGAAGAGAAAGGCCTTAACAAAAACATGATCGGAGCCTGGAGACTTGTCTAGGGGCCCTGTACACAGACAGCACCGCGCCGGCTTCCTGCACTTTACTGTGGGGAAGGAACTTCTCCTTGGTATTCAACGGCTCTCTCGCTTCCAGGGTTTCTTTAAAGCCTCTCCTTCGCGCTCTCTCTGTCTGTCTTCCTCGCGCTGCCGAAGGCCATTGTAAGTCCTCTCACAGAGTCTGTCTGTACAGTTCACCAGTGTCCCTCTAGACCTCTCACCCCTCTCTCCCTCCTTCCTCCCTCCACACCACCTCGCACTCCCTTCCCCAGTCTCAGTCCCTTGGGCTCTGACCCTGGCCAAATGTCTGACAGCTCACTAAACAGAACGGCCTCGTGATCCGCATGGAGATAAACAAAACGCGCACACACACACACACACGTCGACTCTGAATAAGGTCTACCAAACAGTATGTGTATTGCTTAGCAATCTCGGGGTGTGTGAGCTCTTCTGTTTGCTGCAGTGTATTTGCTGTGATTAGGTGCTTTTGAGTTCAGAGCAGTTCTCTAAAGCTGCAACACTTGGCAGCTTATTGATCCTAAAGAGACACATTGTTTCTGAAAGACAGAAGTGTTATGAATGATATCACTGTGTGTGTGTGTGTGTGTGTGTGTGTGTGTGTGTGTGTGTGTTTGTGCTTGTCCTTGATCAGTGTTGCAGACTTGAATCTGATGCCATTGTGTAAACAAGACAAACTCCTCCCTGACTAAATGTGTTTATGTCCCAGTCATACACACAAACACACACGCGCATATACAGCAGACACAAACTAAATGATCCATAAACAATGATTTATGAGATGAGGGGGGGATGTCAGAAGTAGGATGTGAAATATTCAGCAGTCATTCCATATTCAAGGCAGACTTAGAGGGGCATGGATCCGCTACACAGCGGCAGGTTATACACACACCGATGCACTCTATCACCCTGGAGATCGAAGCGTGCATGTTAGCTTGTCAAACACTGGCTGGGCAGAAAGGCTCATATGTTACCACTGCATTATAGGCAGCGTCATCAGTTTTCACACAAGTCTAATCACCCTTATCCAGCCCATTGTCGGGGATGCAGGTTTCGGGGCAAAACAGGGGAAATCAAAGCCACATACAAAACACTGCATACAAAAACACACATATACAAGCATATCCCAATGCACAAGGGAATAAAGAAACTTACAAAAAGTGGTGCACGTGGTGTATGCGGACTACACGCACACAGTCATACACATGCTCAGCTACTTCATCTGATGAAATTGAAGTGAAGGCTGGTAACCATGTTTTTAAATTGTATTAAGTATTGAAGAGCTGGGTTTCCTCTCTGGGATTAGAGGCTTTCCACAAGCTTTTACTTTCATATGCTCAACTGCCAAGTCTGATTTTCACCACAGCTCTACTGCACTGACTCGACAAAGATACACCAGCGCGCACGCACGCACACACACACACACACACATACATACAAACACTACAGACACACTTTCATTGTCCTCTCCATGTGTCTTTTCTCCTGCCTTTCACTCATATTATGCACATTTTTCAAATCTGGCCTTATTTGTCACCTTCGTAAAAAATCTAGACCTTATACGATTACTGGCTGTTAAAAATAAACTTGCAAAGACACGTTTTTCTCTCTTTTTTCTTTTTAGGGATGACAATGTGGGTTGGCTGATTCACTACTTTGGTCCAGACTGAAATAGCTCAGCAACTATTGGATGCATTGCCTTGAAATTTTGAACAGAGGTCCATGTCCTCCAAATGATGAACCTTACGGACTTGGGTGGTTCCCTGACATTTAATCTGGCGCCATTAGCAGCTCAAACATTTCAATGATCCAGTAAAATATCTCAAAATCTACCAGTGGATTGGCAGAAAAGTTTGTAGAGACATTCATGGTTCTCAGGTGTTGCATCCTAATGATTTTGGTGATCCCATGCCTTGTCCTCTAGTGCCACCAATGAGGTTTGTTCATCTCAAAAACTACTGGTTGGATTGCCATGTAATTTGGTGCACACATTCATGTCTTTCTTAGGATGAAGATGTACTTTGTGTTTAGTGCTAATAAACACATGTTAGCATGCTAAACTAAGAGGGTGAACATGATAAACAATATACTTGCTAAAGATCAGCATGTTGGCATTGTCATTGTGAACATGTTAGCATGCTAAGCTTAGCATTTTTGTCAAAGCACTGCCAAAGTACAGCCTTACAGAGCCACTAGCGTGCTCCAGACTCTAGTCTTGTTGTACCATATTTTTTATTATTTTATGAATAAAAGTCAGCAGAATACAATGAGAAGAACATGTCATAACCCCTAAACATTTATGTGGGAGGGAAAAAGTAGGAAAATAAATGCACCCGTGGGGTTCATTCAGAATTCTCTGTGATGCACTGTTAAACGGCAAAATGGCTACACCAAGCTCTCTACCAGTGCTGTTGTGTCTTATTGCCACTGTTTAACAGCTTAATGGATGTTTTATTTCTGTCTTTGACTGACTTCTGAAAACAATATGCATTCTGTCTTGTTTTTCTCCCTCTAATAACAATTTGTATGGTAACAATTTAATTATTTTCCGCAACAATTTTTCCCTGATGTTGTTTTCATACAAAAATAAGTATCAGTCTGAAAATTAGTAACGATTTTTCCTTAATAAACTCAAAGAGCAACCTGTTTGTCTAGTTTATTGGTCTGCCTGTGCTTAAAGACAACCGTCCATTGTCAAGTGTATTGGCAGAGCCATAAGTGAAAGTGATGTGTTGACTGGAGATGTGCCAGGTAATGTGGCCAGTAATATGAGATTCATCACAAAGTTCGAGAGTGAAAAGCACTTGAGTGACTCAGCTTTCCTGTAGAGCATCTCGGTGCTCCATTATGTCAAACTGTAGCCATGTACAGACGTAAACATGCAGCGAAAGTGCCATAAATTAACCTTCCCAAACAGAACTCATTAGGAGTGGCTGGCGCAATAACGTCGCCTTCCAGCTCACATGCGCAAAGCATGTTTACTAGCACTTAACAGTGTAAACAGATGTTCTCTGTGATAAAAAGAAAGCCAACAAATCCTCCCACAGGTTCCACTTGACCAGCCACCTTCTGTCTATTCTGAAAGTGACTGCTAATTAGAAAGCTGCTAGAAAAGGGGTCAGATGTCTGATTGGTACGAGGGGATCAGGGAATGAGCTTAGCATTCTTTGCGGTGTCCTATAATAAATATCATGAAACAGTATGTTGTGGAAGCGTATACGGGACTATATTTAAATGATAATTTAAACTTGAAAATGTAATTCCACAATAGCATTATCATTTTCCTCATGTTATTTGGGTGAAAATGAAGATGCAATAATCCAATTTTCATTTTCACATACTTATATGGGCTATGGCCATGGAAAAACTGACTTTATGTTACGGTTAGGGTGTGGGCAGCAGGGAAAGAGGACCCACATGTAGAACGCTCTGATGATGAGCGAGTATTTACTCAAAGGTTTCCAGGAGGCAGGTAAACCAAAGTAGCAGGCATTAGCCAAAGAGTCAGACAGGCAGATAAAGGCAACACATGTATGTTGACCAATTGACACAAAGACGGAGAACCACACACAGACTAAAAACACTTGGGAAGGGGAGCCAACGAGACACAGGTGAACTGAAAGACACAGGTGAAAACAATCAGGAAGGGAAGCAAAACTGACCGACACATGAGGGAACAAACCAATTACCAAAATAAAACAGGAACTAACAAAACCTTAAACCCAACACAGACATTTTCAAAATAAAAGACTCCCAACCATGCAGAACTCATAAAACACAAAAGCACCCCACTCAACCCAAAACCATAACACTGTACAGTGGACCATATTCAAATGTTAATTCAAATTTGAAAATGAAAATGTAATAAACATTTAAGTCAAAATGGAAATGGAATTTGACAAGACATTTTCAAAGCTGCTGTACAGTGGACAACGTTCAAATGCAATGAGCGAAACAGCTCCCCCAGGTCTTTGCATTTACATTTACATGTCACCATGCTCTTTTGGGGTCAACATGTAAATGAGCATTTCATTTGTCAGTGCTCTCATCAAGGTGGGCCTTCAGTTAGGACGTCCCTAGCTTGAACAGCCGCTCCTTTGCTCATATGCAGAGTCCGCTTGTGGCAGATAGCAAGAAGGCAGCCGGGCCTCACTGACTACTGGATTACTGTACAAAGACACAACTTTATAACTGTATTCAGTGATTTTGGTGAAACTGGATGATGATGATACTTTACTGTCAGATTGAGTCTGAAATGTTTCTCGCATCACAGCAGCTGAGAAAATATTTTCCGGTTTTCCCTCTGTTGTCGTCTGGCTTCTCTGCCTCAACTCTTGGTGATTTATGGAGCTTCCTGATGGACAGACGGCTTCACTTTTTTGCTAAAGTAACCGCTAACTGCCGCTTAACTAGTCAGTGGTCCTATTAGCTGACTCTGCCCGGACTGGGAGCTCAGAACACCGGTGGAAAGACAGGAGCTCTGGACCGCCAAGAGTGGGAGGTTTTCAGGGCCGACATGGAATACAGTACCAAGGTGATTTACAGCGGCTCTGACCAGGACTCTGACTCCAATGACAAAGACAAGGTCACATTACTGAAGTGCTTTTCTTGCTGGGTTTTACTCTTGACACACCGGGGTTGATCCCGCTGGAACCCCCACTCAGACCTCCGGAGGTGGGCATTGACTGATGCCCGACCTCTCTTTCACTCCTCTACCGCGTGACGTCCCTCCTGTGCCCACCTGAACACACTGTGTCTTCGTCGAATAATGTCCACTGTATCGCAGGTTAAGTCTTTGAAAATAAAATGTCAAATGCCATTTTAATTTTCAAATTGTTAGAAAATTGAATTTTCATTTTCATTTGACTTGCAAATGTAAATGCAGTAGAGTGGGGGCACTGTTTTGCTGACTGAATTTGAATACTGTGCACTGTACAGCAGGTTACAACTTTGAAAATGTAATGTCAAACAGCTTTTCCATTTTCATTTTAATATGGTCATTGAACGCCCATATAGCATGTGAAATATAAATAACTTTATTTTCATTTTCACTATAACACATTTGCGGAAAATTTACATTATCATTTGAAAATAGTCCTGTATACCCTTCCATAGTTGGTCATATTTAAATCTATGAGGTTGGCTTATCTTTAAAATGAACTATTGTGACAATGCATAATCAAAATACATAAGATGTTTTAACCTCCAAAATATATAATTTTGCCCTGCTAAATTGTATTAATTTTAAGATTAACAGCCACCTATTTGTGGCTTATGAGGCTTATGACTTTATATTTTTATTTTATAGGTATGAAATATTAAATATTATATACTGCATTTGCTTATTAAATAAAAAAAAACCTAATGCAAATAAATATGCAGCCCCACAACTTGGCTCTAATTTCTCAATGTCCTTAAATCCTCACTTGTTTACTGTTTACCCTTTGGTTAATTGCAGGAATTATTTATGAAAGGACAGCACTGCTTTAGGGAGGCAGGTTTGCATTTTTCTTTCACTGCTACTTGCAAAGTTTGCTAAGTTTGCTAACTGGTCACTGGGGATACTTCCAGCTAGGAAGGTGTCTGAAGGTCTCTGCTGTTTCTTTGCCAAACCGAATCCGTCCACGTTTATCAGTAAATATATCATAATTATGATGTTGACACAATTAGCAGAAATGTTATCATTTCCATGTGCGCTGTGCTTTGGGTGGTAGTCATATAAATAGAAATCCACTAGTTATTTAAGAGCTATTTAAAGATACCACCGTCAACTGTGCTTCTAACATTACATGCAGCTGTAGTGTGGTCTGATTTTTAATGCTTAGCATTTGAGACATTACTTAGAGTCAGAGGGGGTCAGAAGTCTCCAACATGAAGGCTGTAGTTGATGTATAGAATTTCTGTGTAAATCTTGACCTGTGCTCAAAACGTTTTGTTGCTTCCTATGTATGGAATGAAACAAACTTTCAAGTGTCACAGTCACTCGGATACTTCAAAAATGTAAGTGTAAAAGCCCTGAAAAGGGGGGTATTTGAATGAAAGATGCACAGAACGTTCCTCAGATCATGTGTGTTATGACTGATTACTCAAAATAATAATGTACTATGAATACAAACACCAGTGCAGTTCCACAATGTGTACAATTCTCCTACGGGATACCAAACTGAAACAAGCATCGGCAGAATGTGTTGCAATATCACCGCAGAACATTTACATCAAACGGTCTAATATGTTGATTCTATCACACGGCACTTGCATAGGCAGTTCCCGCACAACACTTCAAAATTAACACATTCAGAAAACCACAAAATGTACTATAACCGACATATGACAACTCATAATTTGGAACATGCAACACTAACACTACACTCACTCAGTAGCGCAGACATTTCAGCAACATGAATCCTGATCAGCCTACACACTACAACAGGTTTTTCCACGGCTACCACTATTCCATAGACGACAGTGTGGTTAGCGTTGCAAAAGGCTAATGCGGCTAGCTTACACGTCGTCAGGTAATTAACCTCATTACTTCAAACTGCTGTATTACAAATAGTCTCGTGAGAACATATACACATTCACCTAACATACAGTCGCTGCGCTCCCCCTGTTGGAGCCCTCTGGTAACTACAACTACTCTTACTACGGCTGGTGTTTGAATGATATTTTGAAGATAAAACATAAAAAAACAACAACACAAGAATGCTGTACTCTAACTGCTGCAACTGGCGGTAAACAACCATAAAACATCAGAATGCCATCAAATGTTACTCCATTGGTTGAGCTGACTTGCTGCTAATGCACATTATTCTCTCTGTCACATGATAAGTTACTAATTACACATTAGTGTACTCACTGAAAGAGTTATTGGCTCACTTTACTATGGAACTGCTTACATACCCATTGAACAGCAGGCTAAATGAGTTACATTACTTGTTACATTATTTTTTGTTGTCTCAGTCGAACGCAATCAAAAGGTGCCTTCCCACAACTGCAAAGCTGCCACATCCGCATCTCCTTAAATAAACACATGTAGAAATAGAAAGCAACACAGTGTAGAGGTATTTATTGACCATTAGCAGCTAGCTTAGCCCCGGTGACTGCCCACGGATCTACAGCGTTACCGTACTCACACTGACGCTGTAGGGTTCACCCTCCCGAACTCCGAACAGAACCCGTGTAATTTCTGTAATAGGTGTAGCTGTGGCTCACGTTAGCAAGTGTCACGGCACAGGTAATGCAGGCAAAATGTTTTGTTGCTAAGGTTTAGGGGACTTAATTACCACTAATCCTGAATGCCTTCAGTTGCCAACAACAAGAAAGGATGCGGGCCTTACCTGAACCCAGGTGAGCTCGACCAGCTTTCACCAGCTGGCCCACTTGTTCTCCGCCGTGTCACTCATACCAGCCACTTGGCTGGGGGCCAGCCCACTCCGGGCCTCTCCTTGGCTCACCAACTGTGCACTGAGCTTGGCGTTGGTTTCAGTTCATTTAGGTTAACAATTAGATGCCGACAGAAACCAAATCAAATTACTTCAGGGATGGGGTAATTATTCATTTTCTCTCAGTCCCAGTGAAGAGTTCCTCACTATCACCTGCAGCATGCCACTCTCCTGTGTCCATATTTCTACTCTCCCCATCGGCGTCTGCCCTCTGATTGGCTCATATTAGGTAAGCTCTTGAAGCTTGGCAACGAATCATTGACAAATGACAACCTGTGACCGTGACGCAGGTCCCCGATAAGAAAGCAGAACAAGTAAACGAGACGATTTGAAGCCACCGACAGGCACATTTGTCCTCTTTTGGTAGATACTGGCCGTGTCTCCACACCTCCCTGTGTCAAGCACACATGTCCTGAACCAGTTTCTCCACTGAGTGCACGGAGACCGTCAGTGCTTCCATGTAATTCTTCAGTAGGACAGCGACTGTAACAAGCCAATCGTCTTACTGGAAATGGCACCTGTAATGTAATTACTGAATTACATTTTTTAAATTGTAATCACTTACTGTACCATGTGATCGTGTTATTGTGTAACTAAAACAAGTAATCACATTGCTGTATTGTACACCATACATTAACAATACAGTTATGTGCATGAATTGCAAAAAATAGACCATAGAGACGCATCGTGCAGCTACGCACGTGAAGCATGAGTGGAACTAGACCCATTATGCGGCTCGTGTAGATAGCTGTACTAAAAACCGATACATCTGTTTCTTCGGAACGCAGGGAAATGTGGCTGGTGTAAACATACGTTAGACAAAATGATCAAAACATTGGTATTAAAGCTTGTATAATACCAGCCATCGGTGTGTTGCGCAGTTCAGTTCAGAACTGCTGTTGTTGGCGGTGAGCCAACAGCGAGCAAAGAGTATCCAGAGTTGTTCAACAGAGGTCCAGCTTCAGGGAGCTCCCAAATGGTCCGACATCTTGGTTGCGTGGAACCGCCGTGTGAATCGAGTCAATTAGAGTTTGTAGAATAGAGGTTCCAGGAAGCTCCAAAGGGGAAATGCTAAATGGAAGCTACACCACCAACACACTGATGCACAGAGGAACTTATGCAGTATGGAGTGAGTTTGCAACACTGAATTAAGGGTCATATTGCTTTTGCAACCACTGGCAGTGCGTATTTATCTCAGTAATGTTCAGCTGTCATCAGTGGGCGGAGGAAGGCAACTAGCTGGGAAGAGCTGCAGTTTGGGCAGGAGGCTGGAAGCAGTACGTAGCACACTACAGATCTGTATCAGACTCAAACATGAATTAGTGCAAATGATTGTGTTGCAGTATTTTGCCCAGCGCTGAACGGTGGAAGGGATTTAGATTCACACAAAGGGGAAAATTTCAGCATTTCATTAATTTGAGAAGTTGGAAACAGAGAGAGGCAGAGGAAATACAGCTGTAGCAGGATTTGATGTGAAGCCAGCAGAGGCACACATGAGGCTCCAGAGACAGAGGCCTTTACCACTTTACTGCTGTTGGGCACTGAACTCGCTTTTTAAAATCCCTCGCACAGTTTCCACTGAAACATGCGTGGCATTCAAATAAACACAGTGGCACATTTCCCCCACTGGAAATGGAAACAAAATAGCAATTTTCTACAGACAAGTATGTTCTTTTTTAAAGGGAAGCTCTGATAGCATGACAGAGACCAAGTATAAACAACACAAATGCACTGCCCTCTGTATTCCATCCCCCCTTTATATTCCCTGAATACCACAGACAGCAGGCATTCTCAATTAATCCTCAACCTGCATGAATTATTAAGACGTTAAGAGGCAACCCCTGTGTTGCCTCAACATGTCATGATTCTGTCATGAGTTCAGCTTTACTAACCTGAATTAAAAATGTCAACAGTTGACCTTAATAAAACAAGGTAGGACATTTAATTTCTAACCCCTCAGGTACACATTGTGTGTGTGCTGCACGAGGTCATATATGATTTATGAGATAAAATTGCTCTGAAGTTTGTTAACTATGATTTCAAAATACATTTCAACAATACAACTTCTGTTTGTAATAACTGCTGTTGATATTGTAGGATACGTTTGTACTCGCGTTTACTTTGAGTTTAATGGCCAAGGCCATATAGACGCCACGATACACACAGAAAAGGCCAATCATGACAACTACAACCCCCATTGTATTAGAAGTATTGTCAGAAAGTATTACCACAAAGAATATAATAAGCTGAGAGGGATTCAGGAGGAAGAAAAAAACATTTCCTTCGGCAAAGCACTCCACATTTTGCAGAGCCACATTCAAGAAGATAAAGAAAGATGAGGGGGAACACAAAAATAAGATGTCGTGGTGATATACAGTATTTTCTGGTTTGAAGCCAGTATACACTCATTGTTTACATTCCAGTTAATTGAGTTACGGCTGTGAGCTTCCGCCAATCTCGTAAAAAAAAAAGATGTCGATGTCCGTAAGTATGTCTTTGCAAAAGGGATAGATTAGTTGTGCAAAGTTCCATTGCTTATGGCTTATTTTTGCAGCCAGTAAAACATTCGAGAGAACACTTCTGAAAGTGTTTTTCCAAACTCCTGAAGTGCTAGGTATTTTAATTTTGAGCGACGAATGCAGAATGTTCTTCTAACTGTCCACACGGAAAAACATGCTGGGATGCAAGACAGGTTGGTTGCAGGTTCAAAGAGTCAGTTCACCCACGTGACACCTCTGGTGGGATCTCTCCATGCAGGTAGCTTTGGTTTGATCCTCTTGAGGTGTTAAGACACCTGCCTGGGGGTGAACGGATTTGTGTTGCGTGATGCTTGAAGCACTGAAACAGCATTTCAATGCAGCATCTCTTTACAGAAAGTGTCCCAGTGTCTCTGCTACAGAACACCCCGTCACCAGATTTTATAAGGACTTTATATATTACCGCTCACAGTGAGGTCAGTGGATTATCCAGAGTAATGGGGGAACTTTTGGACAGACACGTTTTTGTTGACATTTATGTAGTTCTATGCAACATTTCAAAGCTTTGACAAGCGCAGACAAAATGTCATTCCCCTCCATTGAAATGTGAAGGAAGCAGATAACCTCAAAACCTCATCCCATCAAACCAAATCTATCTGCATAGCTACATACCTCTAGGGCTAAATGAGAAAGTTATAGAATATTCTGTAAATTGGGTGAACCGACCCTTTAAATGATTAGTTTGACATTTTGGGAAATCCCACTGACTTCCTGGAGTCCAAGCCAAGACATTTTACACTTCTGTCTTTGTACAGACTAAACACACATATATTGTGTCGACAGGTGAGCTTTCGAGGGGCTGGTAGTCGGAATTTGTTACCTTGGGACAGAGCAAGGCGGGCCGTTTCTCCCAGTTGCTTTGTGCTAAGCTAAGCTGACTTGGGTGCTGGCTCCAGACAGACAGACAGTGGAATCCTCTTATCCAACTCTCGGGGCTAGAAAGCGAAAAAGCGTGCTTCCCGAAATGTTGAGCTGTTCCTGACAAAGAGCTGCGCAGACTGGCGGAGCCTGGGATTGAAGGAGAAGAAGAAGAAGAAGAAGAAGCAACAACTCCTCTGCGTGTATCACCTCATTCGCAGGAAAACTGTTTTGCATTGCGTCCAAGGGACCAGGATTTATTATTCAGCTGCTTGTGCTGTTATGGATTTCCTTTATTTTTGTTAACAGTTCCAGATGCTAAATAATAAAATGAGCTGCTGCTTATTTGCTTTTGCTTATTACAGTGATGGTGATTGCCGTGTTGCCCATACCCAGTTTCTGGCCACTTTTATAGCCACGGACAGAAACAAGTGCAGCAATGAGCCCTTTACAAGCACTCTACATTAACACATTTATATCCCACAAAAAACTGAATGTAAAGCACAGCCGTATTAAGACTGGATATTCGCCTTTCCCTCTTGCAGTAAAAAACAAAGAACTTACTGCACATTGTACCATATTGGATTGAAGTTCAGACTTCAAAAGAGGACTATAATTGGTGTGAGTGAAGAGTTAATGATGTCAGGCATTAAAGATGGCGAAGGGTGGTGACTAACAGACCCGGACTGAGCACCGGGAGATTTCCCGCTGGCCCGGCAAGCTGATTGGCCTGGAGTGTCAAGCCAGTGCTGCTAAATGAAATGGGTAAATCAAAGGGAAAAGCTACAGTCCCTCAGAACCGTCGACCGCCAGCCTCCGCGCCTGCTTTTAAACTGATGGTGTGATCCCTGTCCGTCACCACGCGATCGGTCGCATGCACATGCACCAGGGTTGCCAGGTCTGCGGTTTTCCCGCAGAACTGAGCTACTTTTGACGCGCAGGTAGGGTGTTTTCGTCCGCTTGCTGGGTAGACCGATCTTGCAGGCAATCCATATTTTAAATGAAATTATTTATTTATACCCAAACTGACTCCAGGTCGGCACGTAGACCCGTGGACATGGGTCACGCGACGCGCCCACATACTCACACACACACGCACACACAAATGACGGTGCCTTCGCTCGGCTCTCGATCCCAACTCTGCTTGTTAGCGAAGCACACAAGTTTACATCTATCCAGCTAGCTAGCAACCCCAGGGAGAAACGTGAGGCGAGTATATGTTATGAAATATAGTGAAGCAACAAGATATGGTGTTTCGGGACATTTCGACATGTGTGCGCCGGGGGAAGCCCCGGATCAAGCCGCCGGCCTTCCGATTGGTGGACGACTCGCTGTACCTTTTAAGCCACAGCCGACCCCACGGCTGCATGCACGGAAATAATCTGGAGAATAAAGACCTGTATACGCTGTATCTCCAGTCACTCAGAGCTACCAGCGCTTCCTGGTGATAAGCAAAAGTCCAGTCAGAGCTCTGAGGAAATACCAGGTGCGAAACGAACACTCAAACAAAAGTGCGCAGAAATGATATCTATGAATATTCATTCCTGTTGCCTTAGTTGTGGAAGTGCAATTGATTAACCTTGGAACTGAAGACACTAAGCTGTCTGTGACTGTCTGGGATGTTTTTGTTTTAACTAAACGTAAAAGATTTATAAGCATAAAGATATGCGGTATACATAGCATAAACAGTAAACAGAAAAAGATTTCAACAAAACACTTAGAGCATACGCGGTCTGTTCTATATGGAGGGAATGTTGGGATTGGCCCAGACTGACGTTAGATTCCCGGCCTGAATTATTATCCCTGGTTACTCACCATGTTGGTCACACAGTGTGCACGGATTCCGCTCAATTATAGAGTTGTTTAGCAAACAGCTGTTGGAGGAAGCCTTGTTTTTTTTTTTCCCCCTGTTCCTCACCCATTTTTGAAATCAGGCTGAGGGTGTCATGGCGGAAACTCTAATTAAGGACGAATACCTTCTGGTCGCTTTTGTCTGATTTCCTTGCGACTCTTTGTTGATGTCAAAGTTCAGCATCACAAATTACTGTCGGCAGGTGAAGGAAACTGTAACAAATGTGAGTGTTGTTCTATGTAAGTGTTGTTCTCGCCTCCCTCCAACTTTCTTGACTTCTTCTCTTTTCTCCCTCCCCAAACGTTCCATCTTTGTCTCTCAGTGAGGGGTATATTGTTAAATATTGATTGCTGGATAGATTGGGGGGGGGGGTCGTGGAGAGAGAGACAAAGAGAGAGAGAGAGACAAAGAGAGAGAGCGAGAGACAAAGAGAGAGAGACAGCCTGCAGCCAACATAGAAAGGAACAGCCTTCTGCCTGTGCCTAGTCACAGATGTTTGCAACAGAGCACCACTGCAAATAGAGAAAGCTCTCTACAAGTCACACAGACACACACACACACACACACACACACACACACACGGCTGCACCCTCCGAACAGTGTGAGAGCGATAGTGAATCACTCTCTTTCACATTAGGATATAATTGGCAGGAGGCTGGACGAGGCTATCACTTATCTTGTCACTGAGCAATTGTTATGGGTAATGGAAGTGGTGTGCATGTGTGAGCGTGTCTGCGCATCGGTGTGAGAGAGAGTGTTTGTGCGGCTGTCAGTGTGTGTGTGTGTGTGCGCGCGCGTGTGTGTTTGCGTGTCACTCCAGGCAACAGATGGAACTCCATGCTAATTGGGTGGCGATCAGTGGGGGAGTTTGGAGCAGACTGACCCGGGGCTGGGCTGCCGCTCCTGGGCTTGGCTCGCTCCCACCCCTGGCTCCGCGGCTGGTTCTCTGGCTGCTGGTACCAGGCTGCTTTCCATCACTTCATCTGCCCATCCATCCGTGGATAACCCCTTCTGACCGATAACCCAAACGGCCAGCTTGTTTGTACTTCTCCTTCTTCCCCTTGTTCATTTCTTTCCTTTCGCCTTCCATCTTCCCGTCCCTCTCTGTACTTCATGTTTTTGCTTCACACCACCTTCAACATTATTAATCGTTCCCTTTGAACTGTTTTTGTGGAGCAGCTACACAAAAATGCTGAGTCTCTTGTGGTACTCTATGCTATCCACTTGATACATCCCAGAATATAACACATTTTTCTTGTTGAGAAAACTGGTTTTCTGCTATACAACAGGTAAAACTGAAAAAGTAATTGTGTACATATTGCCTAAGCTGCTATAGCATGTATGTATGATATTTTACTGTACGAACACTGAAACAATTAGTCGATCTGGCAACACTTCTACCAAGCATTGTAACGTAGGTAATGTACATTTGTTTTTGTAATTTCCTTAATTTCTTATTTTCCCATTTCCATTCATGTTAAAACGTTCTGTTTCTTACAACTTCAACTGTTTTCACACTTTAATTTAAACTGTAGTGCTGAAACGATTAGTTGATTGAACCAATCCATTTAGCTGACTGATCAACCATCAAACACACTTGTTAGGTAAAAATGCCAAAGCATTCCCACTTTTTCAAATTACATCATTATAAATTGAATAATTTGGGGTTTTGGACTGGTGGTTGCCCAAAACCTGCATTTTGAGGACCTCACCTTGGTCCCTGGGAATTGCAGTGGGCATTTTCTGACATTTTACAGATGGAATAATGAATTGATCAATCAAGAATACAAAACAAAAAGACAAAAAGATGAGAGACTGAGAATGGAGGCCTAAAAAGAAGTTGTCTCAAGCTCCAGTTCACAACATGACACCATCACACATGAACGCTGTCAGTAATTAAATATTTATTCAACCCCTCCTCAGCATGAAGAAATCGGGGAGCAACTAACAAATCCTGTGAGCCTATGGCTATCAAACCACTGTTGCTACATGCACAGGCTGGGGAAATTGCATAATACACAGCGTACGCATGATATTTGCTGATTTGCCAAGAGCAGTGAAGCTGATGGCACAGGTGGGAACCAGCACAAAGTACTTACTGGGCATTAAAACATCGATTGGTAATGCTAAAGTACCGGAAAGGAAACCTAAAATGATATATATATTTTTTTTTTTTTGCTATGATCATGAAAAAACAAATATTGACTGTCAAAGCTAAATTCATTCCACACGATGTCTGACTTTATTTTTGTCCCTCCCTCAGTTTGAGTGCTTGTGCAATACAGTTTGTATCCAACCGTTTGCCCTGTCCATCATTATTGACTCAGAGTTCTTACCAGTCTGCGAGTACAGTTCACATTTGGAAAGAGTTGTTTTTGCTGACAGACGTTCATATGGTTTCCCGCATCGCCCCACCCACCCACTTTTGCGTTGAAATAATTCCACAGAAACAGAATTATTCAACTCTGGCATTTTACGCTTGTGCCCCCCCCCCTCTCCGCTACATGGCAGGAGATCGCGGCTGGGGGCTCTGATGCGTATGTGTGTGCGGGGGTGGGCAGGTGGTTGTGTGCTTGGGTACGTCTGAGTACTCTGTTATTATTTGATGGCACCCAGTGTGCATTTATCCATTATTCATGCCATGCCGAAGGGGCAACTTTGGGCCAAGGCTTTGGCAAAAGCATGCCTGAATCCTTCATTATGTCTACAGGCCAGTGTGTGTGCACGTGTGCCGAGGAGCATGTATGCATGCGTGTGTGTGTGTGCGTGTGTGTGTGAGTGTTTCACTCCAGAAAAGGCTCATTTCAGTGACACTAGCAGAAAATCACAGAGTGCAAGAGAGCAGCTGTGTGTTTGTGTGTGTATCAAGAGTGTGTGTGTGTGTGTGTGTGTGTGTGTGCTGTATGACTGGAGGCCAGAGCTGAATATTTTTTTTTTCTGTCAGTGAAGAGGGATTTGAACATGCACCGACTGCCTTGGTCCCTCAGAGGCCTCTCCTCTCAGCTGTCTTCCAATAGCACCATGAAAACTTTGGCATGATATGCACCGAGTATATTTCCTCTGTCGTCTTCTGGAGACACTGGGATACAGACTTCATCTGAGAGACAAACACAGCTTCACGTTCTTGTAAGATTAACTCAGCATGGTGCAATGCTACAGAATAATCACATAAAGGCTGACTGACTCGACTTGAAAAGCCCAGACAGTGCACCGCCGAATATTTCCCATCGTAATGAGCTGTCTAATCTGGTAATCGGCCTTTAAAACATTTATTTATTTTTTTTTAACACCTCCAGTGGCTTCAGAATGCACATCCTCCCTGTTTTCCAAATCTACGTCTTTCAGTCATGCATTATGCATTCACGGGCTTCCAGCTAAAGGGTGTGATGTGAATATAACCGGGTTGCTTTGCGTTGCGTCAAGGGAAATGCAGGTACAACTTAAATCTTAACAACGCAACTTCTATTCCTCTGCAGAAAACGATAATGCCTTTGACTATGGATTACCTGTACTCATGGGACAGTGTGAGGTCTGAGAGTCTCTTTGGATTCCCATCCGATATTGCTTCAAAGATAACCTGTTGCTGCCTATGCTTATTTGCTCCTCTGGCTTGCATTAAGGGAACTCACTGAAGAGATGACAAATTAAAGATGTTACACCTGAGGTTTCACCGGCTTTTTATGCGTTGAGTTTGAGTATGTTTCTTAAGATGAAATACACCTTAGTGGGGTACCTTGACTGTGCGCTGTTATTCTTGTTATTCAATTTTATTCTTATGGTGATTAACTATGTATTGTCATGTAAATCCGACATTTTGATTTGCTTGGAATTCAAACAAGGCCCAGTTTCCCCATAATCTAAAAGTCTAACATGTTGATTTTGAATTCAGAACCATGGACAGTTTCACCGTATTGTCTCTAAAGTTAATGCATTGATTTCTATTGTTAGGACCATGGACAGTTTCACCACACTGTGTTTAACGTGATGCTTTCACAATCAGGGCCATTGATAGTTTCACTCCATCGTGTTTTATGTCTTGATTTTGACCCCTTGGGCAGTTACACAACAATTTGTCTTATATGTTAATTTGTATTTCAACACCATGCGCAGTTTTACTATAACTTACTATCATTCGGAATTCTGGGCCATGGACGTGTGTTGGTTTTTAGCACGTATCTTCTGCTTCTGCCCTCCCATGTTTGATCCGCCATTGGACAGCGAATGCACACGCACAAACCGAACACGCACTAATGCACACGCGTGCACGGACGGGACCAAAATGATGCACAGCAACTTAAACACAAGCCCACCCAAAAAACATACGACGACAACAAACGAACAAACATGCTTCACATGCACACGCACAACCTCCTCAACAGTCCCTCACGCGCATGCATCCACACACAGACGTTTGGAACACGTCAGCAGAATCTGGCGGGACAGACGGGAGACATATGTGGGTAGCAAGCGGCGAATCACCATCTGACAGCAACGCACTCTCACGCGCATTCAAACACAGCACCGACTGACATGCACACGTACAGAGGGCCAATCAGACACATCTGTCTCTGCTTACTTGAAGAGCAGCAACATCATAAGGGAATATGTAAAGCCAGTTTGGTTCAAGTTCATTGGCTCAGCATTTTTACATATAACTAGCGCACATAAAATACATGTATGTACATGCATTCATTTATAATCGGTTGTTGTCTTAAATGAATAACGGCAAACCTCTGAGGTTTGATTAAGATGAAGTAAAAGCTGATTATTTTATTGTATTATATGTTGGACCATGGTACACATTTGTGTATGCCAAAGGTTAATGTCAACTCACTTGGAATGGACTTAATTAAAAATAAATAAATGAAAACTTCAATCACAGCAATCATCCTTCATTTCCACTGATTCGATTACAGATTAGATACCGAGAGCCATTTATCAATCTGTATTAATCTGAAGCCCTGTCTTTGCCACTAAAGTTCTTTTTTTTTAAAGTTAGATTGGTTATTGTTCATTTTTTCTTTTACTGTTATGTCGCAGGATAAAACAACTTATTTACGCTTTCTGGATGTTATTAACTGCGCTTCAGCGCCATCTCTGTACAAACTACTGGGGGGGTGTCAGCGGTTTGTGTGGGTGCGTGTGTGTGTGTGTGTGTGTGTGTGTGTGTGCGTGTGTGTCTGTGTATGTGCTATGGATCTTACAACGAGCTCATCTGGTGGCAATGTGTCAGTGCCATTGACCCCTGTGTTCCCCATCTGGTTGGTACACACACTCAGCCAGCAGTGACAGCTGTTCAATCAGGGGACCAACACGCACATCAGACACACAAACATGCCTCCCCGCACACACAAAAAACATAAAGCATTACCAAAACACCAACTCCAATGTGCATATTGACACACACACACACACACACACACACACACACACATACACAAGAAATGTACTCAGAGCATGAAAATGGATTCCACTACTCTCACAGGCTTTGCATATTTTAATCACATTCCGGTGTTACTTGCGCAGTCTGGGAGATTACCGTCAAGACAGACTTTTTTTTAATTTAAATTGAAGAATCAGTGCCCACCATCTTTTATTTCACAGGGTAAGGTCAAAAGATCTGCTTGCTAAATGTTACAAATACACCCTGCACAGATAGCGCAGCCCGGGCCAGAGAACCAACCTAATCACAGTCGTCTTTTTATCTATTATTGAGCAGAGAAGGGAAAGGGGAGGCAGGAAAGGCAGAAGGTGGGCGGCTACAAAGCAGAGACGTGAAGGCAGCTATCATAACCACGCTCATTTTCAATGGAAAAGTTAAATCTGTGTGTCATGTTGTGCATTGAATTATTGACGTGCAGACTTTTGTGTGCTGAAGCGGAGAGGTCCCGCACCGGGGCACCTGGGCCCGAATGAAGATCCTCACGCACACACACACACACACACACACACACACACACACACACACACACACACTACCCCACGGCATCAACAGCACCGTGGCTCATCCACTTTGAAGATTTTGTTGTTTTTGTTGTTGCTGTGTGTGTGTGTGTGTGTGTGTGTGTGTGTGTTTGTTTGTGGGGGTTTACACATTGTAAATGTCATGTGAAAACCTCCTTGCTCCGATTTTGGTGAAGTTTATGTTTTAAAGAAATGGTTCCCTACCTGGGGGGGTCAGGACCAAGACAAATGCGTGTTGTTGCGGGATTATTAACAAGAAATTAGAAAAACCAAAACGTGTTTTTGTCGCCTATTTATTTTTCCTGGCATTTGTTTAATCTTTTCTTTTCTTCTTGTGGAATACTGGATAGTTTTACTCTTCAGGCCTCTTTGGTTGGACTACCTGCAACTCTCGCGCGAGTGCTGATTTGCTCGAAAGCGTCGGAAACCAAAGACGTTGAGAACCACTTGGGCACTGCTCCGATTTTACACACGACGTGCAGTTTACAGGTGAACCCTGGAGAGCACTACTCGGCCTGTAAAAACAGTTGTAATAAAATCACGTGTGGCTCCGGAGGGAGTATTCTGAAGTCTGAGAAAATTACCGCGATGATGTCATCATCTCTGTTCACCCTCGGAGACCACAAACTTCGAACAAAGAACTTCCGTTACAAACCGAGGCATGGACATTCACCACACAGGGAGAGTCTCATGAAAGATGCTATTGGGTTGAATTATGGGACGTGTAGGATCCAGCGTTTTTAGAGCTGGGGAATGAAATCAGGATATCTTGGCTTCTGCTGCACCGGTTTTGACCATTGTTTTTTGATGTGTCAAACTCAAGTCAATATCAAATCAACTGATTTCTCTTATATACCAGATTGTAGCAGTAATTTTATATGTTTCAGCATATTGACTACAAATCACATACTGTATATTTTACACCTAGCCATTTACAAACTGTCAAACAAAAGTCCTGTGACCTACTGTGCGTACAAAACTGTGAATAATACATTTTCACACCATACAAACATTTTTCGAAACCAAAGGTTGCCTGGAACGGCATATTAAAGCCGTAGAGTATTCATTCAAAAAGGGTCTGCAAAAGTAAAAGAACACTTGATTCAGTTGGGAGCTAAAACAGGCCCCTCTGTGGGTTCAGAACAACCTCGCATCTTAGATTCCAATAACCTCTCCTCATACTGGGTAATAACAATAATCAGACCCTCCGCTGTATGAGTCACTTTCAACCATTTCACTCTTTGTCATATTCAAATCAACCCATGTTGCAGGCTGAACACTAAATGCCCCTTTCAATTCGCCTGATGGCTCATGACTATCCCTAGGTGTCTCTCTCAGACCTGTGACCAAAACGGATACCAGGAGAATTTGCTCGACACTTATTTGATGCCGCCTGCCAAGAGCCACGTACCAACACATGTCAAGGGGCGTGCCACTTCTCAGCACATGCCAGTGGCATGTGAGGGGCCGGCAGAGTGCAGAGGTTGCGGAGCAGGAGAATCACTGGCAGGAGCATATCGCAACTGTTTTGAGGAGACAATGCATTATTTATTTTTCAGAAGTAGACAGGGAACGTATGTCTGTGCCCTACAATCTGACATGTGTTATGATATCACCTTGAATCATCAGCAGCAGGCATTTTTTGGTGAAAGGCTGGCAAGCCTCCAAATAAGTAGTCTGCTATACATGTATGTGTAAACAAGTCAGAATGAGACACAGATTCATTATTCAGTAGGCTACAGTGAATGCATCAATTTTACAGGATATCTTTCTATTGAGATTAGAATTAGGACATACTGTACTAATAACTAATGCAGCAAGATAAGCACATACAAACACAACATTATTTTGCACTCATGCAAGCAGCAGCGACAGATAACAGATGTGACAAGATGAGTCAAGAATTGATGGTTTTATACAGTACACTCTCCCCCAAATGAAAACTAAAGACAGTAGAACAAAAAAAAACAATGATCAAAAACAGAAATACCCATGAGTACCAAAATAAAGCAATAGAAGAAACACAACGTGAGCAGATTAATGCAACACCAGTCAGATGACAACGATCACATAAATAAGAACGAGGCTACGAGTTTAAGCCACATTGGTGGCTCTGTGAGGCTGTAATGCTCATTGGAAAGAAAACCAAGAAAAAGTTGAGGTCCCAGAAGTTAGTTTTTTCAATGAGCAGCTATGGTGAAGTAGATCTAATAATCAGGCAGAAGGTGGTGTCAGAAAAAAGAAACATTTAAAAAAGTCTCACATCATTTGTAAATAGACTTTGTTACCAAAAACGGTTTTGCCTCAGAACTTTGGCTTTATTAGTGAATCCTTATATATTACATGAGTCCAATTATTACATGAGAAATCAATATTTTTTTCTTCTTCATGTATTACTAATCAGTCATTCAGAATTTCAATAGAGCATGTTAACATTTGCTGTTAACATTTTGCTAACGTGCAAAGTAGCACAAAACAACAGTACAGCTGAGGCTTATGGGAATGTTCATTCGTTTCATAGTATTTCGTCCTAAACAAAGAACTGGACAAATTAAAATTTGACCTGATGATGGTGCTAGATGAAAGATTTAGACCACCAGTGTCTGCTGCACGGTAGTCCATCCAGCAGTTATCACTCTGAACCATTGTTGTTAACCTCATGGTGGCACAAGGGGAAAGATCAGGGGATCACCAACGTCCCTGGGACATTAATGTGTGTAACAAAATGTGTGCCAAGCCATCTTGTAGATACAGAGTTATTGCACCGGATATGTGGAAACTTTGACCTGCTGGTGGCGTAAAATAAAAAGTCAGTAGGATTAATCCTCTGGGCATCATTGATATTTGCTCAAACTTTCATGGCAATCCCTCCGGTAGTTGTTTCAGTCGGCCAACAGACCGACAGCAGCATCCATGCTGCCAGCATGGCTAAAAAAAAAAAAAAAAGAATGACAGAGAACACACAATGTGACTCCTGGATGACAAAGATGAATTAGACATTATGAATTAAATGCTCTCTATAATATGTAAGTTGGCCTTCGATATCTGTGCACCATGATAACGCTGCGGATACTGGCCGTGACCAGTGTTATACAATGGATATATCTGGGTGGGGAAAGTGCCCCTCCCTCATTAGCACCACTGAGGTGCCTTGGAGCAAGGCCCTTAACCCCCAACCGCTCCAGTACATAAAACAAAACTCTCATTCCACATGCAGACACACATCGCCTGCAATTCAAATCAAAATTCATACTCAGTGCAAGTTTTGTCCACCCTCTCAGACAAACCAAAAACATGAATCCTGCATGCTCATCCACGCTGTTTCTCCTCCGTTCGCTCTGTGCTTTTCTTGCTCCCCACTCACTCCCACAGGAGCCCTGACTGCGAGCACAGAGGAATATAAGACTTTTTCAGTAAAATATGAATTAATACCTTCTCCTCTGTAAATATTTAACACCACTTAAACTTACAGCTCCCCACCGGGCCTCAGCACGGAAATGTCTAGAGACTGTGGGAATGGGGGGAAACGGAACGGGGGGGGGTGGATTAAGCCCAGATTCAATTAACTTAGTACGTTAGCTCTGCGGGGTCCAGGGAAATCATTTTGAGTGAATAAACACATGCTGGATGTCTTTATGCGCTGTTTGGTAAATAATGTGAAATTTACAGTATGTATACTATACTGTATATACTGTATACATATTAGAGAGAAAGCGAGAGAGAGAGCAAGAGAAGAATAAGAGAAGGAAAAAGCACTCTGGAAACGTCCCCAGGTGAGAGCCACCGAACAAACTGAGCTGTGATGTGTGATTTGTAGATGGATGAGGGTCATGGCTTCCATCTTCCCTCCTCATTACTCCATAATGCTAATTGGAGAGCAAGAGTTGGAGTGGATTTTGCGCCGCTGATTGTTTTGATTATTCATGAGGTGCATATTGAAAATCAGTTTTTTACCTTGATTTTCACAACTGTGCCATGCGTATGAGCGCCAATGTGCACCATCGCATGTGCATACACGAGGTCTGCCTCATCGAGGGATGTCAAGTGGATTAAGCACTAACACTGAATGGGGAAAAAAATAATATTAACAATCACATATTCATGTGAATGCTAATTGATAAGAACTTCTAATCAGGTTTCTCTGTGCTTCTGTTAAGTTGTAAGCCAGTGGGAGGTAAAAGCTGGGATTTTTCACAAAAAAAGAAAGACGTCTTAAAATAACCTGTGGAAACAGCACGCACGGAGAAATACAAAAGGGCACTAATGTGGGGGAGTGACAGCTAGCAAGCAAACAGATGGAAGGATTGTAACTTGCAGCTCACAATAAAAGTGACCTTGGAGTGAGCCAGCAATATTCATTTTTGTCACTGTCAGTGAAAACTGACAGTATTTTGACACCTGATTTTGCTTCCCTCTCGTCAGTCAGAACAGTTTGGATTGAAACAAATAACTGAGTTTGCCAAACTACCAAACGAAGCCGTTGGCTGTAATCTGGTAAATGTGTCAGTCTGTACACTCGGCCGATGATATTTTTCACTCATTTACATGTCGCTATGTAGCCTATTAAATATTAGCCAATATTTAAGAAGTTGGCGAGCGTTGCTTGTTTTTGCTGTATACAGTCGCAGTCGCCACTAAATATAATGCCACTTTTGAATGTAATGATTAGAGTATTAAAGAAGCTTTTTTGGTTACTGTACTGTTCGCATAGAACTACAGCAACCGAAAAAGGTCTGTTGGTCTGTTTTTCCAAATACAGATGAACCTTGAATTTGATCAAATATTTGTCAGTGTCAAAGTTACCTTATTTTTCATCCAAATGACTGAATTGCTTTAATAATATGTCTAATATCAATTCTTGTATTTTTTTAATATTATCTTGTAGCAGTCACAGTGTACACAGATTTGTGAGTTAGTTTTGTTCATTGTTTCCACTTGGAAGGAGCAGTGACCCCCTCGGGAAGTACTAAAGTGGCTACTCCCAGACAATTCTGGCTCAAACACTGATATCAGCTCTCGTGGGGACCAAAAACGATATGAATATACATAGAGCACCACATCCCAGTCCCAAGTCTTTGTATCCATTCCTCAAAGTTTGGGAGCTCTAACTCAGGACAGTGGACCTTGCTCAGTTTTCCTGGAGGCCTAGTGGATCATTTTGAGGGACAAAGTGTGATAGAGCCGAGCAGAAAGCCTCGAAGGCATTCCACTGGAGTGGAACTTGAAGAGATCCCATTATCAGAGGCACAATTCAGCTACGTTTCAAAGATCTCTGCCTACCCTCTCTTACAATCAATACTTTGTTTTTACGGCCGTCCTGCGGTCAACGAAACTCAGAAATTTGGCATGTGTTTCTGTGTGCGTGTGCTCGTGCGCATGCCTTCCCATTGATGTGTGTGTTTTGTTGTACTTCTGAGAGTGCAAGACCTTATATTTAATGTATGGCCAATAGCAAGCCTGTAAAATGATGTAAGATTTTCAGGATTGGAGGCCAAAACTGTTTACAAGCCTCAGGTCGTCACAAAGAACAAAATATTGTAGAGATGTTTTTTGGCTCAAGCCATCTTTGGTATAAACAGGCGCTGTAAAGATTAAAGTCAGTCCCTGGGAGATCAGGCAGGCCTCCAACTGTAGCTTGAAGATTCACTTTTTGATGTTTTGATGTTTCGAAAATCGCAGATCTCAAATGGTATTTGCAGTGATGCTGACATTAAATGCATGAGGCACTGGTATTGAATTTGAGCTCGGTGTCTGCAAGGCAACAGGCCTGCGCTTCTTTTCTTCTTTTTCTTTTTCATGCAAAGCTGCGGCGTGTTCCTTTTAAATTCGGCCTACTAATCGCAGGATCACATCGTTTATGAAGAAATCATCCTTAGAAGAATACAGATCATTAATAAGGCTTTTCATTCATTTCCGTTTTATTAACGATAGAGCCACTGGCAGCCCTCTACCGCTGGACCACTCTGAATTCACATTAACACCCTTGGACATTGGTGCGCCCCAGTAGCTCACCTGGTAGAGTGCGTACCACATATCAAGGCTGAGTCCTTACCGCAGTGACCTGGGTTCGGGTTTGGCCCAGGGCCCTTTGCTGCATGCCATCGCCTCTCTCGCCCCTGCCTTTCCTGTCCTTCTCTACTGTCACTGTCAAGTAAAGCAGAAACGCCCAAACACACAAACATCCTTGGACAGATGCCAGGCGATTCGTCTCGCGCACCCTCTTCCCCTCTCCCTGTCTCGCCGTCTCTCTCTGTTGTGAACAAGCCTGTGACGTTCCAAAAAGAGCTCAGCGCTGTTCCCTTATCGATCGGCTGGGCAGATTAATATCAGTCGCTATGTTTTGCCTTTACTGTGGCTGCGGGGAATCACAGGAAGTTTTAGTATGCCTTTCATGCTCTTCATTCTTTGATAAGCCAGGCGGTAACAACCACGGCTGGGGACACCAGGCTGAAAAAAAAGAAACAAAAAACAGCATCTATGAAGAGGCTGCAGGTTTAGATAATGTGAGGTCAGGGACCAAGAGCACATGGTGTCACAAGTATGAATGGGTTCAGAAACTGTGGTCCTCTTTTCTCTTCGTATTCAGCATTTTGCAGAGTGGGAATATTCAAGTACGTTTTTGCAGAGGTGTGACGTGACAGTCGCAGTTATTTTATTATTTATTACCACTTCTAACTAAAGAATGAGGAGCTGGTGTACAAAAGGGAGGCCGTGAATGATGGTAAAATTACTATGCAATACGTACTCGATCTAAATACTTTGTAACAGCTGAGCCAAGCAGTCTCTCCTCCTCTATGACTTGTGGCATTTTTCTGCTTCGGCTGCCAGTGGAAGCTGTGCCAAACTCCTATCAACTGGCACAATCTTTGAAAGTCATCCAGAAGAAAAAGGTGAGCATGCATCCCACGTACTGTACATTCACACATACAGTATACCGCGTGCACACACACACACACACACACACACAAACACACACACACACACACTAGTGTCTGTATGCACAATAACACAGAAGACTTTAAAGGCCGTCACACCAGCATTTAAAATGGCAATATACCATAGTGTAAATTAATGCCAGTGGAATTGGTAGATTCACTCCGTGTCATTGTTTTTGTGCCAAAAGGGAGTTTGGTTGCGGTGCCCCGCGGTGGCTCACCTGGTAGAGCAAGCGACCCATGCACCAAGGCTGAGTCCTTACTGCAGTTACCAGCTTGTTAGTTCGGGCAATGCAGCTCCAGGGGGAGTAAACAGTAAACACTACAGAGAATATAGAAAGACACTCAAGAAGCTATTGCGACTGATTAGCACTAGCATGTCCAGGCTGCCTAGCCTGCTCGGCAGTTAGATCGCCAGCTACAGTACTTTACCAACTAGCCTTGTGAGTAGTCCTTATGTCACACAGCTTCTAGAACCAAATATTTCGAAGACACGCGGATCAATAGCTCGGGACACGTGCGTGTAAGCACTTAGGATTTTCGGCACACTTAGATTTATACCCTGCAATCGTACACACATAAAACTGAGAACGAGGAAGAAAAAGAGACCAATGTGTGTGCTCGCTTCCAGGTTTGCTTGTGTGCATGTGTGTCCACGTCGCCCGTGGCTGATGTGAGCTGTGTTTTATTAGGTTCATTGCCAGTGTGACCCTGGCTTGTCTCTACCAGAAATCACCTGACATGAGTAGAAATATGAGCTGCCTTCTTGACCAAACACACACTCACACACACACACACACATGCACACACACACCCACACACACATGCACAGTCGGTCAGCTAAGCTTGGCAAAGAAGTTTTGGATAATACTAATAGCTTAGGGAGTGAGCGGTGGATTTAGGATAGAGAGAACAGGGTGTGTGGAAGGTCTGTAATGATGAATGGTCACCAGGGAGAGGAGAAAAAAATGGAGGAAAGAAGCAATGATATGGGAGGAAATGCAGATCTGAGGCACAAGAAAGTGACCACGGGGGGTGGGGGGACGTAGAGTAGAAGTAGATAGGCTAATTGAGGAAATTGAAGTTCGAGTAAGGGATATGAGGAAAGAAAATAATGAAACGGGAAGTACAGCTGAGATGAAAATTAAGATGAAGATTACTTTGTTAACCAATTTGCAAGCAGTGGATGAAGTCTTTTTGCATATCTTTCCGGGCATAATTCCGTTCAGTGTTTCAGTTCAGCGCTTCTGTAAAAGGGTTCACTGCCTTGCTCTGGGACCCTTCAGCAGCATGGGTAGATAATGTAATGTATAAAGTTGCTGTGGATTCAAACAGTTAAAGGTAGGATGCAGGGATGGTATAGCTGAGTTGAAAAAGGAAGATGGAAACAGTGTGAAGATGGAGGGACGCCGCTGTGTTGTTGCAGCTATAGTGCTATTTCAGCCTGCAGCCACTATACTGCACAAGCACACACACACACACACACACACACACACACACACATGTTGTGTTTCCATCACTTTCGGGGACATTACATTGACTTACATTCATTCCCTGGAAACTTACCCTAACCCTAACCATAACCACTACTAGATCAAACCTAACCCTTACGCTTGCCTAAACCTAACCTTGCCCTTACTCTAACCTTAAACCAAGTTTTCATCCTACGTTATGGGGACTTGCATTTTGTCCCCATAAGGAAGGCAAGTCCTCACAATGTGACTGTGTAAACAGATTTATGTCCCCACAACATTAGTAATACCCGCCCACACACACACACACACACACACACACACACACACACACAAAGGTGTAGGCCCACCGGCGTATACATAGTTGCTGATGAACAAACACACACACACACACACACACACACACACGCTCATATACACAGAGTTGCCAAGGTCCTGCTGGGCAGCTGAAGTTAACACTGCGGAGTCACATGTGAGAGAGCTCACCTGGCGTACAGCCCAGATCTGACATACTGCAGTGAGGCTATCACCATCTCTCTCTCTCTCTCTCTCTCTCTGTTTGTGACTTTGCCAAGTTAGACAGTTAGCCTACACCGTTCCCCTTTGTGTCTCTGATCTCATCCATTCACCTAAAGACCACCTCAGAACAGCGCGCACGTGTGTGTGTGTGTGTGTGTGTGTGATTCATACAGCATCCTTGTCGTTCTCGGGAACGGTTTGTATCCAGCTTTGCTTTTAGCAGAGCCGCACACACGAAGCTTTTCGCTGTGGAGCCTCGTTGCTGTCTGCTATGAATGGCAACAATGAAACTATCGTTAAAGGAAACATGCCAGTGTTTCTGCATGTTTGATCTGATTTAGTTACGCATATTATCTTCATGAGGTAATGAAATTCAGACTTTTCAGATGAGATTGTGTTGCAATGAGAATGTGACGAATACAGGCTTAATGTTCACTGTGATGGATTACAGAGCGAGTTTCACGAGACTGTTAATTGGTTTTCATACAGTGCAGTAATGAATGGAAATAAATGGCTGTCAAAATATATCCACACATTAAAAATTGCCTCACATGCAAATAGAAAATGCCCAGAAAGAAATGTATAGAATACATGGTTTGTTGTTAGCCTCTTAAGATACATTTTTGCACCTTTGTGTCCTCTTAAACGAAGAACGAATTTTGAGAAATACACTTATTGAGACAGGTTAAGGCCTTTCCGCACCAGGAGCGTGGCGGATAAACGGCCTCAAAATGCGAAGTATTCGCCTGCAAATAGTTCACGTGTAATATTCGCATTCTGTGTAGGCTACTCACGACAAAAACAAAACGCCCCCGGTGTGTAAAGGCCTTTACCGTGTCTGTACGGTAAATATGAAGCTGGCACCAGCATCCGGTTAGCTTAGCTTAGCTTTAAAGACTGGAAACAGGGTGAAACAACTAGCCTGGCTCTGTCTGAATGTAACCACCTACCAGCATGTCTAAAGCCCACTAATTAACACATTATATCTTGTTTGTGCAAGTGTAAAAAGCTGAGCTAACATGCGGGCTGCTGGTGCTAGCTCCTCATTTACCCTACCGATGAGAGCGGTAGGCTATCCATCTTCTCAGCTAGCACGTGGCAAAAAAGCTAACGAAAGCGTTTCCCGTGACGTTAAACTGTTCCTTTGACGTGCTTTGTTTCAGTTCTGTGTTTTAGCCCTCACTTGACAGCTACATTCAGATCATCTGAAAATGTGAATTTCACTACTGAGACTGTTAGGAACAAAGCCAACAACAAGAAACAGGAAAGTTAAGTGTTTAGCAAACAAGGTACTTGAATCCATGTGACTTTTGTTTGCGAGCCTCTAATTGGGCAGTGTGAATCTAATCAAACCAAATGTAACAAAAAAGTAAACCACAGATGCTTTGGGCCAAAGAAAACAAACTCCCTATTTGATTGTGTCCTCTATTTCAAATATATAACAGTGAATGTGCAATTTCCTACACAATACATCATGAAGCTCAGCATGGATACAGCCATCTTCTATTTGTTCCTTTGCATTCAGCGGTGACAAGGCAGCCACTGAGCGTGTGCGTATTCCTCCATCGATCCTATAATTCACACTCACCTGTCACATAGATGCATACATTTCTCCGCTGCAGAATGGCTCAGTATGAAGCTATTTATAACATAATGTCACCAGGATTGTAACTATCACCAGGGAGCAAAAAAGTTAAACATTGCATAGCTTAGATAAAAGCCTTTGGAGGGAGCGGGAAAGGTATAATACCATGTTTTCTGAATAAAATGAGCCCATCTCTTCAGTGGCTGGTGCACAACAATGCCCTCCCTGCACAATAGGCGTTACAATACGCCAGCTTTTGTCTGCGCACAGAGGAATTACTTGTATTAGAAAATAAACCGAACGCGTTCAGACCCTCCAAATGTCGTGTGTTTCCGAGCGCCCATGTGCACGTGCTCGCAAACGTTTCAGTCCAAGAGCCACTCGACAAAGTTACCTTTGCAGCATGGAGCTATACTCGCAGCTTTATCCTCGCTTGAGTGTGTGAGGGTGTGTGCCTACGTGCATGCCCTCTTGTGTGTGTTACTATAATTAATCACAATTATCAGGTTGACTAATGCAGGTGCAGTCTGACTGGGAGAGGCCATTTACAAGCGCAGCAGCACAAAATACAACCTAGAGACAAAATGGTGGTAAATAGAGCCCAAATACATCCAAAACAGCACAAAGAGGGGAGTGTAAATGGCGGCCTACCTGCTGCCTCAGAATTACACATTTTAACTTGGCATAGTGGCCAGCATGTAAAATAACCTCCTTTGAAAGTGGAACTTTCCACTGAAGCATGTACATAAGAATGCCAAACAAGAACTTATGAAGAATTTATGACGCCATGTTAATAAAATGCAAAACAGCGCTGGAAGATGACAATATAGGTCCCACTTCAAAGTGACACACTCATTTTTCTTTTTCTTTTTTTTGTCGTTTCTGGCAGTTTATCAAGCACAGGCACAAACTGGCACACATCCCTTCTTCCTAGGCACGAAAGGAGCACAACTTTTCATCAAAGCAAAAAGGTAACAAGTTAAAGTTCAGGACAGCCAATCGCGGGCCGATTCATCCTGTCTTCAGAAAGTCACGAGGAAGAGGAAGGGGGGGGGGGGGGTTGGAGGATGAGGAGAGGGAGGAAAAGTGGAGGGGGGGGTGTGGGTGTGTGGGTGTGTGTTTGTGTGGGGGGGGGGGGTCGAGAGGCATACACTGGCAGAATAAGAACGAAGGCATCCCTCACTCCAGTTGAAACGCTAATGAGAGTCCAAATCCACTACTGGCTAATTAACCATGATACCCTGTGACATGGAGGGTGGTGGGAGGAGGGGAGAGAACGCTGAGCGGGAGGGAAGGAGGAGAAGGGAGGACGTGGAAGGTAGGAGTGATGAGGAAGGGAGAAAGCGGGGGAAAGGAGGGAAGGAAAGGGGAGAGACGAGAGGCCAAGAAAACTGACAAAAGGGAGTTAAAAGGGTTTTAAGGGGAAGGAAAATGAAGGGCCGGAGGAGAGAAATGAGGCAGAGTGGAGAACAGTGGGATAAACCGCAGAAGAATGGAGGGAGGAGAGAAAATGAAAAGACGTACGGAGGGAGGTAGAGGGGCTGAAACTTTTATCAGGTCAGGGAGACAGCGAGGGCAGAGAAAAGAAGGGAAAGTGAGGGAAGTCGATGGGAGGGAACGCAAGGAATCATCCTTTTTCATTTAGAGAATAATGAGGAGTCTATGCATTTATCAGGAGTTGCTGTGTTAACTGCTCCTCTCCGCTTTCATCTCCTCTCTCCCTCGCTATCTGTCCGTTTACATGTGGAGCATGTTAATCGATTTGCTCACAGTTGGAGTAAACACACGGCAAAGAAATGGATGGTGATGGAATCACGCAGTGTCGACCGAGTGTGTGTGTGTGCGTGTGTGTGTGTGTTGTTTGTGCACGAGTGTGTGGGGGAAATATGAAACAATGTGTGCCTTTTCCGTTGCTTGCACACATATTAAAGTGCACACACTTCACCGAGGTGTAAACAGGCATTAAAAGCCTTAGTTGTCCACACGCGCACACACACACACACACACACACACACACACACATACAGACTGTATGATGGCAGCGGAGGATCTTTGGTATTCTGTAGCGCTGTTGGCTCTATGAACTTGGCTGTTTTCATGACAGCTTGACCTTTTGTTATATATTCCTCCAATCACACAGGGCTAAATACTGTATTCATCACACACATACTGTACACACACACACACACACACACACACACACACACACACACACAGTCTACGACAAAAGCGCACACAAACACACGGGAGCACGTACAGGCATTTGGGCACACGATGTGAAGTTTTGGTCTGTGCAGAGGGAGCCTGGAAGACAACTTGTGACGAGTGATAGGGTAGCTCGACAAAACAGAAAGTGCCGTGTGTGTGTGTGTGTGTGTGTGTGTGTGCACGCGCTCTCCTGACAGCCAGTACACAGTTTAATCCAACCAGGTGGCCAGAGGATTGCATGTATGTTGACCGTAGGGGAATGCTTTATGGGTTATGGATTCATTTTGTCCTCTTAGTCTGCCTATTTGTCAGCTTGCCTGTCCGTCTATCTGTTTGTCAGCCTGTCTGTTCCTCTTCCTGTCTCCCTCTGTTTGTTCGTCTATCTTCCATCTGGCTTGTTTGGATTTTTTCTTCTCCGTATCTGTCTTATTTTTTATCTTTTCCATCTTAATATCTGTCTGTCCAGCTGCCTTTCCCACAGTCTGCCAGTTGTCAGTCTTTATTAACTATTTGTCTTTGCTGTCTGTCTTCTTCGTTTGTTGTAGTCAGTCATGGTCTCTGACATGCACCTCTTTTACCCTCCCTTCCTCCCTCCCTCCCTCCCCTTGTCTCTTCCTGACAGTCCTAGTAACAAAGTGCCATAATGTCTGTGAACCGCCTCAGGGTTTCTGGTCGTCGGGCTGATAATGTGTGTAATAATGCCTTTGTGTTTCCTTAGCAACACCATGGAGACGCCTCGCTACATTCGCGGTGTGATTGGTTGCAAAAAAAAAATGAATCGCTGTCAATGGGGTGGCTCTAAATTCTGCTGTTTCATTCCTGCAGTACTGGAAACGGTCAATGGAGGGCGCTAGAATGCAAGGGAAAAGGCAGAGGGTGAGGGCTGGCGGTGGCAGCAAAACAAACCATGGGTCTCTCACAATGACTGAGCAACATTACTGCTCTCACACTGTGCTACTGCTGGAATCTGCTGGAGATTGAAATGAACTTCTATAGAATGGATTTCCTTTTTTTCTCCCCCCGTCCTCTTTCTCCATCTCCCGCAATATCCATCCATCAACTCTCTCTGTTCTGTTATTTAGAGCATGTTAGTGCGGACAGAAGTTTGAAACCCATAAGTCAATGCAGACTCCTGTGAATTGTTGTGATGGAGAGGCCCGGACAGCACCAAGAGAATTATGATCAACAATCAATAGCCGCTGACGCGCACACTTCACACACACACACACACACACACACACACACACACACACACGCGCGGAATATAAGCCACACATGCACACAAGGCTTCCATCACTTTGATGCAATTGTCACCGCACCTGTTTTTAATCAACTTCCAAGGCCACACACACACACTTTCTTCATCCCATCTTCTCTCTTTCTGCACACTTGAAAGCACAGAATGAAAAAAAATAAATAAATAAAGAAAGTTACCAATAAATTATTATTGATCTCCAGTGTTGGCTGCTGGGCTCAGGATGGATCTCACTAGTAATTTTCAGCCTCGCCGTTTATCACCCAAACTGTTTGTGTGTGTTTTTCTGCGTACAGTATAGGACTTCTGTGTGTGTGTGTCCATCCTTCATCCAGCATCTCCGTACTGTGTGTGTTTTTCTGTTCCCCGTGTGTGTGCGCAGTTTTTCCGGATAACCCGATTAGAACGGGTGACAGGCACTAGCAGAAGGTTGAATTAGACTTCTTAGCCTAAATTGAGTTGTAGACTTAGATTAATTCGCTGGTGTTGCTCTTAATGCGCTGCACTTCCTTTTTGAGGCGCTGCTCGCACTCCTCAGTTTGATCGTTACGCAACTTATATACCGCCACAAGGTGGAAACAATAACAGGAACACCTGCGCAGTGCTATTCAACATAATCAGTCCTTTATATTTTGTCCGAGGCTGCTCTGGAGTGTGCAGAAAAAAACATTAATAACTAGAAGGGCACTCGGAGAGCGCAGACCTCCGCCAAGGCCAAGAGTCCAGTCTTCTATGATATGCAAATCTGCATGTAGAGGGGCTACATGTCTGGTTATATTTCCACGGCGCACCATTCACTTTAGGTACGAGGGGCCGTGGAACGACTTCAGTTCAGTTTGCCATGGATCCGCTCAAACATTTTATGGGTTCTTCCTTGGCCAATGCTACAACCTTCCACTAAGTTTCATAAAAATCGTGCGGGTCGTTTTTCCGTAATCCTGCCGACGCGGAAACAAACGGCACCAAAAACACGACCTACTTGGCCGAGGTAATTCGTTGTTAAATCTTATAACAATAAACTGTTAATTAAAAGAAAAAAACTTCACTGCAGCGGCCCTGGCACGAATCCAACCTGTGGCCCTTTGCTGCATGTCATCCTCTCTCTCTTTCCTGTCTATCTTCAGCTGCACTATAAATAAAAGGCAGAACCCCCCCCCCCCCAAAAAAAAAAAAGAAAAACAAACACTCATGCCATGAAAACTAACAAAAGCTTTGGGATAGTAATTAATTTGCGTAGACTTTCTTTGAATGAAAAACCGAAGTAATGTGCTTTAGTTGAGTGTTGTTTTTTTCTTTTCTTTTTTCGAGCACGTCTCTGGTAACTGTTCAAGCTTCCTTTGTAGAGGCTTTGCAGCATATGAGAGGGAAATTTAATTTGTTCAGAGGATTTTCTGTTACCCTTTTCAGACGTTAGTTACTTTTTTTTTTGTGTCAGGAACACTTGTCGGGTGCATTCCAGTCGCATATCCCTGCAAGAGTTACCACACGAAAATACTAGGTAATACTAGGTCAAGGCGGTGTTGATTTCACTGCCAGGTAATTTTCTGGCAAGATCATTATTTTTGGTCTGCCTGGTGGACAAAACACCAGGGACACCTGCATACGTCTCTAAACATCGCTTAGAGTCTTTCCTTCTCCACACTACGGGCACTAAAGAGATCTATAACCTCATAATGTTGTGGCCCAGGTTTGACAGCTTTTGAGTGAAAAAAAATAAAAAACACAGTTCAATCCATGAAATGCATTGATTTTTTCCAAATTAACAACAATTTTCTTGGATTCAAACGTTGGACACCAGAATGTGTTGTAATGTCAGTGCTGATTTTATATACAAAGTTGATGCCTTGGGTCATTTTGACCTGAAGACTTTTATTGATTGATTTTATTTAAAGTGCTGCCTCTGGGTTCATGTTGATAGGTTGTACACTAGGGATACAAGATGTTAGTGATGAGTCAAATGTGTGTGTGTTCGTGGTGCGTCTGAAACAGGTCAAATTTTTATTCAAGTAGGTGAATAAATACCCAGTTTCACATTCTCTCCTGGGAGAATATAATCAATATACCTACTGGCAAACAGGTAATACTCTAAATGTAAATGTCAGTCTGAGAGATGCAGGTACTGTGTAGTGTGGCCAGGTGTATTTCCCATTGCCACAAGTGTGTCTGTGTGGTTGTGTGAGAGAGAAAAAACAACAACAAGCTCCAGGAGATTCACCAGGTAACAACAATGTGAGAAGTGATTGCAACATGCAACAGGGAAAAGGACCCAAACGCAGACAGCTTGATGGAGGATGATGACAAGTTTATTTCAAACTTAAAGGCAGACAGACAGGTTGAAGACAGGTAACTTGCAGGTGTAAATCCAAAATAGGAACAGGCAGACAGAACCAACACAGTAATGCCATGAAACGAGTAAGAACAAAGGAAAACCACAACTTACACATGACACATGAGGGAACAGACAAATTGCAAAATAAACCAGGAACTAACAGGAACTAAACCCAAAACCCCTGACAGGAACAGACATGTTCAAAACAAAACAGGAACTGACAACAAACAAACCCTGAAACCCTGACAAACCATTGCTGTTTCCACTGGACAGGTCAGTAGAAGGATGTGATTGAGAGGACAAGTCTTCGACGCGCTCCACTACATTTGATACAAATGCAAAAACCATTCACAAGACATGAAACAGATATGCGAAAATGGTCTTAATGAGTCACCATCACCATTACAAAGATGAGGCAGACTGTCAGCTTTCAGTGTAACATATCCGAACCAGAATGGATCCTGGGTCTAACTGAATTCATGACATGACATCCACATTTGAGCTCTTCATATCCCAGCCCATAGAGACAATTATACTGGACATCACCAATGTGGCAACCTGCCAACCTGCAAACACTCTTTGGCAGGTTGAACCGATGTCAGGTACCGGGGCTCGACATAACACTCATCAGCCTAGCACTCATAGAGGTCCAGAGAAGAGGAGGACTACTTCACTTTCTAGCATCCACTGCCGCTGTGCAAATGTTCAAACTGGATGTTCAAATGTTCAAAACGCACACAGTAACTGTAGTGCAACCTAGCCCCATTTGTGACCTCAGCACCTCGTACGACACCATGCGATTCGGTCATGTAGTTTTCTCTACGCAAACTTTCGAGGAAAAGTAAAAACTTCCCTTTTCTTGTTTTGACCTGTTATCTAGCATTGGGACTTCGTGATCTCATGGACGTCTACTGTCTGATGGGAATGGCATAATATTTGGCTGGCAAAACCAATGTTTAGACAGACAGTGCTGCCTCGCGCTACGATTCTTCTGTGGCGGAGCGTACGTCCTGACCGTTGCACCGGCTGCGGTAGTGATCAGTGAAAACATTGGATTTAAATGTTGGTTTTTTTACCCCGGGCTAACATTTTAACTTTATGAGCAGACAATACATCACCTGTGGGATCATGAGAATACCTCTGGACCTCTGGCTGAATAACGGGGAAAACATGTTTGGACTTTTCCCCTAAGGTTTGTGTGCTAGCAATAAATGAGAGCTGTACATTTAGAAACATTTGGTCAAAATGCACAACTTGAAAACCAGCCGCACGAACAAACAAACAAAGATATGGATTATGCTGCATGTAAGTTGCATTTGAGTGCAGTTGTGGGTGGACATGATTGTGACATGAAAGCCTTGTGACCATGTTTTTTTTTTTTTTTTCCCCAACATAAAATTGGGTTGCCATGGAGTCCATCCGTTAAGAATTCAACTTTTCACTTTTCAGAGCGATCTTTCCAGCCTACAGGGGTGTTTGATATTCAAAACAAGTTTGTTTTTTTCATGGTGTATTCCCCCTAAAAAGATGAAAAGGGTAATGATTTTTGCACGTGTGTGTATTATGTACATTTCTCATCTTGTTTAATTTCTGTTTTACGTTCAGTTTAATGATGTTTTTTGCATGTTTTAATCCACAACATAGTCAAACAAGATGGTCATTGTTTCCTCTGTGATTCTTCAGTACTGAAATATGGTGTTTCCCTCCTTCATTGTACTTTGATTTAGAGCATCAACCAACCCACTCAAAAGTAGGCCTAATGCCTTCCTCCGTGACTTCTGCCCATCAATCTTTCGTTGCATTTGCAGCCACTTGCTGCCCGCCTCTCTACCTTCATTCTAGCTTTCCTGGACCTGTATAACAATAAATGATGGTCATGTTTGTTGTTTGTTCTCGTAGCACTCCCTCTTTCTTTGACTTGATTTTGAACAGACGGACAATACATCTGCAATAAAGCCATGCTTCACCCCCCTGTTTCTTCATTTAATCACGTTTCCGGCCTGCCTCTCGACTTTACTTTTGGTCAACTGCACCTTTAAGACAATAAAGCTATGGCTCCAATTGTGTTTCCTCATACAGAATTGCTAGTGGCGGACTTCTTTACTTTAATATCTGTCAAAAGGCCCCAGCAGCCCTCAGGCAGCCAGCAGCCAATATGAATGGAGACCGATACAGGCAGCATGGTCTGAAATAGTCCACCGTGTATTACAGCCCGGAGAGGGGCACGCACACACACGCATTCACACAATGGAACACAGGATCAGGCTAACACGCGCACACACCAACAAAGATAGACACAGGTATTAGAGCCCTAGGAGAAGCTTGTGCTCTCTCCAACCTCATTACATCCACAGGCCACAGGTGGATATAGTGTCTCTTATATCCGCAGGGACAGACCCAAGAATGTGTCAGTATGTGTGTGTGTTTGAATGTGAGAATGTGAGAGCTTGGATTCCCCATCGCGGAGTTAATCTGCCATATGCATATAAAGTATGCCACCATTACTCCTCACGCCTGCAAGTTAGGGGATATCCAGGAGAAGCTTCAAACCACACATGGCCGACCCATCTCAGCCCCTTGTTGGCATTCTGTATCTGACAGCTACATGTTGGCCTCGGCTTTTTGATTCTCGCTTTCATTTCTTCCTCCTCACTCCACTTCTCTTAGGTTTGCTTAAGCTGACTCAGGGTCACTTCAATTTAGCTTTTTGGCCCCAGGCATCTGCGAGCTACACTGCTAAGGTAAATCTAGCCGGCGCCTCTACCTCCATATGTGTGTGCGTGTGTGTGTGTTGCCGATATTTATTAGGTTATATTGGACTTGGTGGTCGGTGGCCAAATAGAAGTCAAAAGTCAAATGCTCTTTGTTTGAGTTGTGAGTGAGAATATATGAGTGAAGGAGGGGGGAAAAGAGAATGGGCAGACAGAGAGAGACAGAAAGACTGTGTGTGTGTGTGTGTGTGAGGGAGAGAGGTCCAATCTCAAACCAACTCAGCCTCTCGGCACTTGATTAAGTGCCCACTTAGCTTGTACTTTGGAAAGTGGACACTTGTGCTGGCGTCATGGTTGGCTTTCCACGAGAATTGAGACACGGTGGGCTTAAATCTCTATTTCGGCAACCTTCCAAATTTGCAACTGTTGCTAAACAGTTTGTACGGACAATTTGTGTTGCTAGGTTACGGCGTTGAAGGTGGTTGTCGATGTCTTCATCTTGCCAACTTGCAGTTTGGATGCACATTGTATTCCTCACCCTGCAAAATAGCCATCAGGTAAGCAAAGTGGTTGGTTTGAGACTTAACCAGAAAGAGAGAGAAAAGCAGTACAGAAAAAACAGGCTGCAAGTAAATTAAAGTGTTTTTCGCTTGTTTCTTCTTACTCGACTCCAGTGCGCTTCAGTGAAGAAAAGGTTTTTTTGCTCGAGCAAGACCATCAGTGTCTCCCTCTCTTTCTTTCCCTTTCACACTGATATGGTTCTCTGGCTCACAATCAAATGCTCCCTTCATTAGCCCTCTTCCATTCTCTCATTGGCCCTTGGAAAAGAAAAGCAGAGACACACACAGGCAGTCAGATTGGCACCGACACACTCAGACACCCATTGCCCAGTAAACCCCCAAATACACACACACACACGCACGCACGCACACACACACACACACACACACATAGGCAGGCAAACACACAGAGTGGCTCTGACTTTAAATAATGAGAGAGCTGTCACATCAGATCAGTGTCTGTGCCGCGGCATGGCCTGGTGGTCAGCTGGACGGATGGGAGTAACTGCTGGCGGCTGACACCCTCAGGACACATAGCGAAGGAAGAGGAGCGGGGTAGAGAGGCAGGGTGGGAGGGCGGAGGAGACGAGGTGGGGTGGTGTTTGGAGAGAGAGAAAACGATGGAGATGGACAGCGCTGCGGTCTGCCCTCTCCTATAGCATCCAAAGCCTGGAGGGCTAAATGGACGGGGAAGAGGGGTGTTGAGAAAGGACTCAGGTATATAAGGAGATGAGAAAACAAGAGAGGAGAGGATAAGAAAGAACAAGAGAAGAGGGATTACAACAGACGGGGAGAGAAGAGACTGAGAAAGAAGGAAGAAGGGAGAAGAGAAAAAAGGAAAGCAAAGGGAAAAAAGAAGAAACAAGATGAATGAAAAGGAAAGGAAGGAAAAGGAAATTAAAGGAGAAAACAAGAGAACGAGATACGAGAGCAGAGGGGCGCGGGAATGGGGAGTATAAGAAAGAAGATAAGAGGAGAAAAGTGGGAGCGAAAAGAGAGGAAAGGAGACGAGAAATGACAGGGAAGGACGTGAAGGGAAGGGAGGAAAATAAGGTGAAAGTAGGGCAGAGGTGAAGAGAGGAGAGGAGAAACAGGGAGGAAGAAAAGGAGAAAACACGAGGACAGGGGAGAAGGCGAACATACAAAAATAGAGCAGTGAGGAGCAGATAACAGAGGAGAGGTGAGGGGAGGCAAATAAAGGGAAGATGGTGGTAAAAGCTAATTCCACCCAAATAATGGTGCGAAGCAATACCCTCGGGACAATGGAAGGGGAAGAGATAGAGGAGAGGAACACAGAGGATTGGAAATCTGGCTGTTTGTGTGGTAGAGGTCAGAAACCATTAGTGTCAGTGCAGCCTACCGAGGCCTCAGCTTTCCCTCTCTCGCTCTCTCTCTCTCTTTCTCCCAGCTCTCGCTACCTCTCCCTCAACTGTAAGTTTTTTGTGCCGACAATGAAGACTAGAGACAAAAGAATAAGTAGGTTGAAATAAAATCGGCTTTAAATTCATTTCCAGAAGTGAAATTAATAATACACCTCAGATGATCCACTTACATCTGTTTCCGTCGAGACACCCTTTTACATGAAGTACGACGAGGTCTACTTGCGTTTCTAATGCGCAAGTAAATACATTCTTAACTTCCTTCAAGAATGCCTGCAGGACAGAGATTTGTATACAGCCCACTTCTCTCCCTGTCCCTAGTGTAACCCTTTCCCCACACACCAGCATACCGCCTCCTTCTTTCAGCAAAGCAGTTTATCCATCTCTGCTTCCCTCATTACCCCACACATTATTCAGCACAACTGCACACAGTAACAC
>CM022472.1:26414891-26428577 GCA_011952105.1 Coreoperca whiteheadi | reverse complement strand
GGGGGGGGGGGGGGGGGGGGGGGGGGGGGGTGGGGGGAATACATGACAGAGGGAATGATTGACTGACAGACCGACTGACACTCTAAATGGCTGACTGATTGTATGATTGATTTACTTACCACCCCCTGTCTTCACTAAGCAACTAGCATAAATCAGCACTGCAGCCAGGAGCAACACTTTAAGAGACTCTGCTTGGCTTTTGGGTATTTTTGGCTATTTCAAAACAGATAAAGTTACTGCCACATTACCTAGACCCAAACACATGATTGCAACTCAACATCAAAAATATATAGCTGAAAACTCAAGGTGTGTGTGTGTGTGTGTGTGTGTGTGTGTGAGAGAGAGAGAGAAAGTCTTGTAGGTTGAACTCCTTTGATGTGCTCATATTTACAGATATGACCCAGGGGCCAATATTGTATTTAGGTACCTGCAACTATGTTGAGCTGGGAGGATATAATATTTCTATGCGTACTTGCATGTGTGTGTGCCCGTGTGCATCCACTGGTGTATTTGTGTCCCAACTCAACAGCCCGGCATTAAGCTTTTTCTTGCTTTAGTTGCTTTCAGCAGCAGATACTGTAGGTATTAGGCTCCAAAAGCCGGTTTACTGTTGTAGAAAATAACTTAACGGTCCAGCTTTGAAGACCATAATTATGCAATTGGAAGGCATACAGTACTTTGAACACATTTTTTTCTCATGCTATATTGATAATCAGCATTTTGGATCACATTTGTAGTTTGCCGCATTGCAGAGTGGCCTGATGATGAAGATAAACCAATGAAGAAAAAAATTTACTCGATGTTAAGGGAATGTGGGAGCGGAATGAAAGAATTTCAAATTATTACATCAGATTGAAGATATAATACTGTATATGAGAGTTCAAGTTCACTATTTTCTTTTTTCCCTTCTTAAAGACAGAGGAACAAACAAGCATAGGAACATTTTAATTCAAACACACACACAACTGATCGAAGTAAGAGTGCATTTTTGGGATTGTTTGTTTTCCTCTTTTGCCCGCAGCTACTGTAGGTCCTTGGTGTCCGATTGTCCTCTTTCACAGTCCAAGGAAGTCTTGAAAGCTTCATCAAAATGCCCTGCCAATAAAAACAGGCCTCTTCAAATGAAGTATGTCACACTAACAATCCTCCACTCCACCTTCCCCGAGTGCACTCACAGACAAACATGCACAAACATATTTTGTCAGCACAATATCAATACATATTGGCATGCTGATGTTGTGTCCTGCCATCCCTGCTATATTCCCTCCTCTCAGAAAAACTGCAGCATATTCTGCCAACTGGAAGCCTTAGTGATTATTTAACTGCTCTGGGCTTAGCTTGGCAGCCCGCGAAGGGAGGATGAGGGAGGAGAGGAGACGAAAGAGGGAGGAGAAGAGAGGAATTAGCAAGGGATGAGGTGCTCTGGAACACGTATGTGTGTTTGCGTTTGAGTGGATTCTTGTGTATTGTGCACGTGTGTGTTTGTGTGCATGTGTGTGTGTGCATATGTTTGTGGATGCTCTGAAAACATTAATGTGGGAAAATTCACTAAGAGCATCCCTGAGCCGATTTTAGAGTGTCAGAGCCGCTTCCCGGGCCGTGTGCATGCAAGGTCTCCTTCAATTGGGAATGCTGTGACAGTGAATCGGCTACATGGATCAGTCTCTAACATGCTGGATTCTTCTTTTTTTTTTTTATTCCAACAGCTCCCATGCATTCTTTCCCCTACCCCCCTAGTTAGCACATCCTGCAGGATAAAACCACAAATAATTAGCAGAGATGTTGTTGTACTGGAGAGAGAGACTAGGCAAAGAAAACATGGAAAAATCCTCTTAATATGCTGAGAATAGTAACAATTGAATTCCTCCAAAGCTAGAATAACATATCATAATCCTGTAATTGATATCCAATTTTGGGGTTCTGGATACACTGTTGATGTGTTATTGCTCCACCGCCATGAAAAATTCTCCAGAAGATATTTCAATGATTGGCATGGCATTTTAATCCAAATAGCAGCATATACACAGATTAAAGGTACATAATTAATGTAGTCAAAACAAAAAATACAAACTCATCACTCAAAGTAGAGAAAATAAGAAATACTTCCAATACTAGAAAAAGGAAAGAAGAGAAATTTGGTGTTTCACATTTAAAAAAATCAATCGCGCATTTGCGAGAGTTGAAAAATATTCAGTTTGAACGCAAAATTTGCACATATTGCGCGAGGCTTTGCAGAGTGTTGTGTGGGGAGGACCAGGTGGAGCGGTGGGCGCTTCCAAAGGAATAAAGATGGGGAGCCAGACCGGATTGTGCTCTGTTCCCGAGCCGTTTACCGGTGGGAGGAGAGCTCAGACTTAATTTTTTACAACTTTTGTGTTTTAAAAGGCGGATTTATCTTCATCCTTGCTTCTCAACCTGTCTGTAGCAGTGAGCGGAGGTAACAACCTCCACTGTCATTGTTGTAGCTGAGCAGAGCTCTATAATAGCTACTACTTCATATTTATACAGAGAACGAACAAAAAAGGTGACTGCTTAGTGAAAAGTACGCGAGGACTACCTGGTAAATTCCGAAAATGTATGTCTATTACTTGATTCCAGCTATCGGTTGTACTACTATGAACCAAGTTAGCACTAGCATTAGCCCTGATCGAGCCGAATTCCATTGCTATTTGCTTGTCATTCTTACGGACAGACCTGCCAAAGAGTGAATTTCTGCTTTTTACAAATCGGCATCCTTTTGATGGTAAATGGTAAATGGACTGTACTTGTATAGCGCCTTTCTAGTCTTCCGACTACTCAAAGCGCTTTTACACTACATATCACATTCACCCCATACACACACATTCATACACTGATGGCAGGAGCTAACTATCCATCAGTACAAAGTTACCTAATCTTTCACACACACTCACACACCGAAGGCACAGCTTCGGGGGAGCAATTTGGGGTTCAGTATCTTGCTCAAGGGTACTCCGACACGTGGCTGGAGGAAGCTGGGATCAAACCGCCGACTGTCTGGTTGGTAGACGACCCGCTCTGCCACCAAGCCACAGCCACCATTGATTCGTTTATTGCAATAAAGTCACAGCAAAATCAGTTTATTTTGGGTTCATACTGCTGTAACAATCCAGAAAGGGCAAATATTCACAGGAAGTATTTGCTCACGTGAATAAACACAAATGATCTGGCGGTCAAAGTCGCACGAGTAACGCAAGGCAAATATTCGCTTCGCGTTTGGTGTGAACACAGCTTAAGAAGCACCTTCAGTAACCTTCTCATCCTACCGAGATCCATTCGACTATACATTAACACCTGCCGTAATGACTATAGTCTCAGCCAAATTGGTGGTTTTTGAGGACTTGCATGATGATCACCCCTCACCCCTGGAATGTACTATACCGTGCTGATGGTGCATGTGTACACATGCACGGGAGTTGAAACTGTCCTTGATGTGACCGATGACGCAAGTAAGGCTTAAGTCTTGGCTATGAAGTTCAGAGTCAAGTCCCAAGAAAAAAAAGTCCCAAGTCAAGTCCAAGTCCTAAACTTTGTGTTCCAGGTCATAAACAAGTTACTTGTCTGTGCTAGTGAACATTAGGAAACAAAGTATGATTCAAAGTATATCAAGTATCAGGATAATTAACAGTGGTGCAAAGTAATAAAGTACATTTACTCCAATACTGTACTTAAGTACAGGCTTGAAGTACTTTACTTGAGCATTTCCATTTTCTGGGACTATACTTCAACTCCACTTAAATTCAGAGGAACACACGTTCTGCCTCTCTGTCCCTCACTCCAGCCACATTTTCACTTCCCCAGGCCCCTTTATTGCCATTATCTACCTGTCCACAAGATGCACAGACCTTTCATATGTCCCAGTCACCTGACTCCCACATCCACCAGCTCACCTGTTTCCACTTATCACGCATCAGCCCTTCAGCATATAACCAGCCCATTTCCACTCATGTACTGCCAGGTTGTTAATGTTGCCTAAGGCTGATCACTTGTCGCTGCCCTCTTGGATTTGTTGACCTGTATGTTGTCAGCTACATTTATTATGCTTTGTATAAATCTGACTTTGTGTCAAAGATGACTCATCAGATAACTCCAAAATTTGACTTAAAAAACCCCTAAAAACTATGAGGAATATAATGATATATGCACTGCTAAAGAAAGACATCTGTATTTGCATCTGTAACATGTGAACAGTCCCCCTCACTCTTAAGTCCAAGTCACGAGTGGGGATCAAATGGAGCTTGAGACAGCAGGCAGTGTCAGCAGTGATGCAGACATTGTAGGACCATTGTGGTGAAGAGGGAGCTGAGTCAGAAGGCAAAACTTTTGATTTACCAGTCAATATATTCCAACCCTCACCTGTAGTCTTGAGCTTTGGGTTGTGAACGAAAGAATAAGGTGTACAAGCGGCCGAGTTTCCTCCGCAGGGTGGCTGGTCCCACCCTTAGAGACAGGGTAAGGTCCTCAGAAATACGAAGCAGTTGAGGTGGTTCGGGCATCTGATCAGGATGCCTCCTGGGTGCCTTCCTTTGTTTTTCAGGCATATCCAACTGGTAGGACACCTTGGGGTAGACCCAGAGCGCACTGGAGGGATTAAATATCTAATCGTGTTTGAGAATGCCTCAGGATTCGTAGTTTAATAGAGGGACATCTGGACTACCTCAATTAGCCTGCTGCCACTACGACCCAGCGCCGGATAAGAGGCAGAAAATGGATGGATGGATGAATGCGTGGATAGATGTTAATAGTCATCTGCATGCTAGCAATCAGCAATATTGTGGTACATTTCATAAATACTTCTCAAATCTGTGTCTCTCACAATGCAAACAGCCATCAGTATAGAATAGGGACAGGAATATCAGTTGTTTAATTTGCTTTGTTTTTTTATTAAAGGTTATCCTTCAGATCTGTTTATATGACTTACTTAATGAGGCATAATATGAATTTATGCAAGACAAGTTATGTTGCGGAATTAAAAAAAACTAAGCACTGAGGACTTTGTTTTGGCCAGTCCTCACAGTGACCTGTCATAGCTGATTTTAGGGTTAGTGGTTGAGATGGTGAGCCTCAGAGGAATGAACAGTTCCATTCTCTGTCCTCAAAAGTAACAAAAACCACTGTGTGTGTTTATTTTTCCATGCATGGGTGTGTATGCCTGTGTCTGGAGATACAACACAGTAAATAGAACATTTTTAACCTCAGTGGGAATGTCTAAGTACCTTCTTGCTGATTCAGGACCACTGAGTAACGATGTCGTCTGTGACTGTGTGTGCATGTGTGTGTGTTGGCACCTTTTGCATGTGTGTGTATTCATGTCAGAACAGCCTCAGTGGAACGCTGCAGCTCAGGCTGTGTTTGTGCCACGCATGCATGCCTTTGTGTATGTGTGCGTACACATGGGGCTGTACTAAAAGCAGCGAGTATTCCTCTGACAGACATAAACACGTGTGTGTTTATGCTTCAATGAAGCATTTAACAAACTACATAGGAAATGTGACTTTGCTGAATCAACAATGTACAAAGGGAAAAAAAATCCAAGTCCCATCTCTCGCTCTCTTTCCTGTTTCTGCAATTATTCCTCAAATACTCAAAAGCCCCATTCATATTCAAAATCACTCACAATTGAATTTTATTCTCCATATATTTAAATTACATGCAGCTGTGATGACTTCGCTATTTTATAATATAATGACTTCCTCTGGAAGGTCAATGGTCACCATTATGATTTTATAACATGTAACCAGGAGGATCTTGTATATACAGATCACATACTGATATATTACGGGATATACTGATAATGTTATTATTATACAATCCATTACTGGACTTTATGACCCCAGGCACTATTAAAAACTAAATTGGTCTCAGTAGCAAAAAAAGCACAAGCAGTTAATTCTACCATGAAGTCAGGTTCTGCAGATAGAAAGGCAGGCAGATGAAAAGTTACAGTGTCACATGGGAAGAGAGAGATGGATGCACCAACACTTCATTTAAATCTGGGCTCCGATTTGATTCCTTTCCACATGCTCCATTATTTTTTTTTCTTCCTCACTTCCAGCTTTTTAATGAGTGTCTTCATTCTGCATGTTACTGTCTGAAGCTGTGCTCCAAGCGACATGTATCTTTACACTCCAGTACACATTACAGAGCCAACGCCCTTTGTCCTCATTCTCTCTCGTTCCTCACTTTCTCAGACAGTTGTCGCGTCTATGTCCGTCCAATTTGCGAACCACTTTAAGTGATACAGTCCCGCCTCTCGCCAGTGTTCAATATTTCCCTCTCAGCGAGGCCGTCTGCTCCTTTCTTCTGACGCCCACTCTTATGTCTCATCTGTCTACACTTTTCATCTTAATTTTACTCTTCTCCATCTGCTCTTAGTCCGTAGTGGCTACATTCTTTATACTCAGCATAAATTCATATTATGAATGTTTGCATACAATTTTAAGTTTTCTGTTTTTCTCAAAATTTCTTGACTCAAGCTTTGAACTTTACCATGCTGCAACAAACCTGTCAAAAAAAGATTCTCGAGGTTGGAAAATGCTGAATGCTTTCTCTCAGTCCAGCAGGATTATAGTGAAGGTGCCATGGTAATGCCTTTCTTGCTCAGGTGAATCAAATCTTGATTGCGATCCAAATTCTTATCATTGTTGTTGTGTTTTTACACTGCAGTCATTAAAAATGGTTAGAAAGATCAGGAGAGAAAGAAGCCAGAGGGCGCTCTGGTTGCTCACCTAGCACAGGCTTGTACTAAGGTCCATTGCAGCCCGGGCCCTTTGCTGCCTGTCATCCCCTCTCTCTCCCCCTTTTCCTGTCTCTCTTCACCTGTTCCCATCGAAGAAAGGCAAAAAGCCGGAAAAAAATGAAGCCAGACCGAACTAAGATGTGGCAACTTGTGTTGACGGAAGAATCTGCCAAAGGAAAACAGCTGCATTAATGAATGTGGCAAGATGTAAAGGACAAGATAAAATATCCATAGGGTTTTCTTATCTGCAAACACTCTTCTTGGCACATTTCCATTGTGTTCATCGATGACACCAGCTGCCATAAGCATTTAAGACTAAAATCTTATCCATACGAGGACTTTTTGTTCGAAATTTGTGTAACTCAGCTTGTCTGAGAAAATCTTAAAGCTGCTATAATCAGAATTTCTACATTATCAATAAATCAAATGAAAGTGAATGCCGGTAGCGTCGAACCCACAGATATATATCACACAACTCCACAGTTAGCCTCAGCTCTGCGGCGCCTATTAGCATCTTTTAGCTCTAAGCTCTCAGCTGCCATGGCAGGTATAAAAAGCAGAACACGGGCGGAGTATAACCCCGGTTTGTGCCTCTTCACACACAGCTGCTGGTTGTGGAAAACTGTGGAAAACGAGATTGATGAGAGCCGAGCTGCAGTCCATAAAACCAAAACAATGAGCTAAAGGAGGCTAAAAAGATCCATAGAGGAAGAGGGCAACTGCGGAGTCGGGTGTCAGTTTTCTTTCAGTTTGTCACCACGCGCGACCTCTTTCATATTCATTTTATCCATTGCTAATATCAACAGATTGACTGGTGCAGCTTTGAGAGCTGTTGAGATTCTTTGTCCACACAGGTGAAGGCTATAATTCCCTGTACACTTAATCAATCATTAAGAGTAGAAGGGACAGAGAGTTTCTTTTTAAATGTTCCTTTTTTTATTTTTCTTGCATCACATATAGGAACTCAGGGTCGGTTTGGTCTGCCTGTGCTTCCATTCTTTATTTCCTGCTCTCTTGCTTGGCCCCACCTGTCAGTCCCTTTTTCAAATCTCTCTCCACTTAGTCATTTCCTTCTTCACTTCCTCCCCATCTTGTGTGTTCTTCACTTTCCATAATTACGCATAGTTCTCGGGGTCACCGTGCTGTCGTGACTGTCAGGGTGGTCCCTCAGGATATTCTCTCTCCGTCTCTGCATCTTTCTCTTCTTCGTGTCCCTGCTGAACTCCTTCACCTAGTCCCTTTCCTACAATCACAATCCTAATTTGTTTCTTCGCTCAATTTGTGGCCCCCGTCACCCCCCTCCCCACACTCCACACACACAACCACACACACACACACACATGCACACACACGCAACTCCTTTTTAGTCGATTAGTCAGAGTTGAAGGCCTGGAGAATCTGGCTGATGGACACATTTGTCTGCTCAGCAATCTGCTGCTGTGCCAGAAGGAGCACTCACACGCCCAAATCCATGCATACGCACACAACGGTGTAGGCCCACACACACTCACAAAGATACACACACACACACACACACACACACACACACAAAATCTATCAATCTGCATGTTTTAAGAAGAACCCACCATAAGTAATGCCTGAGGTAACCTACTTTTGTTAGCTGTGATTCATATGATTACACGCACGCATGGGCGCCCACACACACACACACACGCACACACGCACAGGATTTAGATCGATATACAGTGAGACTGGCAGCGAGTTCAGACACCGAGGGCCTTATCTCTGAAATCTTGTTCGAAATATCATCTAGATGAAAAATGTTTGTCAAGCTGCTGTCTGACAAAGGAGGTAAAACGGCCGTCAGACCCCATCACAGCTATTAATGTGCTGAACTAAAACATTAAAATATCCTTCCACAAAGACAGAAAAGATGAAAAAGAATTTGCATAGTCTGTGTTTTAAGGTAGGGGAAATCCACGATGAAACAAAGGAATTTTCATCTTGGCAAAGATTTTCTTTTTGGTCTACAAACATTTGTTGGTGGAGAATACTCCAGTGCTGATACCAGTGCTCAATTTGAACCAGTGATTGTAAAGTAAAATGATTATAAATTCAGAAGCTTATTTCTTTCTTTCAAGCTTTTATTACAGTGACATGCCACAGGAATGAGCCAGTATGTTCACTCTAAAAGCAGTAACAACTGTATGTGACATGCACATATGCAACATATGGAGCCCAAAAGTAGGCCTACTTAACAGGCCAGATATATATATGTCAGATATACATGAACCAATAGCTTGAAATAGAAATTATTTCAAGGCTTTTTGTTTCACAATGTATGATGTTCTAAGTTTTCATGACAGTGGAGTTGTCGCTCCTCACAAGCCCATAACCTTTCGACAATAACCCCCTGCCTCTTAAGCAAGCTCCACAACTGCTACCACAGTTAGCACCTGCTAGCAAGAGCAACGGCAATGTCAAAGTAATTCTGAATCAACCCATGTATTCAACCAACTAGAAGCTGCTGCTATCCATAAGGTCCCTAACAATGCTGCACATGCCATTAACCTAGCTGGCTAACTAGTGAGCTTGAATTATTAATCAGTATCAAAGTGAATAGCTAGTGTTAATGGCAGCTAGCTAGTTATTTCAGAGTTGCCTCGGCGGCAGTTTGATCCTACAGATGTTCCTGAGAGAAAGACACACCACTCTGCAAAGATCAAAAGGACAGACAGACTTTCTTTAAGGTCGCTCTAGCCAACAGGCGCTGTGGTGCTGATATTGGAGGGTTCTGAGGACAGAAACTCTATTAAATTTGTGCCAGGTGATCTATCGGATCAGAATTGGAGCATGAGTATGATGCTGATGTTAGCTCAGAGGTCATGGGCTTAACCGCAACACAGTTGTGAGCACCATGTTGCAAAGACCGTAAGACAGTGACTGTTATTTATTATTACTGTACTGACCAATTTGTGTTTCTTTGGGCCAGTCATTGAGCAATTACCTATGTGTACCACTGTGCAAATACAAGTACAAATATGTATAAACGTGAAATAGAACAGGTTACACAGAAATATTTTGAGAGTTATTTTTTTTGACTCTATAATGATTAAAAAAAGATGGGTTTTTTTGTGGATTTATTATCGCTAATATGTTCTAAAAAGTTTAAAAGCAACATTATTTTAATTTGTACTCAAACTGTGTTAGCCTACTTAATTAATGGGTTTTAGAAGACGTGAGGTGTGTAGGAATGTTTGCTGCAGTTAACAGTAGACAGTGACAGGTGGCATGTGATTGGCAGAAAGGTGAAGGTAACTGGTGATAACACCCTAACACCCCACCCACCAATTTCAAAGTAAAGTTTGACATAATGAAAAGTGACCTTGTGGTTATGAATTAAGATGAGACACGAAATTAAAATTGACATTGGGAAAAATGTTATAAGGACTTTTAGTAATTTTTTTCATTTAAAAAAGAAACGTACTTTACATAATCTTACACAATTTTTTCACATCATTTATTTCAAAGTGTAGTTTTTATTTATCTGATATTGAACACGTTGGGGCTCTGTAGCAACAGTTCACTGCTGTTGGTCCCACCATTTCCCCCTGAGGATTATTTTCTGACTGTAAAAGAGCACCCTTTGAAGTAGTCCGAAAGCTAGGGAAGGTCTGGAGACAAGTCATTTGAGACACATTATTACACTACCCCATACCTACTCACTTCCTCAACATTTGAGAAAGAATCTGCTGCAGCAGTGCAGCCCTAGTGATTGATAGAAGCAAGATGGGGGACATTTTGATGCCTACCACCCTGTGTTGATACAGCCGCAATATCTCTCGGGAGTCTGCATTCACAGTTCAGTTGACTAGTTAAAATAACACACAAGAAACAGGCATTCTCCAGCTGTTTCTTATTGACATGCTTCCTCATAGTTTCTCGTGGAAGTCAGTTGGGGGAAGAGATGATTTGGAATAGTAAAATAAAACGGGAAAAAAAGAAGGGAAGTGGAAAATCAAACACCCTGGCTGTTGGTGATGAACGTCTGCTGTGGTTGTGCGTCTCCTCCAGTCCATCCCAAGGGGGGGGGGGAGGAAGAGGAGGTTTGTCTGAGTCAACATGTTTTTTAAGAGGGATGTGAGAAACTGGGACAGTGGTGGCATCGCTGATGTCCCTGGGCTCAGCGCGATACAAACACAGGACACACACACACACACACACACACATACAGAAATGCACGCGCGAACTAACTCACATTTACACACGAAGAGATTCTCGCACCCTTGGGGAGCCCCGCTTTAAAGTGCTTTCAAATGGTGCCGTGCCAAATCTCCATACATTATAGTCAGAATTTATATAAAAAAGGCTGCATTTGCATAAATGTAGTCACATAGGCGCCCAAACACAGCAGAGAGAATATTCAAGTGGCTTGACTTGTTAGTCCCTCTGACACGCACACCTAGATTTACACATACAAACACACATGCAGAAAACTCTTCGCAGATAATAATCACACATTTCCTCATATACAAGAGACAGACCGCAACCATTATAGGATCGATTTGAGGGAAAATCATATGATGCTATGATTCACACATTAACCAGACAGATACAATTAGTTGATTGACATCAGGGTGTTTGGAGAGTGATCCCAGGACAAAATCGGGTCTATTAGGTGCCTGATTGCATTAGATATGCAAATGAGGCCCAGCTGGAGCCAATCCCATCACACCTGTGGGTCCTTGAGGTCCTGCAGCGACAAACCAGAGGGGTGTGATTTTAATGACGTGGTCCAATATGAAGGAGACCCTCACTCATTACATTTAATGTCCAAACATATGTTTTTAAAAAAGTATATTAGCCTGTTTTAGGTGAAATTCTCTCTGGAGGAATACCTGAGGAGGCCGAAGAACGGCTTTCACATCTTAACTGGAGGGGTTCAGTTGTGAACAGAGTCTGATGCATCTGCAAAAAACTGAAAAACAAGTCTGGTCGGTCGTACTGTTTGAAAGAGGTCACCTTAAAAGAATGAGAGTCAGTCATGCATTTGACAGTGTGTATGTGAGTGTGTATAGTCGACTATAGTTGGAAATGAAGTGCACATGTTCAAGCGACTAATGAAGGTAAAGGGTCAGTTAGCTGGTGCCATCTGAGGAAATTGGGCCATGCAGAGCGTGGTCAGATAGGCAGAAGCTATGCAGTGAGAAAAGGGCAGTTAATTAGTAGGCATCAGTGCTACACTGTTAGTGGTTACTGTCCCTGCCCCCAACTACAGTGCACCATGGAATAGCCTAAGTACAGTACAACCAATCTTGTCTCTGTGCTGGGCGTTGCTCACTATGCATTCTTATGTCCTCCTTGACATATTTGTTGTAAAAATAAGCAGTATAAATACACAGTATACTGTATATCTCTGAAAAGTGGACAAATCACTCTTAAATCAGTCTTAAATTGTCAAATAAAAGCTCATACTCTTAAATGCCATTGGTTCGAACGAATGAAGGCTGGTCCCGAATAAAAGCTTTTAATATGAAACTCAGACGAAATGTATTTGCATTAACAGAGACAGGAAATGGAAAGGCCTACCTCCAACAGCCCTGGCTTTCTTTTCACATAAATGGTACCCAGTGGAGTTTTCTTGTAATCAAACACAAGTTATATGTTACATCCCGTTTTCAATGTAAGTAATATCCCAATTTATTTAGCCATAGTCCAGTCCATATTTACAGACATTTCTGTATTTGAATGTGTAGCCTATATGTTGTCTAGAAGTGTAGAATATCATGTTGTTTACTCACAAAAAAAGCCTTTAAATGGGACATATATCTTATCTGCGGGGACAGATGGGCAGTAAGATTCATCAACTTGTGAGAGGCATATGACCACCTTCTCACGGGTGTGAAGCATTCCTTAGATGAGAGCTTTATGTGAGTATGGTAATGATGAATTATGTCAAAATGACATAATGGCACGTTTCACTAGAAAATTAAAGAACCATTTCTGTAGAATTACACCTTGTTTAATCGTGGAATATTGTGGATTCTTTCCAGAAAAATTCTCAATGCAATGAAGCTAAATGGTCTCGTGTCGTGTGAGCAAGCCAAAATGAAATGGGAGAATGTTAAAAGGAGATACGCGGTAAAACAACAGATAGTTATAAATTGATATCCTGTTCAGTTTATGCTTGGTGACTCAGGCCCTTCATGCTTTGAGTTCAATTGGGGTGTTTGCTGAAGGCCACTGGTGTTAAAATGGTGTTTCATTAGTAGTCTCTCAAAGGAGGTTGCTTATAATTTGTTATCTCAACCTCCTGTTTTAATAGGATCTCATTCTTCCAAAAACTGGCATGGGAACAGAGGGTGGAGAAGCAACAGCTGCAAGCTGGAAATTCTTTCCTGCCATGCACATTGCCACGAGACACAAACAGTATTCAACCAATAAACCTCATAGCCAGTGTGATGGGATATACCTCAGACTGTGAGGATAGTCCTTCTGATAAATAAAAAAAAACAAAAAACAGTCTTAACATTCTGCCAGAGCTCCACCAGAACCACTGGTATCACCATCTGCAGCCACCTCATCCAGCAAGTCCTGATCCAGCCATGCTATATTGAATTAAACCTTTGACATTATATTCAGGGACGTTTTACTTCTCTTTTGCAGCAATGCCCTGATCACATTCACACACTCACACCTGGAATCTTCCCAGTACAACCACAGTGTGATCTGCTGGCCAGTGAGCAGCTCCACTGGAGCGGTTTGGAGTGAATTGCCTTGCTCAAGGGCACCTCAGTGGTGGTAATGAGGGAGGGTCAAGTGCCGCTTTTTCACTTTCCCCACCCAGATATATTCTGCTGGTCCGAGGATTGAACCCATGACCTTCTGGTCACAAGTTTGCTACTGTTGTAATATGTCAAGCAGGGAAACCGGGAACACAAGGGAATAGGAACCAAACTCAGTCTAGG
>CM022472.1:26395168-26412220 GCA_011952105.1 Coreoperca whiteheadi | reverse complement strand
CACAAACTATTTGCAATCTCACCAAACCCCCCCCCAGAGTTACTGTGAGCAGTTACATGTCGGAGCTTTTTCTTTTTACTGATACTTCCTACATGAAACTGATCACAACAGGAGATATGGATTATCTTGAGTAACCAATTCATGATTTCTGGACATTGCTGTTGAGTTTTTCAAATATATTTTTTTGGCTCTTTGAGCACCACAAGCCGAGTTCCACATAGTCCCATTATAGGGAAAAAAGGCAGACATCTCTACAGCTGATCTCTCCAAAACTTGGCAACTCACACCAAAACAATCTAGTTGAAAAAATAGTACTATAGGTAAGAGGGAAATCATGTGATTTGGAGTTTGGGCTGAATTGCTTCTTTAATACTTCATTCATCTGAAATACATGAATTGTCTGTATGATGCCATGGCCTTAATAACATGCCCTTAGTCTAACAAGACATCTTTCATATTTATAACATTGTCTGGGGTTTGCAGAAGTCAGTCTATTGCAATCAACGGGGGAACCCAAAAAATTGAGAACGCAGACTTAGTGTAAGACAAAAAAACAGGATTGTATTGAGAAAGGTGAAAAGTTGGGGATGGCCTCGGGCTGGATATGTGAAGGGTTGAGGAGAACGGCCGGGCTGGACTGAGCAGGAGTTGTGCTTGGTGGACTGGCTGTGAGCATTGCAAGCAGTAAAGGCAAGCAGGCTGGCAGGCAGAAGTGCAGACAATGATCCTGAAGCACAAAAGGCAAACGTTACTTGCAGGCAAAAAACAGCGGCACAAATTTAGCATACACAATACTAAGAGGCCGAGCTAGCACTGATAAAAGACTGGGTGAAAATTGGATGAAAGACGCGGATTGAAGAACTGCTGGGTTGATGAGCTGATGGATGGCAGGTGAGCAGTAATCAGGCCAGAGTGCCGGTGTATAGGTAATGATGCAGCCAGGACCCACAGCAGACACCAGGGAAGGGGAAAAACACTGGAAACGCTAGGAAATAACCAGGTTATGGTTCTAACCATAACACAGTCATTAATTATTGATTAAATATTCCAGGAATATATGTTGTGTTTATTTTGTATTGTACTTGAAAGATTTTCTGTTGTTTTGTTCCAGATGAAGCTATTTTTTATCAATGTATCTGTTAACTGCGAATACAGACAACATGACACATTCATTTAACAGCATGAATAACTAATTTAATGAGAATTTGGATTGGTATTTAGATTCACCCAGTGCACATCATGAATTATGTAGATCCATTCTGAAGGAAAAAATGGTTTTGGTCCTTCTCTGTTTGTACTTTGTACATCATGCAGACCTACATCCCCACATACAATCATATCATCAGCTCAACACCAGCCAGGCTTGAAATGGAGCCCGTTTTCCTCGCTCTCCTCTATTCTTTTAGATGAGTTGCATGCTTACAGTCAGTGTGAAATGAGCTGAGCATAAAGTGGTTTTGCTAGGGCAGTTATGCCTGAACCAGAGAGAGGAAAATGAATGGCCCGGTGTTTTACTGGGTAGGCTGGAGAGAGGAAATACTGTTTGAACATGGAGAGGAGGAGTTGTATTTAGACAAATGTGCATGTGTGTATTTGAGGTGAATGTATGATTATGATTTATTAGCACTAAACACAAAGTACAGCTGAGGCTGATCAGAATGGCAGTAGTTTTGCATGTACGTGGTTATATAGCGTCTGACAAATTCAAAATTTGACCTGATGCTGGTGCTAGATGAAAAGTTAAGGGATCACCAAAGTCAGTATCAGTTAAGTCAGTGGATTTTATGAGTACTCCTTCTATGACATTACCAACCTCAGGGGTCGGGGTCATCACTACTCAACCCCCAGGAATTTTGTTTCCAGTCCAGCAGCCAAATTCACAATTTTTCATGCATGTATATATGAAAAGCCAAGTCAATAACCATGGTCGATGATGAGTATGTATGGTTGATCAACCTCCAGATATCCTAGCCTAAATTGGGAGACCAAACCTAACCAGGGTATCTGGGGATCTTCCGCCTAAAAGTGTTAATTTCAGAGACTGTTCTTCTGCATTCTAGTGAATTTATGGATTAATTGTTTTGTCAAAATGTGGAGTTGGGAAGACGGGGGGGCAGGGGGTATTGAAAAATCAATGGAGAATCTCAAGGGTTAAATATATGAGTGGACATGATTGAATTTTGTTCACATGTCTTGTTAACCGTTACTATTCGTGATTGGATTTTCAAATTTGTAGTACTCACCTCAAAGGTGTAACATCGGTTCGGAAAGTTGGGAGGACACACACACACACAAAGAGAGGGGTCCAGGGGTAAAAAAAAGAAGGGTTTGAAAACCATTTTCTGCATTTCTACACGCTTTTATCAAATTCCCATCTACCAAAAAGCAACACATTAAGATTAACGTCTTAAATTGAATGGCTTATATAGGTACATACCTTCATGTATCCATACTTAACTTTTACATTTTATGATGGTAAAATACAACAATTAACAATTAATCAATGAAAGAGAACAGACTTGCTGTTGTTGGCTTAATTGTCATGTCCAGTCTGGACCAAAAAGGTAGACTGACAGACCAGCATTGCCATCGCTATAGCCACGTGGCTAGCATGGCTAAAAATATCAGTCCTTCCTCAGAGGCACAAATGTTTCCATCATCCAGTAGCACACATGGAAATTGAAAGAAAATGAATCAGAGAAGGTAATAAATTAGCATAGACTCATATGAGCATAATTATAGAACATATTGCATCCAAAATAAAACTCAGAGCTCAGAGCTGTGCCATGTGCTTTCAAAGGTCATACTGATGTGGGGAGGCTTTTAACTGGATGATACGAGATGTAAAGAAACAGTGTATTGGGCATTCATTATTGAGAGCTAATTTGATTTATATGATAAATATTGTTTGCACAACAAAGCACTGAAAGGACCAAGAAAGTGAGGCAAAATGGGCTTTGTTTGTTAAAAAACAAATATCCTGCATATCAAGAAAATGAGGTGAACTACAACAAACGAGCAGATTCTGTGCATCACAAACTGTGTACTGCCTTTGTTTCTTTTAAACCTGATTAAACAATCAGAACCAATTTCCAGTCAAACTGGGGAGGAAACTATCCCAATAAGCAATAAATGTCCTTTAACCTTTGAAAGAAACAAGGGACCGACTGTCCCAGGCACTAATCCATACACCAGTTATAATTAAATGAACATTTTTAAGATGCAAAAATTGTTGCATTTTCCAAATCTCTACAATGGAAGTAGTGAGTGAAAAGTTACCAAGACTCAGACTAAAAAATACTGGAATTTCCCTTTACTTTGCAAAGGTACTTTTACTTCTGAATATATTATTAGAGAGGAAAACCCCAGATTCAAACACCATAGCAAGAATATCTAATATCGCATATTTCAGTTGTGGCTGGCCAATAGAGGGCGCTGGGGCACTGCCCTCCCTGAGCACTTGAGCTACAAAAAAAATTCAACAAAGTTTCAATATTTGTGTGTTTGAAATATAGAATGCGTCCAGTAATATGTGTAAAAATACGATAGGAAATCATCTGCGCAACATATATGCTTTTTCTACACGTCCTACAAAGCTAATCCGAAAAGGGCAATAATTTTATCGTCGAGATAAACCTGACCTCAGAATCAGACAGCAGGTTAGCGAGAAAGGGAAGCACCGTATGCAAGGCTTCACTCGTAAGCTAGCCACCATAAAGGCCGGGCTAGCTGAATGCAGTCATGCTATTTTCCTTTCCGTGCTTGCTTTTTGTAAAACAACAGGGACAGATCCAGAATGGACAGTTACGGTAGTGAGCGATATGTATGAGAAAGTAAGGAAACATGAGAGCACCAGGGCACAAATGGATAATTCTGTCATCTAATGTTAGCCATTGTCAAATGTGTTGATATGATTGTGCCCCTGCTTTGCTTAAATTGGGATTAATCAAGAGTAAATGACATCTAAAATCCTGATGTGAATTGTTTAACACAAGAAATTGTTAAAATTGTTGGCTGCACTATTCACCAAAAGTGAATATAACCAACAAAAATCATAAAGAAATGTTAGTAAGAATGTTTGGATAACAAAATGAATGCATTCACCAGAACTGAGATTATTAAACGTTTAAAGATTGACACACTGACTAGTCTAGTTGGGAAAAGTGGGTCAGGGGTGAACGTTAGGCCGTCTGATGGTTTCTCCATACTTCCAAATAAGGTGACAATCGAAGCAGTGTGTGCCAACAGCTGCGAGTCTCTCGGCAGAAGTATGTGATAGCGAAATATCAGTTGTGTGTAACATGGGTGAGCGGTGAAAGAGAGTTTTAAGTGTGTCATATAGAGAGTGATATAAAACACAGAGAGAATTTTGTTGTTTTTTCCTTGTGGCTTTTCATTGGAACACATGAAGGAGAACAACGACTTTGGCACTGTTAGAGGAATTAAGCACCAAAAAGATTAACCATTACCCCAGTGACAGAGAATCACAAATTTGGACTGAAGTTCTTTTGCTCACACTGTGATGTTGGTAGCGTGAGGTTGCTCTGGCCAGCCAGACTCTGCTATCTCCTTCATCCACAACCAGATAAATATTGAATTGAGACTCAGCTGTTTATTGATTTTATGATTTATTTTACGATATATTTGAATGATTTAATTGAAGTTTGAAATGTAAATTGAGTTGTTTACTTGCTAAAGCTTATTGCAATAAATAATCAAACTATAGTTGAAGTAGTTTTGTGACATTGGATTTGAGTTCATCAATGATGGTAAAAAGGTAGGTGTGGATAACATCCTTAAAAGGTTTCTTACAGATTACTCTAGCAAATTAAATTAACAGTCCCTTGGGGTTCACAGCCTAGCCACTAAAACCCATCCAAGCACCATAACAAGAGCCCAGATTATTTTGAGGAGCGCTGCCATTAACAAGCATGGCTGTTTTGGTAACTGACGCAAAAGGGCTATTCGGTCGGTTGCTATATCAGAGGAAGCAGGGTAGACGCTCAGATGTAGGCAGTTAGAAGCTAGGCGTGTATCTGAAACCAGCTTAAACAGTCCTTAGTCAATGCTTGAGAGTAATACTCGGACAGTCTAAGGATCAGACCCTTGAAACAGAGAGCTGGTCCAGTGCCTTCCGTACGGGGGTTTAACGGGATTTGATGCCATATTAGGTAGAGTGAACATTGCTACGCAGCTGGACGACGGCCACAGGATCGCGGTGAGGAAACTCAATGAGGAGGTTGATAAAAACAAGCACATTTGATCATAAATAATTGATTATGTGAAGTTATGTGGGGCTTTTGAGTCGGCCTTGCGTAGGAATGACAAGACAAACTCCCAGGACAACCCTGACATTTTAAGGGGATTGGTGGATTTTGTTGCCTCACTAGACAGTGTGCTGAAGGAGCACCTAAGACAGCTACAGTAAATTAACTTAAAGTTACAATTGTTTAAAGGCACGTCAAAGACTGTACAAAATGAGCTGTTGGACTGCATGCTGTCAGTGCTAAAGGATTACATTCTGGAGGAAGTAAAGAGGACAAAATGGCTGACATTTCACCCACTGCCAGCTGGTGCTTGTGCTAAGCTAAATCAACGCCAACAGTACCATCCAACAGCAGTTTTTTGAGTTCATTACAGGTTAAAACAGAGAACCTTCATAAACCTGTAATAATTCCAACAATGTATTGATATTCTCTACAGCAGAAAGAGAAAATATGGCAGCAGCATGGAAGAGCACGGGTCAGAAATGAACAGAGCTTGGAGCAAAAGTACAGGTGAATGCTCCAAAACTTGTTCATCTTTTTTTGCTGTCATCACTTGTTATTTTTTTAAATAAAATTGAGTATTTATTTGACAATGTAACGTAATAATTATACATAATTTCAGAGTTGATTAAATGCCTAACAATCAGTTCAAGGGGCAAAAAATAGGTTACCTTCTGAAAAAAAAAAATGCACAAGGAGGACTTTCTCACCCTCCAGTGGGGGGGGGGGGTTCAGGGGGACCCTCTTTTTAAAAATAAATAAATCGCCTACTGCTGGTAGCGTACATTTGTTCATGTTCAGCTCCAGTGTGTTTTTTTGTGCATTGTGCATATTGACATTTTAAAACAAATCTCAAATTATTCTATGTGTTACAGGTCAATTGATTTTTACAAGATTGTTTATGTTGTTATTCTGGGCATTTCCTCCTGCTAATTGTTTTGCATTAGTTACTAGGGACCGCACAATTTGTTTTTGAGTATAATTCAATTTAAGTCACGTGTTAATTTAATTCTCTGCACCTCTGAGCACGTGACTCCCATGCTTATAATAATACTATCTTTATTAATATAGCACTTATTAAAACAAAGTTACAAAGTGCTTCAAATAGCAAGCAAAGAACACATAAAAGATAACAGAAAAAAAAAAAAACAGTAATAGAATAAATGGACTGTACTTGTATAGCACCTTTTAAGTCATCTGACTACTCAAAGTGCTTTCACACTACATGTCACATTTACCCCATTCACATGCATTCATACACTGATGAAAGGACCTAACTGCCTATCAGTACAACGTAATCTAACCATTCACACATACTTACACACCGAACACGCAGCCCTCGGGAGCAATGTGGGGTTCACTATCTTGCTCAAGGACACTACGACATGTGGGCTGGGGGAAGCCGGGATCAAACCGCCGGCCTCCCGATTGGTGGACGACCCACTCTGTCACAAAGCCACAGCTGCCCCAAATAAAATATTATAAAATAAAATCAAAATATTAAACGAACAGAATCAGATAAAATCAGGGAAAGTGGAGTGATAAGCTTTTATCACTTTTATCAGGCTTTAAGCATAAAGGAACCTACTGACTCAGCCTGGTATATTTCCTCGAGCAGGGTATTCCACAGTCTTGGGCTCTTATTGAAAAGCTCAAGGTGCGCGCAGGGTTGTGCGTGGATAAAAGATCTGACATATACTGAGGAGTCAGACCATTTAGTAACTTATAAGTAATCAAAAGCACCTTAAAATAAATTCAAAAAAGTACAGGAAGCCAGTGTAAAGAGGCGTGGGGTGATGTTAAAAGCCTGGCAGCTGAGTTCAGTCTAAAGCTGGTCTACAGTTTTTCTATTTAGGCACGTAAAACAGCTGTTATTGTAATCCAGGCATGATGAGATAAAAGCATGCAAAAAAATGTCTCTGTCTTTAAAAGTTAACATAGGACAAATTATGGCAATGTTCCTTGGTTGATAAAAGCACGTTTGTACAAGTTTTATAACCTGCTGCTCAAAACTTAACTTACAGTCAAAGAAGAAGCCAAGATTTTATGTACTCAGACAGGTACCCAGTAGATGGCAGTATTTGACTGTTTGTGTTACTGGGGCAGTGACAAAAAATTATAAATATATAACTATAAATATAGTTACGACTCTTGACCTGCAGTAGACCTGCAGCTTTATGTTACTTTATACTTCTATGGCACTCCTGTAAAGAACTCAGCATACTGAGGTACGTTGACTTAACAGGCATGTACAACTGTGTGTCGTCAGCATAACAGTGAAAGGAAACGCCTTGTCTACGAATTATATCACCTAGTGGGACCATATAAAGAGAGAATAAAATAGGTCCCAAAATTCACCCTTGAGGTACCCCATACTTGACAGTAGCAAATGATGACCTATGGTTGTCAGTGGACACTGTCGTGTTTTTGTGTTCATGAGCTGTTGAGTTCTTGTTTCATTCTGAATATGTCTGTTCCTGTCTGGGTTTTGGCTTTTGTTTGGTAGTTCCTGTTTCATTTTGTAATTTGTCTCTTCCCTTGTGTGTTGTATGTTTGTTTCTTGCCATTTAGTCTCTCTTGCCCTGCAATAACCCCTGGTTGCTCCACCACTCACACACCTGGTTTCACTCTCCCTCATCAGCCTGCAGTGATTTTACTCCACACCTGCACCCTATTTCCCTCATTAACCTCTGTCTATATATACCAGTTCACTTCCCTTGTTTTTTTGTCGGTTTGTTATCTTTGCTGGGTTGGTTCTATCTGCCAGTTTTATTTTATACCTGCTTGATGGTAGCTAGTGATGGGTGCTCGAAGCTTTGTTGAAGCCTTAACACAGTATTCAAAAAATGGTTCATTACTCGAGGCTTCAATGACACAGTGCTCGAGTAGTGCTCTAGTGGTCAACAAACTGAAATGCAATCGGGTGGTGTCATTGGTTCATGGATTGTTTGGGATTTGATTAGTCATGCACACATTTCCGTTTCACTACGCTACATGGTTGTATGGTTTCAAACTGACATAATAAAATATAAAATAAATCTGAACTCATGTTAAAGACCATGTTTGTCGAAGTCTATAGCTGTATACCACGTTTTGGGCTATGAATCATATTCTATCATTAAAAACAGCTCTAAATAGCCCATCGCTTAAAATATGTTGAATAGAAGGTGTTCAGTAGGCAAAATAGCAAATGTAAATTAATTTCAAATGTTTAATTGATGACCTAATAAACACTCAGTTGGTTCAGGAATCGAACCCACATTAATTTAATTCAGAAAATAACCCATAGCCCTTGAGTTTCAAGACAAACCATAGGAGCCACCCATGCCTCCGCTCAGCTCCCCCATCTATCTATGTCTCTATCTAAAGTGATTTATGACTATATGTAACTATGTCTGTCTACCAATCTATGGTTATCTTACTGTGTATGTAACTAATGTATCTATTCATTTCTAGCTGTAACTTACTATCTACCTATATAATGATCTTTGTATCTACAGTGATTCTCTACAAAATTTGCAATCTAAAACAACACTACTAACTCACAAAGCAACTAACAGCAACAAACCAACCTACTGTGCGAAGAAAAACTGAAAATGAACGCCACTAAATATTCCTGAACACACTTGATCCCGGCAAGTGATTCACATGACAAATCGAACCATTCAGTTGATTCGAAGCACTCAACTGCTTCAAACGTCACTAGTCTAGTCACATGACCAAACCACGCTTTGGCACAGTGGTTTGATACAATTGGTTCATGAGCTATTGCGCATGTGCCAGAGCCTCGGGTGTCAGAGACCCATCACTACTTGTAACCTGTTTGCCGCTTGTCTACCAAGGAGACAATAAGTTTTCATTCATCATCCTGCTACTTCTGTCTGCGTTTTGTTCCTTTTCCATTTGCCATACCATGACAGACACAGAATGTTCTGTCTGAAAGATAAGATTTGAGCTAACTCAGTACATTGCCTGATATGTCCACCCATTTCCTCAGTCTGTCCAATAAAATTCCATCATTGATTGTGTCAAAAGCAGAACTCAAATCAAGCAGTATGAGAATGGAACACATGCCAGCATCATTAATCATTAAAAGGTCATTAGTGACTTCAAGAAGTGCAGTCCCTGTGCTGTGATGCTGACGAAAACTGTATTGGAAGGTTTCAGGGATGTTATCGTCCACAGCTGCAAGAAGTTTCTTAGCCACAAGTTTTTTGAAATAGGTGTGTAATTTTCAAGAACCATATGGTCAGTTTTGGTAGTGGTTGAACATTAGCAGTTTTAAAGTAGTCAGGAACCCAGCCCAGGGACAGAAAGCTGTTAAAAACTGATAGCAACCAGGGCCCATTCATTTCAATTGTATTACTTAAAAGCTTTGTTGGCATTACATCCAATGGACAGGAGGACACCTTCATGTGAGCTACTATATTAAAAATATTGAGAAGGGAAACCGGGACGAAGTGGATGAGGGTGACTTGTTCTGGGGACTCAAAATCAGTGAAAGTTGTACAGGCCAATATATTGGTCCTGATAGACTCCAGTCCAAAAAATAATTCACAGTCAGCATCACATTCAACAGGAACATTTTGGACAATCTGGATTCACTACTTGATCGATAGTCTTGAATAAAAACCTGGGATTGTGCTGATTTTCAGATATGAGTTTTGAAAAGTAGCGTGTTCTTGCATCTTTTCACCATTCTGTTATAATCAAATAGAAGGTCCTTCATAGCCATGTATTGGACCTGAAGACCAGTATTCTTTCACCTCTGCTCAGCCTTCCTGCACTCTCTTTTACAACTACGAGTGCTTTCAACTAGCTCGGTTGTGATTTGCAATTTGTTTTAAGTCTTTTATTGAGGGGAGCTACTCTGTCTAAAGTTGAATAGCATACATAATTAAAGATGTCAACTAGGTCATTGAGGTGTGGAGTTTGCATACTGTCCATTGTGTTGTGGCTAAAAAGTGTAGTGCTTATGTCCATTCAAGTGTCTGAATAGCAAACTTAACACCACTAATTGGACTTCATGGTTACTTGTCCTGATCTTTACTTCCCTATTGGTTTCCCCAACAAAACAAGGTCCATGGGGGCATGTCAAAAAATAAACATTTTCTATTACATGTTTTATATTATACTGAATTCACCTGTGTGGGTGACTAAAATAATGATGTGTTTGTTATGGCGTCACTTCCTGCTTTATTTCATGTTGGAATAAAATAATTGTTAACTGCAAAGTAGGAATTCCTTTTTGATACATTCACTCGTTTGCATTAAATAATACGGGATGCTTGCTGAAATTGATCGGATGTGGCATAGCCCTACCTAGAAAATGTTTCACCAGCCGCCACTGCCTTATCTACTGGCACTCAGCAGATCTAATGTGTAGGTGTGTTTGTGCATCACTGTGTGTGTGTATGTGTGCTGGTCAGTGAGGTGACACGGGGGTCTGTCCTGGAGGTCTAAAGGGGATGCAGGTGGCACGGTCTGCCATCTGCCATGCCCCCGTATTAGGATGGTATCTCACCACCTGCTCAGTCGAGTTCAAAACACATGCGCACACACACACACATCCACACGCACAGACACACACACGTGGCCACACACGGATGTACACAAACACACAGAAGCCTGGAGGGTAGAGATGAAATATCCTCCTCATCAGTCTTGCGCTAAGACCTTCAGACCCAAACCTGGAGACCCAGACCTGGGGACTGTGACCATACATCAGACCACATGACCCTGGGATACAGATGCATTCCCGCCCACACACATAAATGCACATGCACACACGCACACACTTGCACATTGTTCTTCATGTTTTTGTTTTTTCTCCCCATATCGAAAAACCATGCTGTGACTTATGTGTTCTAAATGTGCTTATTTGAATATCACTGCTTTGAAGAAAACACAAACATTTACCTTTATCTCTAACCACCTCGTACTTGGCCTCCATACCACATGGATAATAGACACCATCAAAACCCTGACATGTGGGCGCATGTTTGTGGGTGTATGGTTGTGTGCCACCACAATGTCATCGTATTAACCAGATCAGAAGCACAATAACTAAATAGGTCAACTAGAAACCCTTTAGTGCCAATTTAAAGAGTGATGAAAGGGCGTAGGAAGGCATATATCATTATAAACCTTATTAAATGGGCCAGCATCTCTCCCAGAGGCAGGAGCAATGATGTTGTAAAAATGTTATCGATGTGGTCGTAATATGAGCTACAGTGCTCATTATGCCTCTGATGATAAATGGCTGTGATGCTGACAAATTTAGGTGTATTTTATTCTCGGTATTATTCTCAAACAGCGTATTTTGTCTTCACTGTTCCCCTGCTGCCCTCGGCGTTTAACACATCACTGTTTGAATGTAGATACATGTCTACTTCTACTTCTGCTCTTCTACTTCTGTGTATGTATGAGTCTTATTCCTTGTATGTGTCCACATACCTGGCCAATAAAGCTGATTCTGATTCAAAATAAACATGTTTATGGGGAAAAGGTGTCTTTCTGTTGTGTGCTGTAGATAAATAAACTGACATCCTTGCAACCTTTAATGCACTCCAGAAGCAGTTTTGTCATGGTGTGTTATAACTAACATTTAGGTGTACCTATTTATCCTCTGACAATCTGTATGTCCACTCCACCTAATGACTGACAACCCCTGAGAAGGGGCGTGTACTTGCAATCAATAAGGGGGATACTGTATTGGAATATGAATGAAGCAAGAGGAAATATTTTGAGAACAGTGTGGCATATGAAACTTTAACTTATCAAACTGAAAAAGATAACTTCACATATATCTCAATGACGTTCTACACTAAGCAAGAAATGTAAGCTACACATTAAGACCAGTAGGCCTACATGTTTTTAGAAGGAGTTTTTAAGATAGATTTTCTTTTTTCTTCCATATAATCTTGGTTTAGGGTCTGACTAATGGATGAGTTGCGGTGGCATACATACAAAGAGCTGGACCGGTGATTACCAGTGCTTTATGTTGAGGTGTAAAGAACATTACAGACGCGAGGGACTGCTACTGGGGCTTGAGACCTTCTAGTCCTGTTGCATGTGCAGAATATATTTACTAAGTGCTTGTTTTTCTGCCTCCCATGCATACATGATTTCATTCATCTTTTTCACTTGTTTGATGTCAGTCTTACATATTTAATAATAATTTATGAATATACTGGGCTGCATGTCTTAATCCTGATGATTATTACCTTTAATGTCATTTTATATATAATCTTTGCCTTTATTTGATATCTATCTATCTATCTATCTATCTAAAATGAGAATATTGTCAAAGAAGAAGCTAGTAATGACATTTTACTACTCTATTCTAACTAGCATTTAAAGGATAGGTTCACAATGTTTCAGGTCTGTCTTTTAATAATACTCACATGTCCATGTAAACAGTGAAAGAGATTTAGCTTGCCATAATCATTCTTCCTGTTCAGACTGGCCATTAAGAAATTCCTTGCTCATGTGATTCCAGTGTCTGGGACAAAATCTACAGTGAAGGTTCTAATTCTGTGCAAAAATACATTCCAACGTTCGTCTGAAGTTAACATGAGGCTTCAGCAGTTCAACCGTCTTTTTTAGTACAGAATTGTCTCTTTGTGTTACTCTCCCTCCACCGCGGCTCAGCAAGACTGTCCAGGGAAGAAGAGGTTTAACTCAGACAGCTGAAGCCTCACATTAGCTTCAGATAAACTTTGGAATATACGGTATTTTTTATACAGAATGAGGACTGTGGATTTTGTGCCCCAACAAATATATGACAATCACTTTAGGGAGGGTTCTCTTAACAGCCAGTATGAACACAAGGGATGATTCCCTTTAACACATCAGTGAAGAAGCATAGTGTTCTTGTCCACTAATATCTGATTATTATTACTAAAAGGACAAATCCCACATCCTAATTTTACATCCCAGGTCAAAGGTTAAGATCTCATTTTCATAAATGGGAAGCTTGTGTGTATAATCAATCATGCCCATCTGTTCTACCAATAAATAAATATGATTAATTTCATCACCAGTTCATTTGACTTTCTGGCAAAGCTCTGTAGCTATAGAAATGTGGAATAGGAAAGCTGTAAGAAAGCATGGTTTGTTGCTCGCTTACCATCAGTAGGCATGTCTGACTATCATGCGAGCTTTCTGTTTTGGAAAATTACATTTGGACAGAAATCTTTGCCTCACTGCAGCAGAGTGGTGAGTTTCTTTCTAATAACGCCGTCGGTGGGTTTGTACCATGCACGATTGGAGATGATTGTGAAGAACATTTTAATAAGGACTAGGTTGGGAAATAGCATGCCTACAGATTACTCATCACAGTGGTTGTTGTCTTGTCTTAATGATTGTGACTTGTTTTCACACATGAAACGTAATATTACTGTACAACCATTTTTGGGTCAGTGCCATAATAGACGTTGTACTTCTGTAATTCACTGACTGAGGACACCTTTTTTTATCAGTCTACTAATTCCACATGGACATTTTTAAAACGAGTTGCCAAAAGCATCTCTTCTGACAATAACATTATTGAGGTTTATGGGGCACACTGATCTTGTGAGTGACAGGATTAAAACAAGCTATTTTTAAAAACATGAAGCCACAGCCGATGGCCATGGAAAAAGAGGGAAACTGGGGTGATAATTTCAGCTACCATAGATTTGCTGTTCAATTTGACTGCAAGGGTGAGCTCAGATACTGTATTTATTTTCAGCAGTTGTGTTTTAGCCAGCACAGTGTGGGCTGTGCTGGCTTAAGGGTTTCATCTGTTTGTTGGCATTGCATATTGTGACGTTGCACATTGTCAGAAAGTCAAAAACCTAATAACCTTTCATTGGTTATGTGGGGGCTTGTTTTATTTATAACGATGTTAAATGTTATACAGTGACATTCTGATGAAGTGCTTTGAGAAACTGGTTCTCCAGCACGTCATGAACAACGTCCGAGCTGGGCTGGACCCTCACCAGTTTGCTTTCAGAACCAGCAGATGCACAGAGGACGCCGTCTCCACTGCCCTCCACTCAGTCTTCACACACCTTGAGAACAACAGCACCAACATCAGTATGCTGTTTGTAGATTCCAGCTCAGCATTCAACAGGAATCTCCCCCGTGAAACTGAGTGGCAAACTGAGCTCTCTGGGCTTGAGTACCACACTCTGTAACTGGATATTGGACTTCCTTACAAACAGACACCAACCCGTTCGGATTGGCGGTCACTTCCACTCTAGTGCTCAACAATGGATTTTATTTGTTTGTGTGAGTAGCATAAAGGGAACTCAAAATTCCTCATAAAACCATGGGTTGGAAAATGATAATTATAAGGTCTGATCTGTTATTTCTCAACAGCTAGGTATCCACACAAATCCAGTGCTGGAAAGAAACTAACCACTCACGTATTGCACCTAGATATACATAGGCAACTATTATTTTATAAACTATAAAAAAAAGCGAGTATTTAAATATCACAGTTGGAAACAATACAACACAGTAACCCAACATAACACAACATTCAGCTGAAGCTATAGCTTATTTAGCCAACCCTTTTTACAGTACACATCCTATTTGAAATCAAGAGCAAACATAAAGCAAAACAAAAACCCTATCACACTAATGCATATGTAGCTTTCTTATCATGCATTTCTATATTCACTTAAATACACTGTGAGCTGTTTAATAAGGTTGGGTGGCCCTTTCTTCCCGTAAGGCGTGATAGACACTGGGTTTTATTTTTTTTATTTATTAAAAAGGCCCTTGTTGTTTTTTTTTCCCCAATTCGTTACTGTCTTTTAACGTGGGGCCTTACCGAACTCGCTGAAATGATTGGATCATGTTGCAAGCATGGTTTATTTTTACTGAGGGTGGAAAATCCAGTTTTTCTCATTGTGCACCCGCAACCTGGGATCATTTGCAAAGAAAACCAAATCTCACCTCGTTTTTGACCATTTAAATGTTCAATGTCATCCTATTGTTTAATTTGGTTAATTAGCTTACATTTTTAATAGTGTTATTTATTAATAAGGTATCATTATTTAATAATGTGTTTTTTAATTATCTTTGCTTCAACTGTCTAACTTGTGTTTCTTGCTGCATATGTTCTGGTTGCTCTATTGTAAATATCTACTTCAATGTATTTCCGAGTTAAAATAAAGGTTGAATGAATGAATGGATATTCATTCAATAAGTTATTTTGAAACATATTTTTTTTACCTTACTAAGCATGCTACATGTTTTCATTTCCATAAATTCCATAACAATTGTTCTATAAATTCACTTCTTTGACTGATTGGTCGTCACAATTAGTTTTTTAAACATGGAAATTCCTCATCCTCCCTCTCGTCCTTATACGGGTGTTTTTTTAATTTATTTGTGGCATTTTGATTTTCAGTTACAACTTGAAAATACATAGCAAACTTTTGAGGAATTGGGTTTAAGATGAGTAAAACCAAAACTGCAGGCTGATGATGTCAGCATTTGATATAAAAAAGGATGATATAAAGTAGTTATATATAAGTACTATAAAATATTTATATATAATAACTTTAAATAATAAAGTAGTAATCAGCGCCACGTTCAGTAGCTTCAAAATGCTGCTCATAACATCGACACTAATAATCCACTAAGCCAGTAAAATGCCGCTTTAAAGGCTAGTAATATTAAAAAATGTTGTTATTGTCAACCAAAATCCCATTAAAAAATCCAAACCATCAGTGCATTAGCCCGAGTCCTAGTACCTTCCAACATCCCCATTCATTCCTTCCTACTGATGATATAAATGTTTAAAAATGGTCATGAATTTTATAATTTCATTTAAAAAGAAAAAAACAAACCCTCGGTAGTTTCCTAAAACTGTTGGGCACAGCAGTGTTAGACAACCATTACTCAAACAGGAGTAAATAGTTGTGGACTATGATCCCCCACAGATGTGGTGCCCAAGTATTTAGGCCAGCGGGATGGTGTATGTGGGGTCGACTAAAACTTCAATGACTTTGTTCATGGCAAAGAAGGGTCATGTGACCCAGGGCAACGGTGTGGCTCGTTGGTTTGTTTTTAATGCATTTTGGCAACAGTAGAGGTCACTGGCACAGAATGAGACTCTGGCAACACAGGAAATACTTATGGGATCAGCTTTGGTCTTTTCATGGGATTTGTGGACAATAAGAAAATATAGAAAGTAACCAGTTATCCTTCATCCTTTACGGCTGTGTTTGATATATGTCCAGTACATCTTATAAGAAAAGTTTTTTGAGCTTGACACAGCCGTCTCTCCTCCCTCAATCTCGGAACCCATTATGGTCTGACGATGATTTAACTTCTGGGGGCGATGGCCAATGTTTCGAGGCTTCCGGTGTAGCCAGTGGATATCAGGACAACAGAAAACGGGCCAAAACTTTCTCTTCTGTGCGGTCAGTGTTTACAGTACGATTATCAACCAGATAAATAAATAAAAAAGCAAATACAAATCTAAATCGTCGCGAGGTGCATTACGGCCAAAGCGTTCCACCTCTTTCGCTCTCCACATGGACTGGATGCAACTGGTCAATACTACTTGGACTACAAACGGAAAACAGAACACGTCCAATGCCAAAATATTGTCCCTTGCCTACAAATTTAGCAGACATGCAGATTATCTGTTTATAGCGGTTACTCCTCTCCCAATATTCAGAATATGAGCTGATACTGATGCTGTCAAAGCGACATCTCAAACTTATACCACAAGTTGTTATTTACGAGTTGTACTGTATGCGATAAATCATCATCAGCAAAG
>CM022472.1:26349051-26395143 GCA_011952105.1 Coreoperca whiteheadi | reverse complement strand
GTTGGACACCCAAAAAACCCCCCCCCCCCCCCCCCCCCCCCCCCACCTGATGCAGTGACCGCATCCTGAACTTTGCTCTCTTGGAGCTTAGTGATTGCCGTCCTCCTTGTCTAACACCACCTAAAGGCACATTTTAAACACTCTACACCAGTTTAGAGCTTTTAAAGTTTAATTAGACAGGACCAGGTTAATAGAAAACAATTCACAGAACTCCGGTAGCAGTGCATTCTCTCCACGCAGCGACCTCTATGTCTGAATAGTTGTGCCTTAAACTGCAGTTTGAATTCGAATCACTTTTTTATGTCAGGAAATAATATGAACTATAATGTAACTGCAGCTGTTGTTCATGCTTTTCCATCTTAAAAAAAAAAGAAGATTATCGTGTTTTGGGACATAGTTGCGTGAGTCTTCAAACCCTCATTGCCCCATGGCACCTCTATGCTATTTTAGGGAGAGAGGAGGATGCGTCTGGACCTCCAGTTCTACGGTTGGTTCATAGCCTGTTTAGTTTTATTGAAATAATCACTTGTGCGACTGCTCAGTAATGCACTTTGTTTAAAAGACAAGAAATGAACGTGGACAACCTTGGCCTGAACAATAGCACAAGGACTAAATAGAATAAATAGTTCATGCTCCACTTCTGAACGTTCTCCAAACGCTGTGGTGATTAAGTTCACTTCTCTCTTCTCTATGGACTGTTAAGAGGAATGTAGAAAATCATTAACTCAGGTAAAGGGCGTTGAGACTGTATAAAAGGCTTATATCCTTTCCCTTAGCCCTCCCTAATAGTCCCTTTACATGCAGTTTGCGCTGAACTTTTCAACTTCCTACTAATTAGTCACCCTGTCTCCAGTCTTCAGCTATCAGCCATCATTTGCAGCAACTGGCTGAATGCTGGAGTGCTTCTCTGACTGTGTTGAAATATCTGTGGGAAACTTCTATATTGATCTAAGAAGGTAATAAAGGTAATTTCAGTTATTCATTTGAAAGCAATTAAAATGTGTGGTCCCACATTGTTGCCTTATTTTTTCAGATACTGCCGATCTGGATCACTGCAGTAATTAATTAAAAATAGATATTTATCCAGCAACTGTGGTTAGTTTTTAACGTTGCACAGAGTCGTAGTCTGAGATATCGGTGCTCATGAAACCAGGTTAAAATTAAATAATTTTTATTAAGTTAACCAGACAGTGTTTATTTTCTACAAGAGTGCCCAGAGGAAAAACCTGCTGCTAACTGCGAAAGAAAATCTTCTTTACCTCATGAGAAGTAAAATGATGCAGGTGTTCTGAGACTATTGATTTCCGAGTTGTTACTCAGAACAGCCCCACATCGCCAGGAGGAATGACAAGAAAAAGCATGCGTCAGTCAAAGATAAATAATTGTGGGGTAAAGAGAAGAACAACAGAGGCGTAAAAAAATCCCTTGGCAAATGGGGATGTATGGGATGTGGTGCTGATTGCAGTGGCGGTCAAATGCACTCATGGGATGTGTGTACAATATATACATCGCCAAGAACGAATTCCTCCGACCCAACTACAAGGTGTACTCTGCAAGTTTAAACTACACAGCTCCAGCCAGGCGACCTTTGCATACTGGGGATGCAGATGACCGAAACTGACGGTTGCTGGCAGCTCGCCGGAGAATGATTGGAAGGTCTGAACTGAACTAGCAACAAAGTACATTTCCTTTTCGATATTTTGGGCACATGGGAACTTCTTCAGTACCTTCTTTCGGCATTTACCTTCTCAACCTCTGGCCCCAGACACACCTAACCGGATTCTCCCGTAGCTTTTATTGACACATGCTTCGGTGTGAAAAGAAAACAAACCAACGGGAAAGTCCAACAGGTTTACCAACGCATCCACCGGTGCAGCCCAGAGCGACAAACTATATGGTCTGAAAACAGCTTTAGGATTAAGGCTATTTCAAGCAGGAGGGACTGCAATTGGAAATTGAACCCCAGAAAGAAAGAGAAACCGTTGCGAAGAAAACATAAACAAATGAACTGCAGAATGGTAATTGTCATTACGGGAGATTTTTTATTTTTTTTTGCCATATCCGACGAATGGCAGCAAAAATGATCGTTTCCAAAGAAGTTGCTATGACACCAACAAGAATTAGCGTAATAGCAATCTGAAACATTATCCGTCAGTGGTTGAAAGTAAATAAGTACAAGTACACAAGTACCGAACTTAAGTACAGTTTTGAGGTACTTGTACTTTACTTGAGTAGTTCCATTTTATTATCCCTACCTTATCACTTTACTCCACTACATTTTGAAGGCAAATTCTGTCCTTTTCACCCACTACATTTATCTGACAGATTAAGTTACTAATTACTTTGTAGATTCAATTAATTCAAAATATAATCGACTAATAAATTATGATGGTTTTTTTTTTGTTTTTTTTTTACAGAATTTCAATACTGTGGTACTGCTACATTTACCTATATAAAACATCAGAGTACTAGGGGTGGGCGGAATACCAATACTATCATCAACAGGATCGATACCACAAACACGTATCAGCCTCTCTACTCCACTGTCTCTGCAAACCACACTCTTTCATCGTCTACCGCCCGGACCTGATAGCAGCCAGCAAATCCAGTGCTGCCGTTGTTCGTACAGCAAACAACAATCAAAGTCATGCTCAGACTGAGTGTAATGATATCAACACAACATCCCAAAATAGGTGCACCGAGGAGCATCTGAGCGTGAAGTGAAGCTTTTACATATGCTATACACTCATATCATTTTATCAACATACAACATGGTTACAAGGACGCTAAAAAGCGATTGTAAATAGATGCATTTACTGTTGGCCGTGGCAGAAATATTGGAATCATTTCTTCATTTTCTGCCTTTCAACCTTCCACGATCACTAATCAGGGCTGTTGCAGTCGGCAAAATGTCACAAATTTCACATAGTGGCCCCCTGCTCCTGGTCGTCTTGTTCATTGGGCATCTTGTTGCAAAGTGGGAGCTCATTAAATGAATACATGATGGGAGAAGGAGGAAGCGTGAGTGAGCTGGTGACAGGGGGTAAAATTATGTTTTGTCAGACAATTCTACAGTCAGCTGCCTCCATCATTTCATTATATTTAAAGCGGGGGACCAGATTCTTCTGCTATTTCCTTTTTCAGGTGATGTCATGTGGACAAATCTAAATACTGAATGTATCCAAGAATCACATTAGGAATTACAAAAAGTTTAATTTGTGGCCAAAATAAAAAATAAACCAAAAAACATTCAAATTGCAAAGGTAAAAATCTTACTGTCTCTCACTCAGACACGCACACGCACACACACCCCTCTTGCAGCAGGAGGTGAAAAGCTCTCATCTGAATTGATTGGCACTAAATGGCTCATACTTGAAATCAGCCCAAATTACTGACTGGCCAATGTGCTTGAAACAACTTACTTACCTCATCCTCTCATGCAACACACGCGCACTTGAGCACACACAATATACACTTGGAATCATCCCTTCGATCATTCATTGGAGCACTTACGTCCACGTACACGCACACATTTCTCTCTTCTTTGATTCATATTCAGACACACTTGTTTGTCTGTCAGTGCCGTCTTTTCATCGTGCTGGGCCCCTTCCAGTTACCGTCAACTTGATGACATGTTTGAGGTAGCACTGAACACAACTGCAGCGGCTCCTGCCAGGCCCTGAGATTGAATGAATCCAGGATTTAGGGTCTTATTTTCATAGTTTTGGCCCCTTATTCCAGTGGGTCGTGAAGACATTTTAATCATTAATTTGTTTGCTGAGATCTGTAGATGTGGCATCATTGCCAGCATCCAGTCCAGCCGGGCAGGTAACAGAGGTCGGATGATCACAGAGGCTGTAAGTAAGTGGTGTCACATTTAGGTTATAATTGTCCAGTGCATAGTAAATGCGAGGGCACATAATCACTGAGTACAGTAGGTTGAAAAAATAACAAGGTAGAACGTAATGAATGTTTACAACTGACAGTAATTCTTACCTTCGTATTGGCTTCCAAATACATGGTTTTCTTAGTTTTTGCCATTGCTATATTCAATGATTGTGTTGCCTTTTTGACATGTATGTGACTTCCAAGGTTTGCATGCAGCAGTTCCAGTTTGCAAATATTGTTCTCCATTACACGCTACTGGGCTCAAGCAAGTGCCAAAGGAAAGGTTCAGGTCTGGTTGTTCAAGTCTGTCTTATATTCACAGCAATACAATACCCACATGCTGCTTTTGCCAGAGCAGAGTGCGTCTCTGAAGCGTGACATTCATTTCTACATGTATATAAATGCCTGTATTTTTTGGCAGTTTGCTTCATTTGTAATGATGCACTTATCACATACGAAGCAAAACGATTGAGAGCGAGAAGGCGAAAAGGGAGGGATGGAGGGAGGGAGACGGCCCATAAACCTCCATTCAGTCTCCTCGTCCTGCTCTCTGTGATCACCTGTACTGTGTCTTAATGCAACGGGATTCACAAAATAGTTGTTCACCTTTTACATATTTTTCTGTTTCTATTGTCAGACAAGTGAAGGAGTATGAAAGTTGACTGCCAGGAGCATCTCCTACACCATGGCTCCGCAAGGAAGCACAGTCCAGGGGAAACTTAGCATGATAGCCACTTGATTTGGCCAACTCAGATTGCTGAAGCCTCATGTTAGCTTCAGCTGAACTTCTTCTGCGTTGTGTTAATGACGACGGCGTGACAGCGGCATCTCTTTGGAGCTGATCTCCATTTATTATGACAGGAGCAGATAATAAAGCAGAACCTCCATGCAGAGAAAGCTGCACACGTCAGCTCCTCTCCCACTGGAGAATAGGTCAAAGTGGGGTTGTGATGAAATTTGCTACACGGAATATGGAATGAAACATACCTGACAATTAATAAAACAGCACCCCCATGTCAATAGAACTGCCCAACCCAGCTCCTACTCAATTTGAATAAATCAAAGGCAGTATGAGAGCGTTAGCTTGGTTTACTTAAGCCAGGAGCTTTTAGCTGTCAAAAGTGCAAGGGCTTTGAACCCTACAAATACACAGTGTACACACATTTTCGAGGCATTCCCTATCATTTTGAATTACATTGTGTCATTAAATAATCAAGAGGTTTCCACCCTGTTACATTTGCACACGGCCAAATCTGTAGTTTTTTTCCCCTTCATCTCTTACAATCACAACCAATAATTATTTTAATGTGCATGAGCTTTGTATTAAGATTAAAATCCTCTCCCTGTTAAATCTGCAATAGTAAGTTGTGAACAACATTGACATATCCTCACTTTTTAAGGGAAACTATTGGCAAACAGTTGCTTATTCACACCTGCAGCAGTTACAGAGCAACATTATCATTCATATGGAGTTGTGTTTCTGGCCGCCTGATGAATGTAAGTCCAATATTCACTCTCTGTAAGCTGTTTCTGGTCTCTATCAACTTCAGATGCCAAGTGCTCCACTGTGTTTATCTGCCTTTTTGTGCTGAGCAGGTAGTGCACAGCGCTTTTTCACAGCGCTAGAGCGGCAGCTCGCTATACAGCTGCATAAAGCCAAAGGGATCTGCAGATTTGGGTGATAATTCTCTGTAGGTTCACCACTACGAGCCTTTCACATTGTTTGCACATTTCTACACTGGTATTATCAAATGTATAGCGGACGGCAAAAGTTAACTTTGGGCATGCACCCTGGGTTTTTCCTGCATAGAGGAATTGTCGGCGCCCCCCCCAAAGAGGTTTTAGCCAGCGTCACTGGAAACTCAGCAGTGCCAAAACTATAAGAACTGAAAATAAAAATAGCAATTAAAATCTTCTCAGCATGTCTTTAATCAGCAATGTATTAAACAACTGTTGAACAAGCAGAACATAAACTTAATTACGACGTCTTTGACTTACAGCAGTCACCTCCCCTCTTATCCACGGCTGCTATGTTTTACACATGTGGCTGGAGCTAAGCTGCATTGTGACTGGGCCTGAATGCTCTGCTGTGAAGCCATTGCTAATGGGGGACAAGGCTTCCAGTTACTTCCCATTAAATAAAAGCCATTTTATTTACGGATAAAATCTTTAAAACGCTGAATTACGATCGCAGCATACTTTTTGCGTCAGGTCCTGCTATCTACACACTTTATGTACTGACTACAGTAACATAACTACCCCTCACACACAAAGTACCATAGCTGCCCCGGAAAGACTCACTTTAACAACAAATGACGCTCGATGCCGTCACACACACACAGGTTGCTCACAAGGTTATCCTTAAAGGGGAAAGCTCAGTCAGTAACACACCGCTGCGGTTCGGCTGTGCGTGTGCTAACCAGAGGTGGAAGAAGTATTCAGGCCAATTACGTAAGCAAAAGTACTATTACCAAAATACTCCACTGCAAGCAAAGGTTCTGCATTCTAAACCTTACTAAGGTTAAAGTATTTACGTTTTATAGCAACATTTACTTAAAGTACTTATTGTGCAGTAAAACGGTCCCTGTCAGTGTTTTATTATTATATATGATGCTTCTGTATTAATATTACTGCTGCATTCATGTGTGTGTTGAGCTAATTTGAACGCCTTAATATAATGTTGGGTAGTTTAATCTACAGCAACGAAACACACACACGCACACATACATGTATATTTTGATACGCAAGTTTTGAGAAATGACAAAATAACTCCATTGTTCCCCTGTACCTACATTTAGGCACCAGTAGGAACCGGTAAGTCTTTTATATGTACGGATTTATATGAGGAAGATGCACCGTAAGTGCTGAGAAATGACACAGTGATTGATGGGAACTTACACTCTGAAACGCTGAAAGTTTTATGTAGTTTTACTGTATTACTTTAAATAATTGTTAATATTTTAAATAATAATAAATTCATAGAAATGATTTTATGTGACTGTATTAGTGTGCATTAGTGATCATTTTAGTTTTGGACTCCTTGGACTGCTGACTTGGGTCTGTGTGCTGCAAAGCTCGTGTTGACACCCCCCCGGGGGGCTGCTGAAACGTACATACAAATATGCTTCTGGTGTGAATCGGCCAGCTGACTCGTGCGTAACGCGGTTCTCAACACGTTCTTTCGAGTGTGCCTTTGAGGCAAGTGCTCTTGCCCACAAAACCCTCGCTCTCACAATGGCGGGTCAAATGAAGCTGTTCAGAATTGATTCCCGTACAGTGGGCTGCTCAAAAGACCGAACGATAACTGGCATACTGATGGAACCTTTTAGGAGAAATGAATACAATTTTTAAAGGGTAGGCAGATTTAATTTACTTTAAAAGTAGTTTTTTACTCGAAATGTGTCCAACATTTTAGTGCGGTCCAACAAGGGTACCTTCTGAAGAATTTCTATTTTGACAGATTTCGGCTTCTTCCTGTTTGAAATTACCTGACTCAAACCTTTCATCCAAGTTTCGTGTCCAATTTCCAACTCTTTCTCCACAAGCTTTCCTTGTTTGTTTTATACAAAGGTCACAGATGTTTGGATGCCTGCTGTGGTGCCCAGCACAGTTAATGGGACCTTTACAGTTTTCGCCCCCCCAGAGGGGTAGCTCTGCTTCTGGAGGCCATAACAAGCCCTGCAAGAGTGTCAAACTGACTGAAAACAAGGATGTTGCACACGTTAGACTTCACACACACAAACGTGCGCCCATGCACGTGCACACATATTCTTTATTAAACTATTACACCTCCACTTCGCCTACTGGCTCCCCACTGAGACGCCTTCTGTTCAGCAGACAGATTCTACATGTTTACAGCTAATGGAGCTGAACTGCCATATATTCATGTCCCCTGAAAGAAATACACTTTCAGATTCTGTGTGTATTTCTGTGTGCGGGTTATGTGTACATTTTCATCTATTCATTTCTCCCAGATGAGATATATTGAGCTTGTGTGTCAGTTCCAGCACGGCCGTTCGGAGAGCATTCGACACAGAGCTCTGATGGCCTCCCATGGAGGGAGGCTATTAGCTGCATGCTAAATGGTCCCAGTGAAGATGCTAACATTAGCTTGATCTCTCACTGCAGTCATCTCAATGAGCAGCACCATTATTTACATACAGAGTGATGTACCGAGGCGTTGTAAGACTAATTAATTGTTTATGAACATCCAGGGTAGGACACAGGTGGAAATGCTCATTGAAGTGACGTTCCGTCATGTGCTGGATTTGTGCAGCTAGCGTCCTTTTACAAACAGATTTAACAACACAGGCAGCTGCATGGACATAATGCGATGTACATTTACAGAAAGCATCCTAAACGTTTCTCCTCTGTCTCAGCTTGTTCCTCTCTCTCTGTGCTCCCAATCTAATGCAGGTCAGCCATTGTTTATCTCCTCACTTGACTTCCCACCGGACTTCTACGCCCAAAGATCCAAGAGAGAGAAAACCCCTGCCCGCTCAGCAATCAGTGTGTCTGTCTAGCTGTGATTTAAAAAAAAAAAAACAGAAAAAGAAAGACAAAGCAATGTTTAAAGACTGAATTTAAAATTATATTTGTACGTACATTGTTAGATTATTTAATATCCAAAGCTATGCTTTCATAGAAAACACCTAAAGATGGCTTCAGTTACTCTGAATTGACTTAATCAGTTCTTCAGAAACACGACCAATGAAAACCAAATGAATAATAATGTTTCTCTGTCTGCTATGTAAATGCTTTCTTTACAGCTAGTTTTTCCTGCCCCCAAGTAAAAAATAAACAAAGAATAAATGACAATAATAAAAAATAATAATTTAATTCTGAAGGAGGTAAGTCTGATCCCAGGAGGGATCCTGATAACTTAAATAGTTAGCTAAACACAAAGCAGGCTACAGTGACATCAGTACATCAACCAAAGGAATCATTCAGTTTGAGCTTGCAATCTGGCTTTATATACCTTAATATTTGAAATATTTAAAGTACTAAAGGTAACTTTTATTGAAATACATCACAGATTCAGTTCTTTACAATTCAGCTTGAATACACCAAGGAACAATAACACTTATAACTTATATATGATGCATATATATCTTATAACTTAAGAAAGATATCCTAGACCAGCTTATGAATGAAGATCTTTTGTAAATTGCAGCCCACACAGTGCAAAACGGCCTTGCCAGTAACAAGCTCATTGTAACTCACGCTACTGTTTCGGTGCACACAGTTTCATGTGACGAATGAAAGCCCCAGAAGGTGGTGAGCAGATTTCAAGAGAAAACTCCATTTAAAAGGTTATGTTGGTGACATGTGGTTGGGTCAAACATATTCTCAGAAAGAAGGTCTTATACTGTGCATTGTTGTGCATTGATCTGCGCACTCAATAGAAAGAAACGGGAGATCAAAAACAGCTGCATTAGAAGCATGCAGTTTATCACAGTTGTGTCTCAAACCAGGTCATTACACAACCACAACACGCTGCTGCTTACACTGTAATTAAGAGGGTTTTTATTTGCTTATAAGGAAAGCATAACCATAATTAAACAAAAAATTATAAAGAAAATTACAGCAATTTTGCTTTTATTGATGACCCAACCGGTGTTACATGTTTGCCATGTTAAAAGCACAATAGCTTTAATTTGCATCACTGTATGTCCGACTCCTAGTTTGACCACAGTCTGGTAAAGCACATCTGCATGTGAATAGAAGGCTTTAGGTTTTAAATGCATTTTGGAAAACAAATCAGAAAGGATCAATAGTTAAAACATGTTGTGCACATCGAACAAGCCTCGAAGCTCTGGTTCTCTTTTAACTTGGCTTAAAATGAATGTCATCCAAAAAAAATTGAAGACAATATTTGTCTTTCTTTTATATCTTGTATAATGTTGCTTTCCAAATCAACAAGCAGGCACATCCTGTTGATTCGGCAGAATGTTGGCACGACTGTCTCTTGAAGCTGATGTGTGCAAAACCTTCCTATATGATTATGTTGATTACATACATGCCATCTTAGAAAATAATCATGCAGGGTGGAACTACAGTACCTGGAACAACTGGAAGCTTCTTGAATCTGATGCATTATATACATATATATATATATATATATATATTTGTTTTTGTTGTTGTTGTTTGTTTTACATAAATTGTTTTACATCTGTCTACTGTGGTTGGAGAAGCTCTAATACTAACAATAGGTTTTTAGTTAATTTACACCTGTCCACTTGACTATGTTGATGCTCTCTGATTCTATCACTTAAAGGGGAACTGCACTGGTTTTACTCATCAAAGTCGGTTTACAGTATTTGGGTACGAATTTATGAAAAAAAGTTTTATAAAGCCTTGTGTGGCTCCAGAGGGAGCTGCGGGAAGTCTGATAAACTGCCTCACGTGATGTCACTTGAGTCAGTGTCATTTGGGGCCAAAGAAATTAAATAGTTTAACAATGAAAACAATCTGGGGAGTTAAATTGTTGCAGTGCCCCTTTATGTGAAAAATTATACATATATTACCTTTCTGGCATATTCCATTGCAGTGCACAGCAAAGGGAAAGAGGCAGAAGAACTTCACAAATGAGACACTTCATGCTCCTTTATATTTGCTGTGGTTTAAATGTGTTATTAGTTGTGGATTACAGACCTTGGAAAGACTTTAGTTAATTTCCAGGAAAGCAGAGACAAAGCTAGGGTATTCAAGCCAATTCAAGACATTTTCACATTGACATTTGAGTCATTTTCTGGCATAATATCTGTAATTCTAACCAACACCCACTCCTCCCCTGTGGCTCCAGTATTCAGGGCTATGCTTTGAAAAAGGAGTAAATGTTTAATCAGTCGCCATAATAAATAGTTAACAGCTGTATGTGCCACTTCTTCTGGCCTTGTCTTGCTTTCTTACTGGTGTACCCAACCTGTTCTCACAAGTCGTCAAATACTGAAGCTTGGTATGTGTCCCTCCATTTCAAAATGGGACGCCGTAAGATCCTCTCTAGCATCATCTCTGGATGCGCCAAATCTTCAAGTCAGGTGACGTAGTTTAAAGAGAGCAAAAGTCCACGCATTGGTGGTCTATGGGTCAAACAAACACAGGATTTTAACCGAGGAGACTGGGGTTCAAGTCCTGTGTGAAACCAAAAGTAAATGATTTCTTTTAAGTAACATACATAAGGGGAAATTGCATAATGCGCTTTGAGATACATCAGGTACATAACGTAACTTACATGACATACTTGAGTTGTGTGAGGTATAATATACATGTAACATAACTTGCAGTATTTTCCTAAACCTAACCAAGTAGTTTTCGTGCCTATGCCTAAGGAAGTGTTTTTTGTGCCTAAACCTAAGCAAAGAGCAACTGTTTCACAATGTTAACCACACCACGTTGCATATTTATTATTGCTAGCTTGACAGCGGAGCACTGTTGGTCCAGAAATGAGGGGTACCTAGAGCGTCATATTTTCAAGTGGAGGGCAGTATTTGACGAGTTGGGGTGAGAACATGTTGGTGTACCCCTGCGCTTGTCCTCACTGTGGCTCCCCTCCTGTCTAAATAAGTCATGAGAAATGCCAAAGCACAGTCTGAAGCAGGTAGGAGATGGAGTGGAGTCTACATCGTAGACACAGCAGACAGGCCAGAGGATTGTGGTTGTGCTCCTTTTGCTGCTGTCAGACCTGCATGCATTAAAAAGGCACACTGAGTGAGTACACTAATCATATTCCATTTCCGAACGCCACATTGGATTAGGTGTGTGTGCATGGGCATGTGCATGGGCTTGAACTGTCGAACTCACTCAGCCTCCGTGACAAGTTGGAGCGTGCGACAGCCCCGGAGCCCTGTTGCCTTGGTCCTGTGTACTGTGTACTGTGTGTGTGTGTGTGTGTGTGTGTGTTTTGTATCTCTTGCAGGTCCTTGGCTGGGTGGAGCTGAGGTGTAATTATGCAGACTGGGAACACCTAGGTTATTTAAGCCCGCCTGCTCCGACCATAGACCGTATATAAAGATGGACAACATGACAGCTCCCCAAAAGTGAGGCCAACACGTCACGATCGCCCCCTGGTGGCTGGTGGCTGCAGTATAGGTTATAAACCCCGCCCCCTCCATGTTAGCGGGTGGGACATTTGCCAAACTAAAAAAATCTAAGTACACGCCATATAAATATTTCTAGAAGATGAGCTGTGTCGCCACAAGCAACCGCTCTTTAGAGCAGCGAAGAAGAAATGAAAACGCGCTAGCAGTATGTCCGCTGTTTGGCAGTATTTCAGACTGGACCAACCAGCCAGTAAAACGGCGACATGTCTCATATGCCAGGCTGCAATTTCGAGGGGTGGCACAAGTATTAGAAACGTTAACACGAGTAACTTAATAAAGCATTTGAAGACGCGTCACCCCGAAGAACACAATGGTTGCACTACAAAGGCTAGGGCAGTCAACAATTCTTTTCAAGAAAAACTGTCAAATGTATGTCCGATAATAAAAATGCTGTAATAAATAAAGTATTTCACTGTATGTATTTGGTTAAGTTTTTTTAAGGGATAAGTCTGAAGCACACCATAAAATAATTCTAGCAATTCATACAGGGCTAGTAGTATAACAGCTATATATACAGATACACGTCCAGGTATCGGATCAGTACTCGGTATCGGCCGATACCCTGAGCCCAGGTATCGGAATCGGTATCAGGAAGGGAAAAAGGGTATCTCTAATAAAAAGGGAGTGTGACGTCATGATGGACAGCTCGCGATTGAGTCGGGTGGGTGTATGGGCGGGACCTCGATACCGCGGCTCCAACCGCGATCATTACTTCGCAGACTTCGGCTCCAAATGACGTCACCAGTGCAAGATGGATGCTCCCATATCCGCAATGTTTTGGATTCATCTTGTACAGTGGGAGGAAGTGGCGACGCATCGTCCATCTTAAGTCTGTGATTTAGACGCCAGTGTGTCGGTCCCTTCACCCCTCACCAAGCTCTGATTATTTATTTTTGGCTTGCCTTGTTTTCTTCTATACTGACAACACGCACTTCACGTTACCCGCTGCATTCATGCACCCTCATACATCAGTGATTCTGACTTTCACACCTCGTTGCAGTCATCGTTGTGGTATACATTAATAAATCTAAGTTTATTATTGCTAAGTTTGGCATTCATCCCCCTCATCGGTTGCTGCCTGTGAGCAGGTCGTAACAGAGCGTCCAACACACACAAATACTGAGAGCAGAGCAGCACCCTTACTGAATTAACCATCACAATAATTCATCTTAGTATTATCTCATCACTAACGCATAACTACCCAACAGACACTGCTTAGATACATGCGATGGAGGAGGAGGAAGAAAGGGAAATGTGACGGGCACTCAGATGAAGGAAAAAACACAAAGAAAAACAGAAAATGAGAGGGGAGCGGTGCTGCACGAACACGGGAAGCCCAGCGAGACCAGTCTATGTGTGGACAATTCAGCTAAATTGGCTTTCGCTTGGAGGCGAACAGACATTTTATTCATCTCACAAGAGGGCAACATGCCAACATGGCCATTAAGTAGGTATTTCCTTCACAACAATTAGCTCCCATACAGTGTTACCTCATTTGTCATTTGTCAGTGAGCTCGCCTTTCGATTTATTTCTATGGTGAAATAAGCAATGAATACAGCAACAGAATTTCATCACTGCCTTGTAGCAAAGGCGCACTGCAAGAACACTCACTGGGGTCATTTCAACATTTCATTTCATATAGCATTGTTTATCCTTTTATTTATTGTGTTTCATTTATTCATTTTTAATCCCCTAGCTCAAAGAAAAGATATGTGTTGTTGCCAACCCTAATCCACTGAACTTTTAAGGTTTATGTGGATTACACTAATGAATGTACATTCTGCAAACGCCATGCCAAATTCCAGCATTTGTTCCTGGCTTGCAATCATAACACCAATTTTCTACTTATAGAGGAACAATTGTATTCTCAAACGATGTATTATTATTATTGTTCTGCAGTGTCTGAGAACGAGAAATCAGCATACAGAGCTCCATAGGCATACACAAACTACCAGTGATAACACATAAACACACGCACAATGTGCTCGTGTTAACCTTGCCGCAGTCTCCGCTGTCAGTCACTCTCCCCTGACAAGCATGACGCACACCTACGACTTCTTCTCATTGGTCAGTGACAATTCATGACTAACCTTTCCTCTGAGGAAATTGGACAGCAGCTATTGATGGGCATGAGTGAGGGACAAAGGATTGGTGCGTGGGCGTGTGTCAGTGGATGCATTAGGGGTTGATGACTCAGGCTAAAGAGAGCCTAACCTCCTCTGCTGTCCATTTATGTGAAACAGCATCCAGTCAGAATCGGGAAGCATGCAACAGTGTTGTTTTACGTGCGTGCATGTTATTGTGTATGGAATTGTGCGTTAAGTGCTGTGTTTGTGCACTCATTTTTTGTATGCTTGTAAGGGCGTATCTCTATATTGCTGTTCCTATGCTAATAAACAAAAACTGTACTGTATATAATGTAACCTAAATTCTATTTCACGCAAGCTTTTCCCTCTAATGGGACTCTGATGGCCTGACCACACATCCTTTGGGAGCAGCACAGTGAAATTTGTACATGTACATGCTCAGCCAGTCGGGATCAGGATGAGCCACTACAGACCTACTGTAGCCTGCTTGAGTCGGAAAAACGAAGTCTACCCGAAGACATGGCACCGGCAGCATAAAACAGCTGTATTTAAGAGAAGACAATGACTACAGTGTCCACTTTCTGAAGCCGGGTCTCATCGTGGTAATCATTCTACATCTGGCTTGCTGTGCCTGCTGGGGTGCCGACCATGTTGCTGCCGGCATTCAACATGCATTGGCCTTTGACAACAGCAGGGCCCTGTCGACACTGACATCGCCATTTTGGGGAATTATTCCGGGTTGAGACGTCAGAAGTAAGCCATGTGGAGTGTCTTCACCTCTGTGCATGCTGAGGAGCCGCTCATCACATTTAACGATGGTGTACGCATCCGCTTTGTCCGACTGTTGATACACGAACTGGGGCCACTACAGAGATGGATCATGTAGATGGCAGACAATTTAACCAATAGATTCCCCCTGACAGTCTCAGACAGAACCAGCCGGTTACAATAATTTCTTGTTTGGTGTGTCCTTGTCCAAGTTAAAGGTCCCATGAAATGCTATCATTACTTCCTTATTGTGATGTATTTCCTTTTGAAACAGGGTGTCTTGGGAGGGCAGTGAGGGATCAATCTTAAACCTGCATTTATTGATTTTTCTTGGCCACTTGGAGCTCATAACACAACATTGACAAGTTAATAGCTGACATTTTAGCAAGCAGTTGCCTATTCACATGTGCTGCAAATGCAGAGAAACATGAAGATTTCTTTTGAGTCATGTTTGCGTCCACCTGATTAATGTAAATCCACTTTGTCTCCACCATCTGTGGAGGGAAGTGTCGGCCTATTTAGCTTCTGGGTGCTCCACTCCAGTATGTTCACCAGCTACTTGTTAACTTTGTCTGTCTGCAGTTTGGTGTTGAGAAGGTAACATTTATACAGGTTTATCAGAGCTTTTTGGGGTTTTTTTTCTGTCAGGAAACAGCTGCCTGCTGCTGCTGGAAACGTCGCAGAAGAAATTGGTGAGACCGTGCCAAAACGGTCAAGCAAAATTGTACTTGTCAAAGTAGTTTTAAGTTTAATGCAGCCTACTTTTTACTCTAACTTGAGTAGATTTTTAGAGAAAAATTCTTACTTTTGTTCCCTTTGGATACATTCATCGCGCTACGTTTCATTACGAGGCACATTGAGACTGATTTGGCCACTTTTCTAATCATATGTGATTGGAGATACCTGGACGTGGGGGGGGGGGCTGACACCTGATCTGTGGCCTGTCTGTGATGTGTGTGAAGTGGGACTTGGGACATCTATACTGGAATAATACAAGTTTAAGGACACTGTAACATGGTGAAACTCTTTGTATTAACTTTTTGACATAACAGACACGGTCTATTATGCACACGATTTGCTGCTTTATTTGCCAAATCATTGTATAATATAGGAGAGAACAAGCAAAGAAAGTAATGGAAAAAAGTCTTTACTTATTGGTGTGTAGAGTGTAATATGAAGAGATATAGACTGGGAATATTGTCGTGGTGAATGTGTAGCAGGTTATCTAATCAGGAGATGATGACTTGTGATGTCATCACAAATAAATACAGGTGTATGTTCACTTCTTTACCGTGACCTGAGCAAGACCATGTGCAGTTGAAATAATTCATATCCACATCAGATAAAAGACAGTAGAGTGTAGAGTATTTCTTAAGTTATTCACAACTTGTTATTTTTTCTGTAACTACTTTTGTACTCTAACGCAAGTAGTTATTTCGATGACTACATTTACTTCTACTTGAGTAGCGTACTTGTTTTTGCAGAGTAACAGTACTTTTACTCGAGTGCAGTACAGTACAGTTTTTGGCTATTCTATCCACCTCTGCAGTCAAGATGCTGGCTGTCAAACCAAAACAATAGCTGAAGGAGACTAAAACACTCTGTGCAGCTGAGGGGAGCATGATTTTCTGTGGGTTTGACACTATCAGTGTTCACTTTCACATTGTACTGCATATAGTCATGTGATCCAATATTAATCCAAAAATACTGATTAGTGCAGTTCTAAGTACAGCTGGGTAAAAAAATTGGCATGTAAATATTGTTCAAATTCTGCTTTAAACATTTAAGACACTTGTCTTATTCAGTCAAAGGATCAGCCACACTTATTTGTAGTTAAACCACTGAAAAATAGACCAATGGTTATTAATTATGGAAAGAAAGTCAGTTTGTTTTGAAAGGACAGACAGGCGGAGTGATTGATGAAAAATGTTCGTTCGACTTTTCCATCGGGACATGTCCCCCCTCTCTTTTCAAAAACCTATTTTTGTCTCCCTCCCTTTTATTGTTTCAGGTTGATTTTCTTACTGAAGTTTCTCTGAACTTTAGAAAAAGGTAATGCCAGCTACGTTTTTATGGTTGAAAAATAATTGAATCTATATTTGTACTTACATTCAATGTATCCACTACTAATTACATGGTGCTTAAAGTTACAGCACAGTTTCCTGGGGCTTCATATATAGACCAGCCTTTTTATAATATGGGTGTGGGAGTCACTTTATGAAATTCAGACCTTTGCACAAGAGCTAACATCTAACTGAGCCTAGGTTAGTATAATGAGCTCACCTTTGTGGTGTCTTTATGGCGAGCAAAGCACAAAACACAAATCCTGTGTAACAGCACCCACATCTCTCTGGGAAGGAAATATCTGATATTAGTTTACCCTGCAGTCTTACCCTGCAATATTAAAAATTCCACTTTGACTTTTAAATTTTTAATCAGCTACATTCAAGGAGTCAGTCAGACATGCTGTGGGCCAATAATATCTCTTGATGTACACAGAGGATGCCCATATCAGCAGCAGGTCACACTTTAAATGTTACATCATAATTAATGCATGATCATGAATAGGGCTTCTTCATTATGAAGCAATATGTAGATTCCCTCTTCCTCCACACTGTACCATGTAATATTCAGGTAATGTTAAACCTCTTTTTCCATATAATGTGAACATGTTTGCAGCTAAAATGTGACGGTACATTAATCCAGTATTGTCAAACAAGTAAATTAGGTTTAATTTCAACATGTATACGTTACACCACAGAACCTATGTATATGTCCATACCAACAATGTGCCCCTTTTTCTACAGAGGGCCCTTGGCACCCTGCGCACCGTTTTTGCACAGCATTTAGCGCACACATGGCACACAACACTACGTTGCCTAGCAACACTGACGTTCTCATCTGGAGAGCGTTACAACCACAGTGAGTGTGTTGTTGTACTCACCTGTCTGAACATCATTCTGCGAGTCTTGAGCACCACAAAGTCCTCCACAATCAAAGTTCAACTTCTTTACTTGATCGTCCTCAAAGCATAAGACAACCAGTCCACTCAGCCTCCTACGTTTCCAGGCCCAGGTGCGACTGCACCTCTCACACCCCCTGACACTCGGCCAGTGAAAATAAACCTTTAGTATATTTACCTTCTCCAGAGCGTCACCTGAGTGCAGAGTCACCTCTCTGGACATGGAGCTCTGGCCTCCTGCGGCTACAGACACACCAGCAACTTCTTCTCTGCCAAAGCTGGTTATTTGGCTCCTTTCTTTTGTTCGATTTCTCACATGGCTTATCATGAGATTTGTTTGTAGTCTATAGATAAAAAGATAAAAAGTACAAGTAAAATGACTGACTTTTAGACATAGTCAAAAAAGTACAAGTACACAACAAACGTCTTTGTTACAGTAACACGAGTAAATGTAAGGCATTACTTCCACCCCTGCCTTGGTCTGCAAACAAGGCTGACATGTTCGACCATTCGCTTCTTGACTTGCATAAAATTGTCATCTGTAAAAGTGTCTTTGTGTGTTAGTGGGAATGTACCCTACATTTTCATGTAGTCATCTTCATGCCACTTTTAATAATAGTAAAAACGCTTGGAGAGCCATTTTGGGGTAGATGTGGAGTCAGCGGAGTCAGTGTAGGGGGGGGGGGGGGGGATCGGTGGTGTCTGAGACTGGTGATGTAGGAAGTTGGGATGTCACTCTTGGTTGTGCTGCCAACTCAGCTGGTACATTCTTCTACACATTACAGTGGATACAACACACACACACACACACACACACACACACGCACGCACGGTTTCCTGCACCCTCTTTCTCAGTCATACACTTCAAAAACCCATCTCTCTAGGTGTGAAATAACTTCTTTCCTGGCTGACTTCACATTGTGTAGTAATTGCACACCTTCATCTCTCTTCGTCTTTTTTCTCCCATTACTGCTTACAATTCTCAGTCAGTCTCATCTTATGTCTTCCTTAAATGGCTAATCAACATGCAGAGGGTCTGCTCTGTAAAACGCTTAATTTACCTACAGTCCTTTAACATGTACCATCACTTGTTTTAATATAGGGTTATGTGTCATATTGCAACCATATATTCTGTCACTGTAAAATTGGGTATCATATTCTTGTATAAGAAATGTGTATTTCCAAAGGCTGTCTATTGGATTAATTCAGCTGTAATTTGAATATTATGTAAGTTACTTGAAATATACAGTATTTGATTTAAGTAGCCCATGCATCTGCTTTCATGTCATATATGAGTCATGATCAGAGTTTCAGATGTGTAAATAGTTTTCACACTGGGTAGGTAACTCAGATTTTTCTGAAGCTCTGATATGTCCAACTTGGCAACTACTAATATGAAAGTGCCTGAAAAATAAATATGGATGCTTCCCATCAGCCAGAGACATTCAATGAAGCCTTTAAAGCTGAAGTAGCCAATATTATTTCATTATAATTTTAGTTGAAACACCTAATTTTGACCATTGATTGTCAATAACAATATTTAATTAACGGGTTCCCTTAAAAAAATGTGTGTCTGTGGGGCCTTGTCCCTTTGTATTAAGTTTTTTTAGAAACCGTACCCGGTCTGAATCGAACAACCGTAACTTGCCAATTACAGCGATTTTTGCTAAGTTAGCTTAATTTAGCTGGCTTGGTAGATCAACATTGCACAAGTGACCTGTTGTAATGCTAACGTTAGCACTTGTCAAGAATGAATAAGGCAACCTCCGCATCGCTCTTCCCTGTCCTTACCGTAGCCTGTATCAGCAAGGCTGCAGGGTAGCCACAGACACGAAGTACCTTCAATTAAATATTTTTAGTGACTTGCAATGGTCAAAATGTTTGAAATTACTGACATTTTAATGAAATAATATTGCCTAATTTCTTGTAGGGAGGTATAAATGTCTGCACTAAATTGCTTTGTTGTTGAGATTTTTCAGTCTTGTGGGACTTTTCCATTACACAGTACTAGCTCGCCTCAGCTCGACTCGGTTTGGTTTTCCACTGTGTGAAAGTTGTACCTGTACCTGCTTCCAGGTACTTTTTTTCATAGCACCTCCCGTGAGGTTCCAAGCGAGCTAAGGCGATACTAAAATGTGACAACACGGCAGACTGCTGAATGGTCAGAGAGAATTGTCACTATTCACTGCGTCATCATTGCAAGCGCCAGATGGAGTATCCTGAATAACCCCACCTTTTTTAGATAGTTTGGCCAGAGATTGCATGATATACCCATTACTATTACAGCAACTCCGAAGAATATGCCGCAGTCAAAGGAAACAACCTTTGTCTTCTTGCTGTGAGAAACAGCCCACAGTCGATTTCCTCCATTGTCCCGTGTGTGTAGGGCGGCAGTTTCCTGCTTTGTTGCTATGACGACAAGGTACTATTGTGGAGGTACTTTATGCAATGGAAAGCGGAGCGAAAAGCGAGCTGAGGCGAATCGAGGCGAGGCGACTTGAGTCGAGTTGAGCTGGTACTGGCAATGGAAAAGTGCGGACAGATTGGGCCGTCATTACCATCTCCACGCTGCAGGCTGCCTGTTGCGTAGCTCCTTGCTGTTACAAAGAGTTTCCCCTCCGGGATTAATAAAGTATTACTGATTCTGATTCTGATTCTGATCTATAGAGCCATGCCGTTAGCATGGCTAAAAAATCCCAAAGTATGAACTGTAAACCTTCAATTATTGCTGTAGATTCCATATAAAAGTAGTTTAGTTTTCAATGTGGTATAAAGTCCATGTTCAAAAACCTGATTTGGTTTTGTTTTTTTGTTTTTTTTTCAGTTACACTGACAATTTGAAGTTCATTTGCCCATATTCACCCAAGTAATTTAACTCTCCACATAACAGCCAATTAGGCTGCCTTCCTCTTCACACGCAGCTACATGGACAGATGCTGGAGAACCAGTTTCATAAGGGTGAGGGACTCGTGGCAATGGCACTGGCTGTTAGAGTAAGTGTGAATGTGTTAGTATGAATAGATAGATAGATAGTATGTGGGAGTGCACGTGCACGAACAATTCTCTAGGTCTCATCAGAGGGGTGGAGAAATTTTGAGATGGATTCAGACTGTGGGTGTTGGATATGAAATATTTATCTGACTTTGTCTCTAAAGATTTCTAAGAGTTGAGTATCAATTTAAGGCCCTTAGGAACAGGATCTATCTTTCTTTTCCTGATCACATGAAGCTTCTTCCAGTTATCAGAGAAAGATGAAATGGAAACACATGTAATTCACAACTGTATTACTATTTACAACATATTGATGGGGTAAGGGGGGCGTAGTTAAGATGGGGGGGTAGGGTTTCAGGACGAAGGATGTTCTGCTAGCTACCCCCTGTTCTTATTTGCCTTCTCCTCTTTTGTCCCATCTTTCTCTTCCCTTCTTTTCATCTACTTCTCCTCCTTTTCATTTTCTTTGTTCTCCGTCTTTAGTTCACGCTCTTTCTTCACCTTTTCTTTCTCCTCCCTTTCCCTATTTTCTTTCTCCTCCTTTTCCATCTTTTCTTTGCTCTTCCACTGCTCTTCACTCGTCTTCAGCTCCTTCTCCATCTGAGCCAGCAGGTTCAGGGTCTCCATGTGGGTTCTTAGTTATTTGGTGACCCTTTTGAGGAGGTCATCATTTAATTTGAGCTCCTCTTGGAGCTGTCTAACCTCCACCTGCCTGTTTCCCAGCAGGCCAATCTGCTCCTTCCGAGCTTTGTTTTCCTCCTTCAGAGACTTTATCTCAGTGATGGCAGAGTACAGGGCATCCCTGAGGCCCTGCACAACTGAGTTAGGGAGCTGCTCAGAGTGCTGCAGCTGCACTGCAGCCGGCCTTCTCAAAATTCAACAAAGCTATTGATAGCATTTTCTAACTACCTTTTTTTTTACTTAAAACCACAAAGAGAAAAATAAATAAATCAATAATATAAAAATAAACACTTAAATGACCCTGCCGCAGCCACACCCGCAGAGTGTTTGTCTTTTTATTGGTCGCAGGGAATGAACAGACTTTTGCTCTTGAAAGAAATTGTAGACAGCGAAGATGACACAATGTTTTCTGGTCTGACCCTGGTCACACCCCGAGCCCGCATTGTTGAAGACATACAACAAGTCTGTGATGAAAGATTTAAAGTGCTTACCAGTTTATCAGAGAGGCATTTGTGCAAATCAGAGGCATACTGTATCAAGATAAAGAAGAGTGTTCGCTCTGTCACTGGAACTCCACAAATGAATTTGTTCATTTGTGGGACTGTAAATGAACTTGTTCTGTAAACAAAGGAAGGCCATATAACACAGTTTCTCACAATCCTCCAGTCTTCTCACCTGTTATCTCCCACCATGGACCTATGGTTCCAGCTACGATGGATGCTGCGGAGCTGCATCCAATTATTAGTATTTATATCTAGCCGAGGACTGGATTTACACAAGACGTAACTTACGCTACAATACTCAGCGACACAGGTTTAAAAGGAAAAAGACTCCATAGCCAACCAAGCAGGATGGGGTGGTGGAATGTATCAGATCTTAGCGATCATTTGTGGAGTTCCAGTGACAGAGCTACAATTCTTAGGTTAGTAGCCCAGTAATAAAATCGAAAGTTTGTGAAGGCCATTGCTCCAAGAGGCTTTGGTCTCTTGACCTTACATAGTTTTGGTTTTTTTTTGTTCCAAATAAAGTCCAAAATTAAGCTATCAATTTTCTAAAAAGAAAAACTCTTGAGGTAGTAAAATAGGTACAGTTCATCCAGAAAGTATTCACAGCGCTTCACTTTTTCCAAATTTTGTTATGTTACAGCCTTTTTCCAAAGTGGATTAAATTCATTATTCACTTTAAAATTCTAATAATAAAAATGACAACGTGAAAGACGTTTGATTGAAATCTTTGCAAATGTATTACAAATAAAAAACCAAAAAATCACATGTATACAAGTATTCACAGCCTTTGCTCAATATGTTGTTGAAGCACCTTTGGCACCAATTACAACCTCAAGCCTTTTTGAGTGTGATGCTACAAGCTTGGCACACCTATTTTCGATGAGTGCTGCCTGGTTTCCTCCAGACATGACACTTGGCCATTCAGGCCAAAGAGTTCAATCTTTGTTTCATCAGACCAGAGTATTTTTGAGTCCTTAAGGTGCCTTTTGGCAATGTATTGATTCGGTTCATTGATTTTTGACGTTTTTATGTGCTTATCTGTCTATTTTTACTGTCTGTCTGATCGACTCCCACAAGCCAAGTAAACTTTACATGAAATGCTGCAGAGCTGCATCCAAATATTTATAACCACCATTGTCACCAATTTATATATATAAATGTTTTAATAACCAGTGGCCATGTTGACATTAGTTCTGTGCAAACCTGCATACGTTGGGCTAATGGTTGTGGGTTAAAATGAACTGGCCAATGGATGTTGAATTTGGCTTGAATAAACAATTACAATGGCGGTTTTGGCCACAAGTTGTTAAGCTTCATCATTTCCTATATTTAACAAAATAATCAAGTTAATAAATAAATAAAGGCAAATTTAACTTTTTCAGAAATGGAATAGATCATTAAAAGAACATCTGAATGAGAAAAAAAAAGAACTGGAAAAGATACACAACTTCAGATTTTTATGACAAAACGACAGGAGGACTTTTTCAGTGAAAAGCTGAACTCATTAATCCTTGAAGGCCACTAGAAGTGTTTTAATGATGGGTCAAGGAAAGACGAGAAAAGAGACTGTTTAAAATTTAACTGCATCAGGGCTGGGAAATAAAGTCAAGAAAGCAACAGAGCAGCGGGCTGTAAGGCTTATGTTTAATTTAAAATAATCAATGCTTGGCAAGACACACTGTTCTTGTGAAGCGTGTATACGATAAGCATGATGGCCACGATCCCTCTGACCCAAAAGATGCACATTCCTACAACATATGCCCTGGGTGGGTGTGATTCTGGAGATACCATGACAAATACCATGATAGAGAGTGAACAATGACACAGCAAGTAATATAACTAACGTTAGCTAGGTTGGTGGTTAGCAAACTGTCCCTACAGTTGCTGCTGCGAAGCTAAGAGAGGACAAGGCGTTTTCCCAGAGACAGCACACCGGCTCCACACAGCAATACTCACAGCTCTCCTGCTACTATAGCAAATATCAGAACAACAGCATGTCTTGGCAAACTAGAAAGTAAGCTGAATGTTTGAGGGCAAGTTCGTGGGCTGATTTTGTGCTTAAATAATACCATGGTATAATAATTTAAACTGATGCTGATAGGTAGTAACTGTTGTTTCTTCCAACATGGAAGACAAATGGTTCCCTGTTCTGTTCCAGAAGCCTACTTTCTATGATTGCATTTGCAAAGCACATTGTTTTTGTAGCTCTTCATCTGGACCTATTTTCTGCACTTTTATCAGAGTCCTGTTCTTCAATGCATGGTAAATAAAGGATTTCTGATACTGAATGGTCACTAATAAGGGGCTGCTCTTCTATTTGTCAATGTTATTCTGAAACTTATTCCTCAAACTGCATTCTCATGCAAATGGGTTCAGTCCCATGCCAAACGTTGCCTGCTAGGATAGGGGGCCAGTAGTCCTGATGGTGGCCCTGTAGCAGCAGTCTCAAAAATACTTTAACAAACATTATGTATTACAGGTCTAGTTTTCTGAGACTGTCAGTCCTATTCATCTTCCTGGACAAACATGTAAATTAATCCTGGCCAAATAGCTACATAAGTAATTTAGGCCAAATACCACATCCATGAACCAGGTAATTATATTTATGGTAATTATTTTCATTCTCTGATTCAACCCACCACTATTAGGCAAACCTATATAGGTCTGCACAGAACTAATGTCAACATGGCCACTGGTTATTAAACCTGAACATTTATCATTTTGTATTTATATTGGTTAATTGGTGACAATTAAAGGATATGTGGAATGCGCCACTTTGGCCCCACAGCTCTCATTAGGAAGTGAACATAAATGTCAACTGCTAGCTGACTAGTCAGTATAGATGTTTGAAATGCTGTGTATCTGGTTAGAAGCTAAGGTTAGCTGTTCTCTGTAAAGAGCTAGCTAATGCTAGGTAGAATTAACATTTGCAAACCAACAGGAGTAAGTTAAATTTAGCTAATAATAACTGGCTAAAGTAGATTTCGCTGGTCTTTAATATGATGCAAATTTACTCAAATTCAAATGTCGTATTGCTGCAACACGGACACGGCGATATCAGATCGTGCCTCTGTGGATAGTGGTGTCACTCAGTACATAGCCGTAAACCCCAGTGTTGCCAATCCTGTTCCAATGAAAGTAGCTAGGACTAGCTCCAGTTCATGTTGATGGCGTCATCGCGTACTAATTTGCATAAATCTTGGTGGAGTGAGGGAGAGATATAAAACGATGATAGAGAAATACATCACACACTCAATACAGTGACATCGCATATATTTCAAGTAAAAAAGTAAAAAAAAATCTACAAAGGGAGTGAGGAGGGAGAAGATAAAATGAACAATTTTATTATTTACAACCTGCAGTAACATCTTAATGAGAGACAAAGAGTGAGAGAGAAGCACAAACTAACTTTTTACATATTTACAAGCTATAACATCCTGATCCAGAGATCCGGAGAGAAAAAGTGCAGCTGCCTGTCCCACAGGCCTGCGCACAGTGCAAGTTGAGAGGAAGAGAGGCACTGTTGGCGTAAGAGCCGCAGCATGCATGGCAATACATTACCCTACAATATAATATATATTACTCGCCTTTACCCTGATTCTCTAAATAAGTCGCTAAATTTGTCACTAATCGATTTTTAGAAATAAAGTCGCTAAGAGGGTCTGAAAAGTTGCAAAATTTAGTGGCCAAGTTGGCAACACTGTGTAGCCCTGCTGTGTGTCCAGCGTAACATTACTGTTCATCAGCCCTGAATATCTTAAGCTTTGAATATAGCCCAGTTATAGGCCGGACCATGTGTCGTGTTTGTCGTGCACTAAGGTGGCCCTGAGGGTCAAAAGATGACATTTTTCCAAAACACAACATTTCACAAAACACCACAACATTTTGAAAAAAACACAGTTTGCTGGCAGTAAATCTAAATGTCCCACGTGAGTCGGTATTGTGCCCTAAACTTGTCATTTTAAATATTAATGATGTTTGTGAAATATCAAAAAATATTTCAGTTTGTTTTGTTTGCAGATGATAAAAATTGTTTTTGTGTTATTATTTCTTCTTTCAGCTCCATTAATGCTAAATATGTTTGTTTGCTTGTTCTAAATCCGCACTGATCTCACTTAATAATTTGTTCTTTTCTAAACAAAGTATTTAATTTTAAAACAAACAACTTTTCAATAATCTTTGAAAACTGTGAAAGTAAATACACCAACCTATAATTAGTCCATTCTTGTTTATCTCCATTTATACAAAGCAGTGTGACCTTTGCTACTTTAATCTTTTGTGGAAAAATACCAATTTGAAGTGATAAATTACAATTGTAGGTAAGAGGTTTAATAATCCAGTCAATAGACTATTTTGGTCAAATTTATTGTATCAGGATGAACCCCTTGAGATGTATCGTCTTGTTTTCAAGGGGGTCCAAAAAAAAACACTCCAAAGAACAAACAGGTAACAAAACAATACACAGCACAAGGTACGCAACACAATTGCAAAAATAAGACAATCTGCTCAATAACAAAAACAGAAAAGAGTTACGACCTGAGGATAGATTCTATCATAAGAAACATGATCAAACATGATACACCATTTTTAAATAATCCAAATGTAGACAGAGAACGAATATATACATAACAGGTAAATTATTCCAACTGGATGGAGTCCTAAACATGGAAGCTTTTTTAACGTTTTCCTCAGAGACTAAGGGGACCAAAAACAAATGATGACCAGAGTATCTGATTTGATACTGATAATTTGTTATCTTGTATTACGAGGGTGCAGTCTGAGTGTGTCAAGCATGGTATAGTGGTGCGCAAATAAGAACTTGCCAATATAAATCTGCAGAGCCTATTATATATGACATTGAGAGGGGGGAATAAGCATTTTTTTTAAAAACAGTGTCAGCATAGTCTAATATCTGTAAAATAAGTTGGGAAGCAAGTCTCTTTCTCACTCAATGTCTGGAACGATACAGAACACCAATGCCAAAACCAACATTCTTTATAATGTGCTCAATGTGGGGTCCAGTCCATAAGCCCAAATACTTCATCCTGTCAACTTTCGGGAGGGATGTACAAGCAGGAAAATTACTGAAAGATGGCAATGGTGCGACTGAATGTACTATTAGCTCAAGTCTGTTCAAGTAGATTCTGTAGCTATACAAACTTTTCATCCTATCTGGAATTGCATACTGTAAATGATCGAAAAGAAGTCTTTAAAGTTTCAGATATAGTTAATTGGTTTGAAATGATAAAATGGATGAAGGCCAGATCTCCCTACAAACTTTATGGAATGCCATCCAGAAGATTAATTCTGACGTGCAGACTTATTTTGACTCAAAGGTGGATCTCAATCATAGCACTTTGTGCAAGATTCAGAAATCGTTAAATACTTTGCGGGAACAAGTTTCCAAGCTTAAACAACATGTCAGCACAAATGAGGACGAAGTTCAGGATCTTCGACTCAAAAAAGAGAATGCTTACCTGGCTGACAAAGTTGAGGACTTGGACACTCTAAGCCAGTCCTCAAATCGTCACTTTGTAACGGCTCCTGAGTCTGCGGAGGGCCTCCATGTCCTTGGCTTTGTGTCCCAATTGATCCCGAAGGCTCTGGGATGAGATCCCCACTGTCCTACCAGTCTGCAAGATGTCAGAGCCAGTCCTCGGCCCAATTTAGTAAAATTCCTTGACTTGCAGGTTAAACTGCTGTACATTTACATTTATCCAGACCAAAGTACTGAACTGAACATGCCAAAACTGCCTTTATGTCCTCCAACTCTCCATGAGTGTGGATCGAGGTTTCTTCTAACGTTCCTCTCCATTCTGTCATTTCCCAGCTGCTAATGTTAATCTCCAGACTTGCAATTTGACATTTTATTCTGGGTTTAGTTAATTAATTTCTTACTCTACTTTGATTTATTACAGTTATACAGGCATCGCTCTATTGACGTTTGACGTTCTCTCTTTCCTCTTCTTTATTCCTTCTCTCTCTCGCTGTCTCACTCTCATGCTCTCTCAATTAAACAATTTATTGATTATTCAAGCGATATGGTATTCCACAGAGATATACAGGATACTATTGTTACTACTAATTTTGCTGTGGGAACCGGCTGTTGCTGTGTGTTGTCGGTCATGCTCCGTTGAATTAGCTTTGCGCTAACTCGCCCAGTTGCTTCTTAAAGTTTAGCTGGCAGAATTGACGCTAAACTTGTTGCAATAATCTTATGCAGGATCTCACGTCACTGCTATGGTGCTAATGTAACTTTGGCTTCACCACACCCTACCTTATATGGCATCACCGCCATTTTGACTTAGCGTTCTTTGTTTGATTCATTTTACGTCCAAGTACCCATCTTGGGCACGCACACATCCTTTTGCCTGTAGTTTAGTGTATTTAGAGTTAGTCTTTATATATTATAATTATGCTGGTCTCTTTAATTTGTCACAAAAGTGAATCATTTGCCAACCTCTTGTATGTTGAATTCCAAATCCTTTACCTACTAGTTTAGTGTATTTTATAAGACTCAATCAGTTAATTGGCTATAATTTCCTTTATCTAAAGGTGGTGCCCCAATATCTTTAATAATAAAAGCATTAGTTATGATTATCTTTGATAATCTTGATAGCCAAATCTAATTGATTCCACCAACATCAACTTGGTGCCCCTTCATTTATGGTAAACCCCAACAAATGGTTCTGCCATGTGAGGCATATTATTGTTAAATCACAACACTATACACATATATGCAACAGATATGTGTGTTGTCATTATTTATTTATTAAGTTCCCCTTTTTTGTAGTCATCCCTTAATGGATTGCTTAACTGGGGGAATAATTTTAGGTTGTTGAGTGATATATATTTTTTTCTCCTTTCCCTTTTCACAGACTGAGCTTTACTGTGGTATATGATCTTTCTCAAAAAGATCTGTTTTGTATGACTTGAGAGATGCCTTTGTCTACTGGTTTTGATTCTGTTGTTGGGCTGGAGTTTTGTGATGTTTTTTTTCTTTGTCTTTGATATGCATTATTTTTGTTAGTATAAATGTTAACAATGTTCCATATTTCAACATGTACCAACCGTGTCATATATCTTTTGAACCATTTTAACTCCAGCATTATGTTTAGCTATAGTGCTGATTATTATTTGCTTACAAAGTGGATAACATTAAAGGGTTAAAAATATACACATTAATATTAGGAGCCTTGTACCAAAAATGTATTTACTTTAAGCATGGGTTGCCTTGCATAAACTGTAGTGATGAGTGACTACAAACCAATGTAGTCGCAGCTTTACGATGTCATCAGTATGTACTCCTGTTAGTTATGTACGGTAATGTAGCATGTACATTTGCTAATAAAGGAGTTAAGTTAAACTCACGACGGGGCTGACGGGTCCTTCTCAATTCACTACTGCACTTAACATGGTGTCAGAAGTGGTCGACAGGACCTCTACAAAAGTGAGAAATGGCAAAGCTTGGACCACCAGAGCCAATTGACTTCACCTGTCTGGATGAATGGCCAATGTAGTGCTGACGCTTTGACCGCATTCGAGTGGCGGCAAAGCTGGACAAGGACTGCAGGGAAGTGCAGGTCAACACACTTCTCTGTGCCATGGGGAGAGATGCAATCTGTCACTCTTTTGTGTTAGAGGAGCACTCGGACAGCGACACGGAAAGAACTAGTCTAGAGTTAGACTACACAACAACAAAAGCTAAATTCAGTGACCATTTTGTGCTTAAGCGGAACGTGATACATGACAGAGCATGCTTTCACAAGCAAGTGCAAAAGCCCGGAGAGTCAGTGGAAGCTTATACGAGCTGCCACAATACTGTGAGTTCGGAGGAACTAAAGACGAACAAATCAGAGAACGGATTGTGATTCGCATATCAGACAATGAGACACGAGGTAACAAACCACGAATCACTCCTTACCACACCTTTACCTGGGGGCCACTGGCAGCAGATTTGTGTGAGAGAGACAGAACTATCTTATTGTGACTGACTGCTACTCTAGGGATGTTGAAATAGCTCACCTGTCTTCCGCATCTTGCCGTCAAGTCATTAATAGGCTCAAGGGCATGTTTGTGAGATGGGGAATACAACTGGAACTGGTGAGTGACAATGCCATACAGTTCTCATCCGCAGAGTTTCAGCACGCCAGTCAGAAGTATGGGTTTGTGCACACAACCGCTAGCCCTCATTACCCCCAGACGAATGGTACTGCCAAGCGAGCCGTGCAGATGGCTACTACAGAGTCACACCCAGTGCAAAAACAGGGCTGAGCCCAGCTTTACTTATGGAAGAGACATTCCTACACTTTCTATGATGGAGGAGAAACTACAAGCGTCACCTGTTGACATAAAAGCCAATCAAAGATTGGGGCAGTTGTTACAGAGGTTCAGATGCGGTCACCTTGAGGGCGTTTCCCATAGCGTCAGCTGATGCAGCATCTCATTCCCTATCAGGGAATCATGGTTACCTACGTAACCTGGTACGGTATGTTAACCCTGAAATAAGGGAAACATACTGTTCTTCCAGTTTCTCCTCTGATATTATAACAGTTGGGTAAGATACTCAAAAATTGTTATTAATTAATAGCTACAAATGACATCGTCAACAGTGTTATTAGATTAATGTAATAATTAATCACTCTAACGAATTGGATTACGTAATATTAATTACTTTCTAAATCACATATCAACCCAAACCACTTGAACAATACAAGTAGAGACCTGAAACTGACCAAAGTGTGTAGAGGGAGATGGTTAAAATGAAAATATAACTTTTAACATAAAAAAAATCCACTATTGTTTTAAACAGAATTGTACTATAGTCTATGCAGAAGTATGCATTTACTTCAGATGTAACTTGAAATTACAGAAGAATTAAGAGTAACCCTTTTTCAAGTGAAAAATAATTAAAGTACAGTATTTAAATTTATTAGTAATTAATTACACCCAACACTGTATAACAGTAATTAAAATTTCAACTTACGCATTGACTCCAGGAGCTATTTTCTCCCAAGCAACCTCCCTGTCCTTTGCCGCTGCAGCTATGTTGCTTTTTCAAAAAAAAAAAATGTGTTCATATTCTCCGTAAGCTTGTAGAAGCACATCCAATTTTGCTTGGTAGAAATTTGCAGACCTCTTTTTGTCTGGCACTGTTTCCATGGTGATTCATAATATCTGCGCTCCATTAATGATGGCATTTTGTTGTTGTGGTGTTGTGGTAACAACTTAGAGTTGATTAAACTAACTAATTTCAGCTGTTCTGTAACTGACAACTCAGAGTTTCCAATCTGAGTAAGTAAACTCAGAGTTCAAGTTTAAACTCAGGGTTGGTTGAACCTCCTTTCTGAAACGGGACCCTGTAGTGGTATTTATCCATCAAGATTGTTTTAGTTTTTGACGATATCGACCATAGAGATGACTTTTGAATATAATGGAACTACTGTACATGGCACTTAGCTTATGGTGCTTAAAGCACCAAAATGGGAACTATATAATACATGGATCCTTTTACTATATTATAGTAACTATTTTCTTTCTACCAATAGTTCCTGAAACTGCTCACAACAAAGTATGTGGATTATCTTGAGTAACCAGGTCATGATTTCTGGAAAGAGACATTGCTGCTGAGTTTTTCAAAATTATTTTTTTGGCGCTTTGAGCGTCACAAGGCTAGTGCCATATAACTCCGGTCTCTTACTTAAAGTTGGACGTGCTATACCACCATCCACCGACCTGACCTCCAAACCCTTAATTTCTGCTTCACTACATAAAGTGCACTTTAGACCTCATTCCTGCACTGGCACTGACCGTTGGCATACATTTTGAGGTGTGGAATCTTCTAATAGTTATTCCTAGGGGACACAGGGTTAATATAATGTGATGCTTCGTTAAATAATTTGCGCATAATTAAGATCTATGATAGAAACATTGCACAGCAAGGCTGAATAAAAAGCTTTTTTATATTTTTTATTTGCTTTTGCATAAGAGATTATAGGAAAATAAAAGACATGAATGGAGAGTGCTAGGGAAGTGGCCTTCCTAATTGTAGTTCCTCGCTTTATAGGTATTTTACTGCCAAAACACATCTCAAATAATTCGAAATTATATTTTAAAATGTGTTAATTTGCCCAGCCGTTCCCAACACTCCCATTCCCTTTAATGAGCTAAGTGTCATTGGGATCAGTGATGATGATAGCAGAGGCTAGAGAGCAGAGCGACGGAAGAGTCTATCAAATGCACTGTAGCTGTGCTTGCTAACTTCAGTCACTTCATCCTGCCTGGCAGAATGGAGTCGAGTGTTATTGCCCATGACAGGAGTGGGTTTGAGATGGAAATCACTTAAAAGCCGAGAATGTGATGAGGCGGGTGCCGGGTGGGAAAGATCTAATATGTCTCTTTCCCTGTCACTCTGAAGTCAAACCCTTTTTTGTTTTTCCATGCTCATTCTCCTCACCTACCCGCTCTCTCAGTTCAACTCACCTCCCCCTCACATTTCTTCAAAAAGTGGGAAGCACTCATGCAACATCATCCATGCCAACATCCTCATCATCATCTTCATCATCACCGTCATTATCCTCATTGTCATCCTCTTTTTGGTTACACGCACAGCAGTTTCGAATTTAATTGGCAACTTGAGGTAGTATCAGAAGTTATCTGCCTCTCCCCAGCGACACAACCTCCGCCTTCTTTCTCTCCTCTCTCCTTGTAGTTTTCTGAGGCGTGTCATTGCGGCTTGATGTGAGTAATTTGCCAGTGAAGATTCCTCAACAAACGAGCAGTGCAGAACAAGTGGTTCCCCTAGAAAGCTGTGTTCTTCCTCTGAGCATTGAAGAGGAAGGTGTCACGGTGTGTGTAGAACTGCTGCTCTGGATTAGAAGCTTAGGTTGGGAACTATGAGGACATGATGAAACATCAAACGCTTTCTGTTCTATCTAGCTGATAAAGCACAGGAACTGGTTGGGAAAAGTGCCTGTGTAGCACTTCTTGTACAGATCACAATCTTTTCTGAGGCCTAGTTAGAGAGTTCGTGGATCATGACTGCATTGATATTTAAATGTTTGACTAACTTCCACTCTGGCTGACTATGTCTAAAGAAACTTGGAGAAGTTACATATGCGCACTTATGCAAAGTATACTGGTAGTAAATCAAACTATGATTTAATATGTTTACATGCACACAATAAATAAATTATGCAATCAGTTTAGTTCCAGCATCCACCCCCATTATCACAAGAAGTATATTCATTTATTTATACATTTTATGAAATATACTGCTTACAGTATGCTGGTAACATAACAGTAACAGTATGTAACTCCATTATGGACAAGCTTGGTAAAACAAACCTATTTTAATGATGTTCACAGCATATTTAATCAGAGAGCTCTTATAATCACATTAAAATCACAGAATTCCTGCGCAAATAAACCACATTGCTGGAGTGTGTCGACAAGCTTTCATGCTTCCTTGTCTTCACTCACGCCACACTTCTGGTTCCGATTTTTTAGTAGCTGATAATTAAATTGCGCATAGACTTCTGTGTTACTCCTTTATACACGAAGGCTCATATTTGCCACTCCTCTCAGAACATGCACCCACAAACATGGGACCGCATACATGCAGGGAGAGACACAGAAGCAAACCTGTAAGCACAGACGTTTGCCTTCGGAAATTGCTGGTTCTCTGTCAAAAAATTCATGAACCTTGACATTCCTCCATCTCTCATTTAAGCCCCAAACGGATGTGTTTAATTTTTCACATATGTTCAGTTACGCAGCCAAGCGTTAACATCCTCCTACTCAAATGTGCCTCCCATCCAAGTATCTGTGTGATACATGTGAGACATAACTGTATGAGCAGGTATAGTGAATTACAACCTCAGCTAGAGTTTACCAGAATCATATCTTATGTTTTATTTCCATACTATGGCATGACCTCCTATGTTTAAAGGGTCAGTTCACCTAATTTACAAAGACACTGGAACTACTTTCTACAACTTGGTATGTTCAGAGTATATGTGTTAAATTGTTGCTATTGGGTTTTTTCAAATGCAATTTTTGAAAACCCCCCCCCCCCCCTCCCCAGAAACACACACCCACACACACTCACACTTTTTATTCACTCTTTATAATGGTTTCAGGATCACCGATGTTCAAGGCATATAAATGTCCATAAAAAATCTGTTCAGGATTCATTGAAAAAAGGTGCTCCCTATAACAAATAGTCGATTGTATAAAACATGGAAGTGTAGATAGTTTTAAATTCGATTTTCAGATATTCAACGAGGTTCACACTCAAAAATCTTTCTTCAGTTTTCACCAGATTTGTTAGTCAGTGCAGGATAGAGCTTGACAGATGTTGTACAGGTGTTGTTTTTACCTTATGATCCAATACTGAAGACTGGCACCTTGCGCGTCTTGACAGTGGAATGAAAATGGCAAACTGGAGTTAGGGATCATCTCAAAAATGCATGCAAATGGGCCAAGACAGCTTTTAAGATTGTTCTGCTGTATGCTGAAGTATAAGCCCAATGCATGTCTTGAATGTATGTATTGTCTGCCTTGATTAGTTGTGTGAATGACATTTAGTGATGTTTAAACATACTATATAACGTTTATAAAAAATGAAAATGTATGTATGAAAGGAGAACCTAATAATTAATAATGGTCATTAGTTAATAGTAATGATAATTGTCACTCTGGGCTTTTTTTCTGTAATTATATCAGGATCAGCTTTATTGCCAACATACAAGAAATTAGCGTTGTAATTTTGGTGTGAAACAATAAACATATTAGAAATATAAAGACAGATAAAGCATGTACGGTAAGTGAACTTTGCTTATTGAGTTCTGGCCTTGTTTCCCCGGCTTTCACTGCAGATACTGCGGTCTGGCTTTGTAAACTTATTCCGATCATTGCGAGCCAACACTCCCTCACACACAACCAACCAGCCAACCATCTACCAGAAAGAATAAACATGCCACAATCCCGTGGCAAAATCATGATTTAGAAAACTTCAAAGCTTACAAACACAAATTTACCCGACTTGAAGTCTTTTGACTTGAAATGATGAGTTTAATTGAAGTTCAGTATTAAAATAAATCCCCACCCCCTAACATTTGTAATTTAACAAAGTTACCGAGAGCAGCAGCACAAATTGTATTTGTACTAACCCTGGTACCGACAGGAGCCACTGCAGCTGACTCTTCAAACTGAGAAAATGTACCTGGAGAACAAATCTGTAAACATTTGTTAATGTAACTAAACAGTTCTTGATTGAACTTAATTAATTGAAGTTGTTTTCTCAAGTCAAATGAACTCAGTTGGTTTTACATTTTCACATCTCATAAGGCGACTTTGGACTCATCAACTTTGGATCAGTTAACTCACATTTTTATTAAGGCAAGGTAACATACGTCTTTTAGTTGAACCAGTTTAAATGTTTTAGACGCTTCACTGTCATTTTATATGCCAGCTTGAGCAGAGAACACACGCATACTGTATACACACAGACTTTCAGTGCCAAATGCACCGGCACGTTCACGCACAAAAATCTATATTGACACACACAGATTTAAAAAAAATACTTAACACTCTTTTTCCTTTATGAGCCATACCGTAGGTTGCACTTTTACCCTTGAACACTGAATGGACCTCACTTACTCTCTCATGCTATATGAGGCATGAGATGTGTGCGTGTGTGTGTGTGTGTGTGTGTGTGTGTGTGTGTTGGACAGGCAGCAGAGCTTGCTGGGTTTTCGTGGCAGGCTCGTGGGCCTTGTCAAAATGTGTGTGAGAAAATACAGAGTGACAGATGTAGCCTTTCTGCTCTCTCACACTAACATGGTTATTCTCCCACCGCCTGCTTCACTGATCTCACACACACACACACACACACACAACTCACAAGGCTGTAGCTCGTTCAGTAGTTGCAACTCTTACCAGACGCACAGACATACAGCTTACACTAACATCTCCAGATTGGAATGTGGGAATTTTCGGAAGTCCAGGCTGTTGATTCTTCAAATCCCAAACAAAACAGGCGCTGTAAGAGAAAGGGGCCACTTGAGTGACTTCCATATTAAAAACTGCCAGTTTAAATGTTTCCAGCCGGATATTGCTTGAGACAACAAATCTCTCCGACCTAATCATTTCCAAGATAATAAATCAAAGTCGTTTTAACTTTAATGAATTTCAACCACGTTCCGATTGAGCTCAGAGATGAGGCTCCTTTGAGTCCATTGAAGCGTGTCGCCGAGGCCCCTATCGGATCATATATCAATGCCACTTCCCTTTGCCACATCGTCCTCCAACACATTATCACCAGCACTGTCAGATACCAGTACAAATGAGAAAACAATGGGGAGATGAGAGCAAGTTGTTGAATATTCATAGGGAGGATAAGGATACAACTGGGACATTTTGGGGCTTTATCGGCACTAACAGGATCTAAGCCGTGGTAATTCATGCTAAATCCAAACCAAATCGGCCCCAGTGCTGTTTCTGTGGAAGGAAAAAAACTAAAAGAAAATTGACTTGGGTGGAATCTCCCGAGTGCTTTTGCGATCTGTTTCCATGTCATCTCTATTCCCGTTTTCATTTATCACAACAAGCTAGTTGAGATATCGCTTGTTCACTTCATTTCCCCCACTGTGTCGAGTCTTGAGCTGGAGGCAAAGAAGGACAGCAGAAGGAATCAAGAATGAAAATGCGACAAACTGGATGCATTCTTTTCTCGATTAACGGAGCCACACGCGACAAAAAAACCAAACGAGTGAACAGCTTTGAGATTCATCCTTGTTGAAGGGCACATACGCTTCTTTCACAGATAGTGAATACCCAACCTTGGGGGAGCATCTAGTTGGCATATTTGTTGTTCTGACCTCATGCTCTGTTACTCCCCGTCTACAGTGGTTGACCTTTGGAGACTCTGACTTAGCTGTTTCTCAAAACGGAGCGCTTCCTCTGAGACCACACTAAAGGTATTAGTATTTGACTGCACGACCTTTCCTAAAGGCTTCTGGGTAAAAGGATGTGACCCAAGTGGCCTATGTGTCTCTGGTGGATAAGTTGTGTCTTTTTTTGTATGTCCGTGTGTGTGTGTGTGTGTGTGTGTGTGTGTGTGTGTGTGTGTGTGTGTGTGTACAGATGTATGCGGAATTTCTTTTTTAACCACATCAGAAAACAGCAGATAATGCTTTTTATTTATTCTAAGTGGCCCAGAGTTTGTCAGGGGAAACATAAACTCATAACAGCGCTCAATAAATTCCACTGAGTCCGTTGGCTGGTTTGTTTAGCATAAACAATCGATACGCAGTGAGGGCATTTGGCCACGTATTTAATGTGCAATGTGATCAATTAGAGGCAGTGATTGATGTTGACTCTATGTCAAAGCTGACTTCACAAAACTTAAAAACGGATACGTTGGCTGTGTATTGTGCATGTATTGGCAGTGCATTGTGCATATTAGAGAGAACAAATTGATTTATGACAGATTTTGGCACATCGCTCATGTGCCAATATAAAACATTTACAGAAGAAAAGTATGTGCAGGTATATTTGTAGCAGGAACATTAAATTAAAATGTAAAGATTTTCAGGAAATGTGATAAAAAAAATGTTTTATATAAATACCTTCAATCTGCACTGATCAGTGTTTTTATATGAAAATGCTTCACCCTCCTCCCCTCTGGCCGTGGGGGAGGGGTTTTGTGCCCTGAGCTGAACATGCTTTGAAAAGCCTAAGCACACTAATAAACTTGTGTTGTCGTAACATTTCTTGTTGTTCATCCCTCGTTTTGAATGTTGCTTTTGTACAGACTGCGAAACCAAATGTCCTCCACAGAGGACAATAAAGAATGAATCTGAATCTGTCCCGTGTGTGTCCCGTCTGTCCCTGCTTGAGGTGAGGTGGACAGGTTGTCGTATCGATAAAGGCAAAATGTGACAAAGGGCAATGAAAACAGCGTTAGCAAATAAATAATGACGTACATGAAGCATGTGACTTAAGTGTCCACTGGCGCTTGTGCTCGACTAACGAGACGAAAAATAGCGGCAGACGAAAACATCGGATCTGTGTGGAGTGATGAGACTGTGACCTTCCTCAAATTAATGTCTGTAACAAACAATGCTATGTTTCCTTCATGTTTTAGTACGTAGTTTTCTTTAGCCGATTTTCTGGAAATTTGGTTAAAATTTGTGCTACATTTGAATGGACAACTGACTATTGTTCTTACTAATTGCAGTTGCTTCTACTTTGCTGTTGCTTTTTCCTTTGTCATGGTGCCAAGGTACAAATTTGTTTCACAATCAAAGTCTTTCCAGCAGCTCAAAAGGCATGCATTTCCTGTTGACCTTTAATGGAAAAATAGGGAGTTTAGAGTTTCGTGTTAGTTTAACACCGAAAACAAAAGTTGTACATAGGTAGAAACGACTGGAAGTAGTTGGTGAATGAAAACAGTATTTCTTCTGTAAAGAGAAACTCAGGGCAGCAGTTTGGCGAGTAAGGCATGACTCTTGTTGTATTGAGTTAATAATGTGAATTTACCATGTGACCCATAGTGCAGGAAAGTCCACCCCTTCAATGTTTAGGCCCTTATTAGGGACAGACAGTGACTTGTTATTGTAGATGTTCTCCCAGCTATCGTTTAAAACTCAGTAATGACTTGAATACTGGCTTTTCCTTGATAACTTTCGGTTCGTCAATTTGGATATTTTCATGCGTGGTTGCTTCTGACTTCTGCAATGCAAAAAATGAGCTGTAGATAGCTATTTTCCACAGTTAAACACTGAGCAAGACATGTCATGTGAGAACTGCAGAGGAAAGACATAAATACAGCAGAGATTGAAAAACAAGACAGCCGAGGCAGAGTGCATGGCTGCCTGAAAAAAAGAAAATAAGAGGGGGAAAGGGGAATTATTTTTAGCATTACTATTTAGACAGGCAGTGACCAACACAATTTAATCTGACCTCAGAACAAATAGGCCTGTGTGTTGTGAATGTGGATCAGAAGACAGGTCAGGGGGATAATTGGTAAATTATGGATAATAATGCCGGTCTGTCATTACGGCAGAATATGTAAAAGAATAAGAATAAATCACTATATTCCATCTCTCTCATGTCAACTCCGTCCTACTATGTAACAGCCATGCTACACGCTCAAGAGGAGAAGCAGTGGCTCATTGATTGTACTGATGCCTGATGAATTCTGTGAGATGAGGTTGCGTGCAAACAGTCACAGAAATAACACCTGATGAACAGAGCAGGGCAGAAAAGAATGGAGTACAAAGGAGCGAACACTAAATCTGAATCGCTGTTGAGATTGTCGAAACCTGGTTCCATGCTGAGGCTGATGACAATACATCACACGAGCACCAGATGTTGTTAAATCTGGATTGCGATGCAGCCGTCTGGTCTGCTTGTAATATGCGGCTGAATGATGCGCAACTCATCCCAGAGTGCATGAAACACCCACATGCACATGTATATATGACTGGAACACATCAGCACCTGCTGCCAATTAACTCTAACTCCACACCATCTGAGAGCAGATCACCCTTGGTGCCTCTGTGCAGAGCTTCCAGGTAATAACAGTCTCCATTTGGGTGATTTAGTTGTTAAATAGGATACTTCTGTGTGTGTTTTTTTTTTCCTCCTGCTAGGTACTTGGAATGGTACTTGATGAATGTGTGAGAGGCTCCAGATGTGCCGCGATGAGGCCCTTCAGGGAGAGCTTGTTGTCCAACAGCACTTCTCAGCCATTCTGTTTCTGTCACTTCTAAGTGTATAACTTCAGAAATTCATAATATGCAGGGACATTAAGTATCTGAAAACTCCAGAGCTGAGCATTTTGGCTCTTCATGCTCATGCTCATGCAAATTGATTTAATCATTAATGGCGTGCAAGCTTTATTTTCTTCTCAGTAATTAATGTTTTTTATTTGCTTGCTTGAGTCGAACAGAGAGGACAAGACTCCCTTGCAAAATCTAACCAAAATAGAAAGCATTTTAAAAGCTCCGGAAATTTTGCTGCAGTGTCTCATGTTCTTGAACAATTTACCAAAGTATAAACTTGTAGGAAAAACGAACATTAAAGGCTCTAAGTGGTGTCTTTATTTTTTACATTGTTCTGTGACATCCTTCATGTTTCAATACACAGCCGATTTGCCACCTGTGCTGTGTTCTTGACGAGTAAAGATTGTGGAATCCTGCTACAGTAGCTGCTGTGCCATTAAGCAGCAGTGGCTGCTGTGCTACTCAGAGAGAACGAGTCGAGACCACCTGCTGTTGTTATAGTATTAGCCGAATTGGACTCCTTTCTTCACACTCACACATGGGGTACACACTTTTATGCGATCTTCCTTGAGCTGAGAGTTTGTATTAGTTACTGTACATACTGCAGGTGTTGCTCTGTTGTTTGGTAACTATTCAATGGATGGACGTACCCATGCAGACATTAGTAGATTCCAGCTGGTACACTGATTAAATCTGTTACGGCTCGCATAGTGCATCCTGGTTTAAGTAACATGACACCATAAGGCAACAACCCTTAACCTTAACCCATCTTATTGTTTATAGCTGAGTGGCAGTTAGGAAACAACATTCAGATTAAAACCATATCGAATGGCACAGTAATGTATAGATGTGATAGCCTTATTAAGGCCTAAATAGAATTAAACAAATAAATGATTGCATATTTCCTTTTCAAATCCTAAAGAAAGACTCTGCCTTTAGAGCAATAAAGCACATTTTTGCTGCAGCCCAGCACATTATAGTCAAGAATCTGTGGGCGAAGTGAATAGAATGCACAATTTCCCAATCAAAATAGTGTAGCAAGAGTCTGTTCTCTCCTGCACCACTAAAATATTTTACTCTTGGCATTGACTAATTGAAAGACAGTTAACTGAATTTATAATAGTGTGAGTTGATCACCAGTTAGTTAGTCCAAGTTAAGACAGTCAAGCACTAGACTGGTTTGTGCAATAGATTAATTTATCTATTTAACTATCTGAAGTCTGACAATCAGTTTGGTTCAAAACATGCATAAAAACTAGAAATGCATCAGATTAAATTAATCCATTGACATACTATAATCACCAACGTGTTACACTTGACAAGCTGGGAATTTCTTCATTACTATTTTTTCTCAATTATTTTGGGAGATGTCATATAAACACGGCAAACCAGCATATATTTTGGAGGACCGAAACTGCCAAAATCAAAAATAAATAAATAGATGACTCATTACATAAATTAACATGCCATTAAATGCACCATAAATAATATAGAAAATAGATGTAGGCATTAATTACTTTATAAAATGTGACATAAATTGACATTTCAGTTTGAATTTGCTACTGTATTTATTTACCTTTGTATTAATCCCCCCATTTCTGCATTTCTGCTACATTATGCAAATGAGGGTCCCGTCATTCAAAGTGTGTCATGGGGTCAACTTTTCGCCTGTCGGTTGATCGACATCAGAGTGCATGGACCGACTATACATGCCTTGCTCCCACACCAGCGGCCAGGCACCTCGGCAGCCCAGTTAAGAATGAAAACATGCACAGCATTAATATTTGTTGACACATAAAAGTCTGTCTGAGGCTGACTGGTGTTGTTTCTGAGGTTTGCGTGCTGCTACGAGGAGTACATGACACATTCTGACAGCTGACAGGAGCAGCCTTGTCTTTGGCGTGTAAAAGGTGCGAACAAGTGCTTTTAAGGTGCTGACATTGGCTGGGATCGGAACATATTTGGGGGTGAATGTTTTTATCACACTCGCTATGTTGTCCTGCTCTGTATTCACACAATATTGTGTTCCAATCGACACATTTTGGCAATGACTGGGTAACACAAATACTCTCCCATCCGCTGGAACTGAGGCTGCTCTGGTTCGGGCTTTGGTTGTATTAGTAGTTAGAAAATTTCAAGCGGTTCCAGTGAAATTTGCGGTATGCATGGCATTTCAGCGCAATTCAAAGTGTGCTTAGTGCTTACCAGGGCTGAGACTGCAATCACAGTTTATTGCACTGTTCTTCTTCTTTTCCTTTCGGCTGTTCCCTTTCAGGGGTGGCCACAGCGAATCATGCGCCTCCATCTAACCCTGTCCTCTGCATCCTCTTCACTCACACCAATTAACTTCATGTCCTCTCTCACTACATCCATAAATCTCCTCTTTGGTCTTCCTCTAGACATCCGGCCTGGCAGCTCCAACCTCAGCATCCTTCTACCAATATATTCACAGTCTCTCCTCTGAACATGTCCAAACCACCTCAATCTGGCCTCTCTGGCTTTATCTCCGAAACATCTAACATGAGCTGTCCCTCTGATGTACTCGTTCCTGATCCTGTCCGTCCTCGTCACTCCCAAAGAGAACCTCAACATCTTAAGCTCTGCCACCTCCAGCTCTGTCTCTTGTCTTTTCTTCAGTGCCACTGTCTCTAAGCTGTACAACATCGCTGGTCTCACCACCGTCTTGAACACCTTTCCTTTCATTCTTGCTGATACTCTTTTATCACACAACACACCTGACACTTTTCTCCACCCGTTCCAACCTGCTTGCACTCGCCTCTTCACCTCTTTTCCACAGTCTCCATTGCTCTGAACCGTTGACCCTAAGTACTTAAAGTCCTGCACCTTCTTCACCTCTGCTCCCTGTAACCTCACCGTTCCACCTGGGTCCCGCTCATTGACACACATGTATTCTGTCTTACTGCGGCTAAGCTTCATTCCTCTGTTTTCCAGAGCAGACCTCCATCTCTCTAGATTCTCCTCCACCTGCTCCCTGCTCTCACTACAAATAACAATGTCATCCGCAAACATCATAGTCCTTGGAGATTCCTGTCTATGCTCATCCGTCAGCCTGTCCATCACCAGAGGGAACAAGAAGGGGCTCAGAGCCGATCCTTGATGCAGACCCACCTCCACCTTGCACTCCTCTGTCGCACCTACAGCACACCTCACCACGGTCTTACAGCTCTCATACATGTCCTGCACCACTCTAACATACTTCTCTGCCACTCCAGACTTCCTCATACAATACCACAGCTCCTCTCTCGGCACCCTGTCATACGCTTTCTCTAAATCTACAAAGATACAATGCAACTCCTTATGACCTTTTCTGTACTTCTCCATCAGCATCCTCAAAGCAAACACTGCATCTGTTGTGCTCTTTCTAGGCATGAAACCATATTGCTGCTCACAAATGCTCACCTCTGCCCTTAGCCTAGCTTCCACTACTCTTTCCCACAACTTCATTGTATGGCTCATCAGCTTTATTCCTCTGTAGTTGCCACAGCTCTGCACATCTCCCTTGTTCTTGAAAATTGGCACCAGTACACTTCTCCTCCATTCCTCGGGCATCCTCTCACTCTCCAAGATCTTGTTAAACAAACTAGTCAGAAACTCTAGTGCCACCTCTCCTAGACACTTCCATACCTCCACAGGTATGTCATCAGGACCAACTGCCTTTCCACGCTTCATCCTCTTCAACGTCCTCCTCACTTCACTCTTGCTAATCTTTGCTACTTCCTGCTCCACACCAGTCACCTCTTCTACTCTTCGTTCCCTTTCATTTTCCTCATTCATCAACTCTTCAAAGTACTTCTTCCATCTTCCCATCACACTCCTGGCACCTGTCATTTCCATCCTTATCTTTAATCACCCTAACCTGCTGCACATCCTTCCCATCTCTATCTCTTTGTCTGGCCAACCTGTACAAATCCGCCTCTCCCTCTTTAGTGTCCAACCTAGCATACAAACCGTATTGAAGTTTATTGCACTGTTCAATACTGTTTAATAAGAGTGAGTCTCGGGATTGAGAGCAGGTCGTTCTATCCCCAGCTCTTCCTGTCCACGTCTCGGGGGCAAGACATTGAACCCCAAATTGTGTTCAAAGCTAATCACACATACTACTGGATCAGCCTAAAATTACATATATAGAAATATATATATATATATATGTTGAAACTGTTTTATATGTCTCATAAGTTAAATGTCGACACAGGATTTTATGTATTAGTTTTAAATTCTGTGCCAATATTTGCATCTAAAAAATAAAATTTTCTATATAGATATTTTAACAATACAATACCAGATAAATATTTTTAATGTAGATTTTTAATACGTTCCATATATTTAATGAACATAAGACATTTTTTTTTATTTACATTTTATTAGATGTAGATCTCTTTCTCTAGACACAAAAAAATCGCAAAATCAAAATTTGGTAGTCTGTGGTGTGAACACGCGACATCCGTACAGTTTCCGTGATACACCCGATCGTAACGTGTTACTGTGTTACGTCATCTGTTACAGTTTTTCTCCTTTGGTTTGGCTCATTTCTTGAAACAGAAATTACATTCTCAAAACAACAAGGACACATCTCCAAATCACTTGGCAATTGTTCACGACAGAATAGCATTTCTCATTGATTTCATCAAATTGCAAATGTCTAAGTACACGTTTCAATGTCTCAGTACCTCTTTGCAAAGGATTAAGTACAGGTAGCTGACATTTAGCACAATTTCCAAGTGAATAGATCTTGTTGAGCTAAACTGATTGTTTGATTCTCAGTCTAATGGTCGTTCGCTCCAAAACGTGTCAGCGTCATTTCATTGTATAAGTCATCACATGCACAATAGTCTGCTCAATTGTCAAAATGAGTCAAGAACATAATACTATGAATACCATATGTGAATCCCTTGGAACATTTTCTTTTTACTCTGATGTATGGAAGTTACTTTATGTGTGTGAATGATAATGGTTACAGTTTCCTTGGCAGTATGAGTGCAATGTGTGATGTCGAACCTTGGAGGCTACTCTCACCCTAAAATCCTATTTATTTTTTTCAGTTTTATACACAATTGTATTCTGTTAGCTAGAGAAAAAAACAGTACAGTAACCATTTTCAATGAAGGCCTGGGCTAAGACATGAGGGATATTTCACTGGTCCTCTGCCATAGTGACACAACATCTAAACATTTTGACTTGCTCACACAATGCCAAAGGGACGAAGCATTTTGGGGGCACTGACTGTTTCAAGGAGAATGAAATTTAGTTTTGACACACGAGTGAACTGTTTTGGGAGAGGTATGAGCTTTTGCAGGTGAGCCATGGTGTTGTGCCCAACCATCCACGTTATTTTGGCAAAAGCGCCAAAAGTGTTGAGAACGTCGGGTCTGTTTCAAGAAATGAGCCAAAGCAATTGAGAAGGATCTTTGCCATTTTGGTGGCACTGCCTATTTATATGGGAAAGGAATTTAGGCCTGAAGCATGAGCGAACAGTTTTAGGAGAGATATTAGCTTTTGCAAGTGAGCTATAGTGTTGCGCTGAACTGTAAGACTGTTTTGCCAAATTATCTTACAATTTTGAGAATGTAATTTCTGTCTCAAGAAATGAGCCAAACCAATGGAGAAAAACTGTAATGCGGGACCCCGAGCAGATCTGCCAGGCCGAGGATCCCTGGTTACCTACACTGGGACACGCCTACGCAGAGATCAGCACTCTACTGAGAGCACTCTTGTAGTTGGTCCAAATGTGATGCCACATAAAGACAGGAGTGTGATGAAAACGCCTCAGTGTCTAAAAGTGTTCGTTTGAGGTGCTGTTGTCGTTGTGTCACGTCTATTGACACAGACTGCGCGAGTTTTGATTATCTGTGTAGACTGCCCACACCGTTTATTGCACAAGGCAAATAAAGTGAGCCTGACTCTGACTCTAATGTGACCCGTAGCTTCTCCTCTGCCAGCCTGGGCAAAGTGACAGAGCGCTGTCGCAGCCGAGCTCATCAGCTCTGTACTCCTGTGGCAGAATGACTGACAGACTGACACACACATGCATACCCACACCCCTTACCTTCTACTAATTCTAAACCACAGTTCTGGGAGGCTTGCCCGTTGGTCTGCTTACCTGTTGAGCCATGAGACTCCAAAAATACTGTTGCATGAAGTCTGAAAAGCATAAACAATAAGAGGACACATCACAGCAACAGGAATTGTACTATTTTGGGCTATAATAGGCACAGTTATAGATTACATTCGATCAGTTCTACTCCTAAAATGTGACTAAAATAGTCCATTGTTAGAAATAATAAAATTCAGAACGA
>CM022472.1:26301208-26348721 GCA_011952105.1 Coreoperca whiteheadi | reverse complement strand
AAACTACTGTACTACAAACATCCTTTATGTAATTCTTTTGTGGAGAGGATATAGATTTCCCTCACTTCACCCATGTGTGCATTTATGATGTCATGCTCTTTCAGTGAAGTTTTATGAGAAAAGACTGTTTGAGGAGACAATAAGAAGTTACAAAACAAGAATTTTGCCTGTAGCTGCGTTGCAAATCATCTCAAATAGCAGGCGGTCAAGTGTTGTAATAATCCTTTAACCCTAAAAATGTAAGCTGAAGCAGTGACGAGTGACCTCGCTTTGCAAAAGATATCTTTTTTTTTTTTGCAAAGTCTAAAACTTCCTCACAAGGGCCGAATCACAGGAGCACACGCACACAGACACAAACACTGTCACGCTTTGTCTGGATGGGATGACAAGACTTGGTGCAGTGCAGTTTATCACAGAGCCACTAAAGTTGACACTGGAGCAGGATTGCATGGGCTATCACACAGCCAGCCAACCCTGCACACACACACACTCACACACACACACACACACCTCTGGGGCTTGTACGGAGACACAGTGGTGGCATACTGATAGGACAGTGGAGGAAATCGAGTCATATTCTTTATGCAAATGAGGATACAGTTTAGAGTGGATGCAGATAAACCAATGTAAGTAGCATTAGATAAAAGTGAGGGAGGCTGGTTTCTATTTTATTTGTATAAATGTATATATATATATATATATGCATGTATTTGTATTTGTGTATGAAAATCAGTTTGTGGTGAATTCACATCATTTAATTTATGTCAAAGTTGCTGGACTGCATATTTATGTTGTAATGCAGTTAAGAACATGGTCTCAGTTGAGGGAGATAGCGCCATTAAACGCCATTGCATTTTGGATCTGCTGAGTCTGATTGTGTGAGAGATCAATTATTGACTGATGTGTGTCAGGTGTCTGCAGACAGGAGCCTAATGCTGCATTCGCATGGATTCAGGCAGACGATAGAGGGCCAGCCGGATATCACTTTAGTGGACGAGAGCAGGCGGGTAAAATTAAGTGAGGCCGGCGGAGAACTACAGCTCTGTCGGTAGCTAAAATATTTTAAACGCTTTGCCGTCCTCTGCGATGGAATTTGCAACCAGATGTTGCGTAGCTCCCTCACACATGGAGTACACATGGGCGATCTGGACAACGAGAAGCGAACAATGGTTATGCTGCAACAACACCCGGAATTATATGATCAGAGCTTGAAATCCTACCGAGATGTTACGAGAAAAGCTGACATATGGCAGGCAGTCAGCACAGAATGCTTTTGGTTTTTTGTTGCTGCTGTTGTCATCAACTTTTTCAGACAAACATGAACAAGGGACACACCGAGTGCCGTTCTCCTTTCACTATGTTGGATATGAATGAATGACCTTACGTTCGTTTTAAGTTTGCAATAGAATATTGAGAGGAAGATGCATTTTATAGCTGCGTGCTTTACTAGAATAATTACATACAATAATAGACACAAAATAGTTTAATTTAATATATTTTATTCCAGGCTTTGTAAACAATACGTCATCACCGTAGCAAGATACTGTATCGTTGTGCCTGCTGGTGACTGGCATCAAGCTACACAAGCAGCCAGGCCAGGCAGCTGATACTGAGGCAGGACTCCAAGGCCACGTCCGAAACTACTCCCTCGTTCACTCATTCATGACTCTATAAAGTACACACTCAATAGTACTCAATAATACTCTACTCAACTTTGTGTACAGAAATAAGCCATTAACAACAACAGTGATCAGTTTTTCCATGGAAACGTCAAAAAGTAGCACATTCGTATCATTTCAACATCATTTCAACATGGGCTGCTGTGTATGTTATCATTGTTTTCTCTTGTTTTAGGGAGCTCCGAAAACGTAATACGTGCTTAATTATTTTACTGCAGAGATTAAGTAGAGATTCAGCTACAATCCACAAAAGTACCGAAAGCTGCTAATAATAGTAAATAAATAAAATGGCACTATTTGTCTCTGATGGCCTGCACATCCACAAGACTATCAGGGGCTTATTTTACATGCACACATTTGGGCTTCAAGCAAACATCATAATCGAACCTCTGTGCAAGCGCCATGCCACGCATATAAAAACGGAATGGTTTGATGAGTAAGGAAATGATGGGACTCATTATGCTATGGCCTTCACAGTCATTAGATCTCAACCCAGTTGCAGACCTATGGGAGATTTTGGAATCCCTGTTGCCATCATCAAATGCGGGAATATCTTTTGAAAGAATGGTATTCATCCCTCAAGCATAGTTCCAGACACTTGGACAATCTATTCCAACGAGTGCCGAAGCTGTTTGAGAGGCTTGTGGTGCCGCAGCACCTCACTAAGACATCTTATGGTCGCTTTTTTTCCCCCCATTTCTCATCCATCTGTAGAACGCAATGCTAAAGGACGGCGCTGCATTCGCCACCTGTCAAATCCACAAGACACATTGTGAAAATGGACAATGTGTTGATTTGTGCTTCTTCAACATAACTAATGAAAACACATGCACAAATAATACATTTCATCTTTAACATATGCATCATTTTGTGTGCATATATTCGCAAATGCAGTCGACGAACTGCGGTTTCTCATGTTTAGAAGGATGTACAGTATCTAGTGCACCTTGAGGTGGTTTATGAGTGCAGGCGAGCTGTGTGTGGGTGGCGGTCATTCTTATCTTGAACACAGGGAATACGCTTCCATTTCTTGCTCTTTCTTGACTTGCCCTTTGTCTCTCCTCTTGCAAATGGTTTAATCCAGAATCCGGGACGGTTAGTTCATCCATTATGGAAGTTTCTGGACAGTATTGTTCCTTCAGCAGCGCTTGAAAGATGCAGACTGTGTGTGCAGGGGTGTCATGCGTGTTTTCGTTTCGCAACCCAAACGTTGCTTGAGTACTTTGCAGTAGCATTACTCACTTGCATAAATGATCTGGACTGCATTACTGTAAGTGGGTGCCAAGGTCTGATTTATTAAATGAACTACCTGGAGAGGCTGTTTTAGATGGATGCGGTGCTTGAGCAAATGCACACTCACATTTCCGTTGCATTGTGTACTTACACAAACAAACACCTTTTGACCTATGGAGAAGATCAAGTGCAATGCACTGCGCTTGAAAACCACAGAACCACAGAGCTCCATTTGTTATATATTTTGTTATGCTGCCTAACATTTCTATTTCTCTCTGTCTCCTGCCTATCCAGGAGGATGCATGAACATTTTCTGTTGTAGGCTTGATGCCTAAACTCTGTTTTTTTAATCTATCTCCAATACCCACTGCACTGTGGATGCAGTTCTCTGGATGGAGAATATCACAATGATATTATTCATATGCAGCCAGGTTTAGGTAATCCTTCCAACGCTGAGACCAAACCATAAAAAGGACGATGAATTATTGAAGAGCATCAGAGAAATAGGAAACCTTTCTCTGAATAGGATCAACCTTTTGGGAATGCTTCAAAGAGCATTCAATAGTCGGCAAAAAAAACAAAAAAAAAACCCCAGCCCTCTCCCTGCTTTATCCCTGTCGAAAAGCTCTGCCCTGGCTCTGAGAGGGAGAGAGCAGCAGAGCGACAGAGGGAGGGGGGGGGGGACTGAAAGCTCACCTATTGTTCACCCTTTATTTGCATGAAATTGTTTACCACCTTTTCATGCTGTTCTCGCTTTTTCCCATCCCTGTCCCCTACTGCTCCATTTTCCTCGCTTTCTGATTTCGTTTCTGTCTCTGCTTCTTTTAACAGACACAGACGGTGGTGACTGAGGCAGACTTTGAGGACAATAAGCCCAAATTGGCGTGTACTGTATGTATGTACAGTGTAGATTCAAAAGGTAGCGAGCATGTACTTGAATGCTCAGGTTGGAGTGAAAAATACCGTATTTATCGGAAAATCTATAAAGTCTGGATGCCATATTTCTCTTTGTTTTCCAACAAACAAAACAAACTCCTAAGAGTCCCGCAGTGCAAAGTCAGACTAAAAAAGTGCAAAGTATTCAGTGGAAGGTCAGCTGGGGTGGACAAAAGGCGCAACATGTTGCCTCGAGCTCTGAAGATGGTGAGCACAAACTTGGCACGGGGTGAAATCCTCGCCAGCCTCCAAAAGCAAGAGCCAAGTTATTTTGTTATCGTGAGCCAAAACATCTCCCAGCAATGTCTAACCACTGCTAAACTTATACCTAGGACCATAAATCGTGACCATATCTGACGAGTACTTCTATCTCAAGGGTTTCTTATGAAGCATCTACTATCAGCGAATACCAAAACCAACGATGAATTGATTTATTGCCTGAGTAGCCAGGGCAGCTTGTTGCTCTGTGCCATATAGCTCCATTGTTGTCTAAAAACTGTTCAAGGAAATGACAAAATACGCTTGTTGGCTCTCCTGCCGAGAGTTGCATGAAAAGATAGATAACCCTCTTCCAGTATATTTGTTCGTTCAGTATGAAGCTCGAGCCAGCCGCTGGAAACGCGGAAACACCTCGCTTAGCTTCGTCATGAGAAACGGAAATCTCCACAGCTCACTGACTAACACATGATGCCTCGTTTGATTAATCCGTACAACGCACCTAGGTGTACAAATGACAATTTGTGGTTTTACTGGGGGGGTCAGGTCATTGTGCCTGGCCAAGAAATCGTCTGGCACATAACCCCGCATACAGCCATACATTTTTACACATAAGTGAGAAATACTGTGTTAGGACAGAGCCAGGCTAGCTATTTACGCCTGTTTCCAGGCTTTGGGTTAAGCTAAGCTAACTGGCTGCTGGCTATAACATTAGAGTTGTATCAATCTTCTCATCTTCTCATTCCTTTGAAATCACATCAATGAGCCACACCGTTGCAATGGGTGCCTAAGTCTTTCATTGTGATGAACAAGGGCAAATGTGTATTATTCCGCAGCCGAAAATAGTCCCCAACAAAATCACTATTTACTGCTGTTTGCGTAACATTTCCTAAAAACTACAGTACACTACAATCTTAGCCTGTTTTTAAATGAAACCGCACATTTGTGACATTTGTGTTTTAAGTTGGAACAAATGTGCTTGAGGCTGAATGCCTCAGACAGGGTAGGCACTGCACACATCTCCTTCTCAACTTATTTGTGTCTGTAATTGACTCCCTAAACTTTATTGCCCTTAAGCAAGTTATCTCAACTGCTTTCTGATGCATATCACCTCGTTACAAGTTTTCAGGTATTTTCCCTCTATTGAAACAAGTTCGTTTCTGAAATATCTTTAATGCACTTTTAGATTATTTCGCTTGGTTTAAGGAAATACAGTTTTTAGGACTCAACTAAAAACATAAAGGACTTTATAAGATGATTTTTTTTGCAAATTGGGACATCAGACAGTATTGAGACGGACTAACAAATAGCCGGATTTGGCTTTTCCATGGGTCTTTTTGACAGTAAGAAAAATATAGAATAATGCCAGGCTTATCCATTAATTAAGTAAACACCTCATGTGATTCCTCGTGTTTGCTACGTTTATGTTATTCAGCTGGCTTCCCACCAACCTGCCCTGCCTCACTTACCTGGATTTACCTAATAGCTGTCTGTAACCACAGGGCAGACCCTCCAGGCTAGATATCCTGAGGCGCCGCATTCAGCTTGCATGATCACTAACTTTCTAAAGCACAGCTTGCTTTACGCACGTAAATGAATGTGAAAATGTGCATGTACTTCTCAACAGCGTGAGATGGAGTTTGTCACTGAAACCGTGGGGGTTAGAGCAGAGCGACAGCAGATGAAAAGCGTGAGATCTAAGAAAGATGTTGGACTGCGGAGACGGAGAAAGGATCGGACAGAGATGGATGAAGCGGCCAAGAGAGATGTGCATTTCTATCTGTCTTCACTTTATACGTCTATCTGTATTTATATCACTTCTGTCTGTCTTTATCTGGACTCGCACACTGCCCCCGACTTCTTCCTCGCTCACTCGCGCTGATGGAATTTGGGGGGGGGGCAGTGAGAGAGGGACGAGAAAAGAGCAAGACAGCCAGGCTTCATTGCTGCGACCCTCTCCTTGTGTTGTGTTATGTTATGTTTTCTGTCAGCACCACTTACCGCTCGGCCTCTGCGAGACCACCCACGCACACGCAACTCGCAGATGTGCACAGTATGTACCCAAACGCAGGCGCGCACGCGCAGGCCAGCTGCTTACCGTATCAAAGATGGACACGTATGCAAGAATTTGTCCCAGGATCACCTGCTGCACAGCGACGAGCCTTTGCTCTCCTCGCCAAGTTAAAGAGATAAAGGGAATGAGGGGAGAGGGAGGGGGGGGTGAAAAGAGAGAGGGGAGGGAAAGTGAGGGAAGTGCGGGTGGAGAATGCTTTTGTGTTGTCAGCAGAAACATTGTTTTATGGATGCAGTGTTTACAGTGGTGTTGCCATATTGTGTGTGTGTGTGTGTGTGTGTGTGGGCATGCACGTGTGTGTCTCTTTGTTTTCTCCTTTGGATGTATTTGGCCTTACCTGTCCACAGGGATGAATTAAACCTGTCAAAGTTTTTCTTGTGTGTGTGTGTGTGTGTGTGAGATGTTCTGAGATGTATTAGGCCTGTCCATGGACACGTTGACTGTTTGTTTTAAGCCTGCCTGCGGGGCTTATGCATTCTTCATGAGAGTACTGTGCTTCATGTGTCAGACCCATTTGTTTGCCCAAATGCTCGGTGAAAGCACAAACACTCCGCGGACCTTTTGTTTGTCTAGCGTTCACCCACATGCACGCCTGTTCCAGACATACATACACACAACGTGGCACATTCACAACCATGCGATCACTCACTTTGAGCGTCCGACGTGACTCTCTTCCAAAGACAAACTTTTGACTCACACATTTATTTTTCAAGGAATAAATCAGAAGAGAGACGTTTTTTTCGCATTAACAAATCCCTTTGTTGTGTTCTCGTATTTCTCTTAAATCCATAAGTTTGAAACTAATCAAGTTAAACTCTAACTTACAAACCAGTTTCAACTTTTTGAAACAAAAACCTCTCCAGTTGTTAGTGGGCTTTTTTTTTTTTTGACTTTTTAGTGGGCTTTGTATGGCAAGACACAAGTGTTCTAGTGGGAGTAGTGCAATTTTGGGACTATTTTCTACTGAACAAACTCTCCCAATAGAAATTGTTCACAGCCATACGCGCTCATGCAGACGAGCATCTCAGGTTTAAGCCTTATCTTTGTTTTGATCATATTCAGAATGTGACATTCCCACGGTACCTATAGAGAAACCTGGTTATTTAGTAACCTTGTGTTCATGTCGTATGTACACGTCTTGTCCTTTCTCTGTCACTTCTCTACCAACAGGTTAACCCATTAGTTGAGAATGAACCCAGTTTGGTTTCTGGTTGCTTGGAATCCACTCGGACGGATGAATCTTCTGCAGCGTATATAACAGGGAATGAAAAAAGAGTGTGACAGTAGAGTTTATCCTTCAGATTACCGGTGTGGGACTTTCCCTCTCACTTCAGCATGTAGGTCATCATTATGTTGTTTATCCGCATATTATGACTTGACTTGGGGATGCACCTGCACAGCTGAAGACAGCGATCAGAAATCTGGATGTAGTGTGTGTTTGCTTGCCGCATTATGGCTGAATCCGAATGTCCACCCTCCGGGACTCACTGTTATTACCAGATCTGCGAGGGCGAGTAAGGGATTACAATTTGAAATTCAGTGATCACATTACAGTTACAAATCCCAGTAAAGCTGTGTCACTTCAACATTTTGGGGCTCAGCTTGTTTGCTGGCTTACCAGGGGCAGGGGGGTGAAATCAGTTTGGTCTTTGAGGGCACGAGGACAGGAGGACTTCTGAGCTGCTGCTGCGGGCAGTTCCCAGGCTAATATTGATGGTCAGTGTGCCTCCAAAATATAGGCTGGCTCCTTGCTCGTTTTCTACATGTATATGTGATAAATACAGAAGATGTGATGTGTGTCTGTGTGTGTGTGTGGAGGATTTGGAGTTGTTAAATGGCACCTTTTTGAAGAAGCTAGTCCGCGCAATAAAAGCAATTTAACGCGTAATGTAACTAATTACTTTTTCCGTTCGGTAATTAGTAAAGCAATGTAAGAACTTTTTCAATAAGTAATATGGAATGAGTAATTAGCTGCATTTTTCTAGTAACTTTCCCAACACTGTGACCAGGATACTAGTGTGCATGTAAACACACTTGAAGTGGTCCGTGGACTAGCTAGTGACTGATGTATTGCTCCTGGAATGACTTGATTTGATGGTTTGTTTTGAGGTTCTTTTACGCTGTGTGCATCAAAATTATTATTCCATTCACATCCATTGTACTGTGTGGCAGCAGAGGTCTAGGTGACAGAGATTTCAACGTCCCAGCACATAAAACGTCAAAAATACATCTATTTGGGTGAACTGATCCTTTGACCCATGGCCGCTGGGGCCGAAGATGTCCGTTAGACATCTGCAGAGGACGGCTGTGAAAACCCATTTTAACGGGGGTCTGCTGAGTGAAACGTCACCTCTTCTCCATACAAAGGTAATGCAACACAAATTAGTGATGTTTTTTGGGTACTTGTGTCTCAGATTTTGACTGGGGCAATGGAGGAAGGTGTGTCATTTTTTTTAATTTAGGTGTAAAAGTTGAAAGAATTCACAAGAATGCTTTGAGCTGGATATGGAAGATCAGCTAATAGCCAGCTGCCTGTGGATAACTCAGTGACAGGAGGATAAATGAGCATGGTGACAGGATCCATATGCAAAACCAACATGCAGCTCATCGTTACGGGTGGGAACAGTTGTTTTTATTCTGAAGATAAAACGTATTTGAACGAGCGTTGGCAGGTGAGGTCTGTCTAATTGTTTTTGCACATAGTGCGTAGGTAGACACCAGAACGTTGTATTTCCCAAATGAATCTGTGTCCATTATACTCTCGGGGTGTATCTCTCTACTTTAACTCATGTTTCTGTTCATGTCATGCTGGTTTGACTGCTAATGACACTGTTTCAAGCTTCAAATGATTCCACTGAGCCTTTGATGAAGGGGTTTGGAAGTCCATGCAGACACACATGTCGAAGTCCCTTCCGCCCTCATGACACCACTACACCCCGCTCTTGCCGGGCGAAGCATTTTGTTATTCGTTTAGCATACATTCCCTTTTCATGTCCACCTCAGCCTTTGTATCCCACCCCTCGCCTCCCCTGCCGCGTTCACACTGTGACACGGGCCGCAGGGTGTGGATGCTCCGAGCAACATGGACTCGGGATTGATTTCTTAGCATCAAAAGGTAGGCCTCCACATCTCAAAGCCCTTTCATCTGAATACTGAACACAAAGATGGGAATAGGGGAATATTTCATTTTCTGATTATGTGTCTTTCTGTGCTAGCAGTGGGTGTGAGGGCAAACAGCTTGAGCTGAGATATGCATGGCCAAGATCTGACTGATTACACTCCACCATCCTGCAGTGGCCTTATTTCATTTCAGTGGATTTTATAGATACAGTATCTATCAGACCTCTCATGGCATAATATTACCCCAGAAATTCTTATTTTGCTAGGGTGCCTGTTTCTTTCTTGGTGTGCAACCCCCTTCTGCCCTGTCTAACATACCTCTCCTTCCCTTTCTCCTTGCCGCCGGTACCCCCACATGCTGCAGGTACCGAGCAGACACACCCCAGGGACACACCCAACCCAACCATCTGTCACCCACATGCAAGCTCCATGTGTGCCTACACAGAGTGTGTGTGTTCAGGGTTAAGATCCGGACATTGTCCCCGCAGTGTGTGTGTGCGCGCATGTGTGTACATTCATGTTATCTTCCCATGTTTGTGCCCATAAGGATCTGCGTGTTCCTACATGCGCATCTGCGTCATGTTGCCCCCGGGAAGCGCTTTGAGCCGTCCCCAGGAAAGCCTTTGGGAGCGGGTTCCGGGAGGCTTCAGGGAATGTGCGTGCAAAGCTGTCAGATGGATTTGTGTCCATCACGGCTTGCGTTTGGCCCCGGGGCCATGACAGAAGATCAGAACAGAGAGTTTCTACAAAGGAGCAGCGGATTCAGTGCAGGCAGAGCCCAACTAACCCACTTCTAAACTAGAGCAGTGACAGAGATGTGGGGAGCTGGGTTTGGGAATTGTGTGGAATTTTGAAGCTCTTCAGGTCCTGGCACATTCAATCCTTCTCCCATTGTTGGGATTTTGTTTATGATACATTACGTTCTGTGCATACGATCTCATGTACAATTGTTGTGCATACAGTATGAAATTGTCATCTGTATTGTACCATACTGCAGGGTTCCTACAGAAATGTGCTTATTGTGCAGATAGTGCCGTTAGGATTTACACAATAGATGACAAATAACACTAAACCTCTGAGTATGCTTTTGATTGACCTTCTTTCCGACACCATTCATTGTCTATTTGCAATAATGCCATAGTTGACTGCAACAATTGCAAGAGCAATATGCAGGGACGAGCCCATGTGAAAGGAAGCAATATATAAACAGACTATGTAGTTCAAGGCCGTCTCTTTTCTCCCGAGATTCCTCTGCGCTGTGTGTGTGTCTCTGACAAAAGGCTTTAGCTCCCTAGCGCTCTAGTTTTGTTCTCCCGCTTTCCCTCCCTCCTACTTTTACTAATCATTGGATTTAGGTCTCCTGTATTTATTTGTACTTATCAGTAAAATGTAATGCACTAATGATGAAATGAACTCGTGAAAGAGAAAACAGTGCAGTGTGCTTGTAAACACTTGACACTACTCCCACAGAAATGTCTTGTACATAATAAGTACTGTTGCATTCTGTGCCTGTGTGTACGTGTGCTTGTGTTTGTTTGTGTGCGTGTCAGGCTGACAAGAAGATGAGAGAAGACAGACACAACAGTTGCATCATGATTGTAACATCTGAGCCATTTATGATTTATTTATGCATCTTGTTTGTTACTGGGGTAGAGCTGTTTTTGCTAACGGAGAGAAATGTATCGCCGGGGGGAATGCAGAATGGATGCATGGATGGGCCAAACAAAAACTTCCAAATGAATTAATTAATCAATTTGTCAGTCACTGAAAGAAGCAGCTGGACAGTCAGACAGTGGAATAGTTTGACATCTTTAACAAGAGTTAGATGAGAAGATATCAAGACGTTTAGATCTCAAATCTAAACGTTAAATGTGTCGCTGGATCCAGCAGTCAGTTAGCTTAGCTTAGCACAAACAGGGGGAACCGCTAGTCTGGCTCTGATCAAAGTTTACAAAATCCACCTTTAAAGGACACTAATCAGCGGGTTATATCTTGCTAATTTATTTCATAAAGAGTAGGAAATGCATTAGCCATTTTATGGGTGATTAGGTGGCAGACCTAGTTTCTTGGCCAGGACCTGTAACTTCCTGGAGTCTCTGCTCTGCATGGCCAAAAAGTAGTCTGGTCTTGTGCCCTTCGAAGAGCGTTTCCCTCCCGTTAGAACAGTGTTTACTGGTGTGCTCCCCCCCAGAGTTGGGGTTAGGATTTAAGGTGTGTTCAGACAGAAAGCGCATTGAGTTTAGGTTATGATTAAGCATAGCATAGATTACTGGTAGGGTTAGCCCTAAAGTTGGGATCAGGTTTTGGCACCGGGTAACACATATCGACAGGGAAACAAACACCGGCGCACAATCCCCTGTAAAAATTTTGTACAGACTAAACAAACGAGATAAAACGTGTTAATTACTGAGCCTTTAGAGGTCCTGGTGGGCAGATTGTGTTACCTCAAACAGAGCCAGGCTAGCTGTTTCCACCTGTTTCAAATCTTAATGCTAAGCTAAGCTAACCGGCTGCTGGCTCCAGCTACATATTTAATGTACACACATCCAAGTGGTGTCCATTTTGTCATTAAACTCTCCACAAGAAAGTGAATCTGAAATCCCAAAATGTCAAACTACTCCTATAATGGGCAGACAGAGAAAAAATGCCCGATACATACTAAATAGATGTACAGTAGGCTATATAAGCAATAATGTGCGCAAAGAAATGACTGAACACAGAGATGAAGCACACAGTGAAGCTTTCAATCTGTACCTTCATCGCCTCCGGTGCCAAACCACATGCTGTATACGGTATTAATGGTGCCCTTTTCCCTGGAACACACTAACACAGTAACAGCCAGGCCCTCTCTGCTTTCAGCTTTTAATTGCATGACTCACAGCCGCTCAACAGGCAAAGTGTGGGAGAACGTGCGCCACATACGCTGCAAAAGTTCATTATCTTTCAAGAGGGACTGGAACAGAAACTGTTAGGCTATAGAGGGAGTTGTTTGGAGCGTTCTTGGAATAGTTCATTTCTGAAATCGAGTGAGTGATTCATGAGTGATTTAAAGTGACATCAAAAGTAAGTGGTGTTTCCATGGCAATTAAGCAAAGCATCCCTTAAGTTTATCTGTATTGATGTGTGAACTTTTCCAGCATGTTCTGAAGATGACAAATATTGACTCTCAAATTTGTGCTCATCTCGCGCTTCAATAAAATGATTTAAACACAGAAATAGCTCCTTGAGGAGGGAAGTCAAATTAATTTATAAGTTCGAACAAAGTACAAAAACTGTCATTTATTCTTTTGTCATACATTCTTGCAGATCTGACCTTTGTTTAATGATTCTCAGACATCATTATAAGAAGTGCTTATGGGAAATTATTGTCTATTTGTTCATTATCTCCTTGTGCCTTCTTCTCACCTCCCTCCGCCCTCTGTTGAGTCTGTCAATAGTCAGGAGCCATTGCTGGTAATTATTACTAAGTATTCATGAAGCACTCAGAATGCACATGTAGCTTGTGGGAGCATTTGCCTGTAGAAGAGGGACTGCTCATTATGTGCAGTTAACAGCCTCAACATGTCTTCACTGAGAGGACACTGACTTTAAAGAATATACATAGCTTCATAGGCAGCTATGTCGTAGGGCTCACTGGAGCTGATTGCTGGCTTCATCTATCTGTGAAGAGTAACGGCTTTCAGACATGCAGTAGGTGGCATTTATGTTCATGCCCTTTATATGGTTTTATTCAGACATGACAGCACGTTTACGGAATCTGTCTGTAAATCACTTGTCCTGTGCGTGTACTGCACCAAACAAACACTCTAAAAGTGCACTGCTTACATCGGTTTGCAGGATAGATAGCCAATTAGCTGCTCGGCTGCAGCACATTAAACGTACCTGCAAATGTCACTTCAGTCCGGTTGGATGCTGGTGTGGGCCTTACTCCTCATTACCACTAACAACATGTTGTCCTTGGCATGCAGCTACAGCACAGGTTTGTTTACTTTGCCTCTCGTTCCCTATGGTGTAACACCGGCACTCTGGCAGCCTGCCAGCTGCTGTCAATCAAACACAGACACCGACACGCCCTCTAGCCAGCTGGAAGAGGAGCATTTCGGATATTTCCTCGAAGACACTTTGTCTTCATTTTAATCACAAAAACACTATTAAGAATACACGTAAGAAACACGTTGATATTATTTTTGACCTATGGTGCAAGGGACTCACGCCCCCAAATCTTTTAGCAAATCCACAATACCTGTAGCATAATGGTGTCGCAGAGTTCTCTGAAACTCTACTGGAGGGGTGAACACCATTCAAACGTTATATTCCCATATTTGGTGTTTTGATGATGGTGGTGGAGAGCGCCATCTGAGACAATCTCCCATGGGTATAAAATAAGGGATGAGATCTGGTGACTAGAAGGGCCATTGCATGTGATTCACATCATTCAGTGAGCACGTGGGCCCTGTGGATGGATGCATCTTTTCTTTTAGATCTTTTCCTCAGCTGACAAACCTGTCTCTTGGAAACTAAATTTATATACTACAAATGTGCAACAGCAAATACATTTTGAAGGAACAAAAAGCCGCCCAGATTACGTGCTTTATCAAGATAATGAGCACATAGATTCTGCAAATTCATGAAATGTTTACAGTAAACACATTTGCAAAACATTCCCTGACAGTATTTTTCATTTTTTCCCCTACCACATCTGCTCATGGCAACTACATTTTCAAGATTATGTTGCAGCAACAGAACACGTTTTGGTTAAGGGTAGGGAAATATCGTCGTCATGGTTAAAATGTTTTAAAAGGCAGCGGTGGAACGAGACAATGGGTTTACGTTTTTAATATTAGCTTTCTCTAATGTTAATTTGTTCCTGGAATCACTTACGATATTTTTACATGTCACGGAGCATGGTAGTATTGCTTAATGGTGTCTTTCATGCATGGAAGCATATTCTGCTGTTTCATGTAATTTGTCATCTGCCTGTATAGCTACACAACACAACACAATTACTCCAGGTATTCAGTGAGTGCACGACAAGGCCTGATGACACACCCAGCAAGTGTTGAGGCGATGCTACGTACAGGCCTCTACAACGTGTTGGAGAGCGGAAGTTCAGTTGCTGCAGGAGGATGTGAATGTGATATGATGTGTGTGAGTATGACATCACGTGATCCAGGTGATAGATGAGCATAATCTCCGCTGTTGAAACAGGAGCGCTTGAATCAGACAGAGATTAATAGGGCTGTTGACTGGCTGAAGTGGCTTGTTACAGTAGTCACCAGCTTCAGCCTACCCTTGATCTCATATATAGACTCTGCCAACAAACTCCCACTTCGGCAGTGGGCAGAGTTTGCGCTCATTTAAAAACAGGCACAGAGCTGCCACTCTGAATCAGCAGCGAAAAGCAACAATCAAAACAGAAGCCCACACGGCAGAAGACAATCGATCAAAGTCCACGGACATTTCCTGATCACCGGTTATTAAGCTAAGCTTGCTCTGTGAAGCGCAAAAAAAAAAGGCATGTATGTTCATGACTGATGTCTCATTTTTTATTTAGGTACACTGGAGAACTTCTAAATAAGACATAAAGTTATAGGTTAACTATGGCAGCCTAAATTAAACTACATTCAGCAACGCTCCTCTTCTCAATCTCTCTGCCAAGTTTGAAGGGGTTGTTTTGCTGCTGTAGCCAATTATGCGTGAACTCAATTACAGCAGCACAACACTTAAGATTTTCACACGACTGGGGAGGGAAGGATCATCATCATCTCCTCTCAAAACATCACCTAACTCTCCTACCTGGGGTTAGAAAATAGTCAGAGTCTGCTCAACTCAACAGGGAATAGGCCAATCAACCAGTGGAGCTTATCAGCCAATACTAGCACATTTTCCAGTGGGGAAACTCCTGATCATCCTACGCTGTTCTCTTCAGGAAACCTGCCAACTGCATTTACTGATCTACTCCATTGTCACAGATGAATATTTAAAGTGTTTGCATGGTGGTGTAGATGTGATGTATAACTCATAGAGATATAAGAGTAGAGAAGGATGATTGGCTGGAGAATATGCCACTGATAGATGAACATTTTTCTGCTGTGTAGACTGGATTTAGATCACATTATAGACTAGTGCCATTAATTAATGTGGGTTCATTGCCAAACGTCTAACAATTATTAGTAACCACTTACTATGATGTTGTACTGTTAAATCATTGATTAATTTCAAGTCCTACAAATCATCATTAATTCATGCCTTAACTCATGCCTTAATGATAATTCATCATGTTCCCTAAGCTTTTTTTGTTTAACTTTCCAATAACTTCATGGTCATGGTCAGCAAAAGCTTTGAAATTTATAAAGACAGTCTCTAATGTACATGTCATTTAATTAATAAAGTCAGTTGAATGTTATAATCAACATTTTTAGCAGTTTAATGGTTTTGCCTCACATGTTATCCTTGAAAGTCTTTTCAAAAAATATTATGAGCATGTACATCAATCCAGCAAAGGCTCCTAATCTTTTATTAAAAAATCCAACCTTGAAACACTCAAGAGGTTATAAATTGGATACTGACTCTGTAGAATCAGCTTGTGCATCCCTACATCAAAAACAGGTGTAATTTTGACAGTAATTAAATATAAAAAAAATAAACAAATCCTTATAAAAGTTTCAGTTGCATCAAGGCGTTTGAAATCACTATTCACCATCATTAATTGAGATTTGACTTCTTCAGTGAGAGAAAATAGAAGAATATTTGTTTAGGATGCTGTGTGAATTAACATCTATGTTTTTGGCCCGGATTTATAAAACCCTCTCCCAGCCTTGAATTTCATGTTTAGTCTCACACAGGATAAACCTTCTAATGATTTCCACTGCTCTCCTCTTCAGTTCTGCACACGAAAATGTACAAATATATGCCAATCAGGACAACCAGCCAACCAGAGAGAGGTCTTTTGGGAGTGTGATGAGACGGCCTGGCTTTATTTTCCTGCAGATAAAAGCCCCCGTTTGTGCCTTCGCTGATTTCACTGCAGTCGGTCAGCATGAGGAACTCTTCCAAACCAGCATTCTCTATAAATAGGCACTGTGGCTAACCTAGCACCTTTGCCACCGCCTTGTTGAAAATGATCAATTTCCTCAACAAGAATTTGTCCTTAACACAGGGCTGCAGTAGTGGAGTACGAGCTCAGTGCTAAGAGGCTCAGAGGGACCAGTTCCCCGTGAAAAATTGCATAACATCGCTTCCACCATTTTGTTATTTAAAAGCACATGTAGTGGCAATTTGTATTTCCTCTGGATCCATCTTTGTGCAAGCCTCTCCCTTTTGAACTTGCCATTTAAGTCTGGAATGTATCAATAGTTGAATAGCCACAGTTCATTTTGCAGACGCTATATTTTTTCTTCAAAAATGCTTCGTGGAGTTGCTGTATAATATAAAACTGAAAAAGTTTTTCTACGTCAAGCAAAATCTGAAACTGACAAAAGAAAAATCACATTGAAGTTGTATTGCCTGGTTCCACCATTGTGGTTACAGAGTTTTTCCTTGTCAAAGTGTGTGTCCATTCTGCTCTCTTGCCCATCCTACCGTATTTTTGAAAGTCCTCCTTTACCTATATTACATTGCCTCTTTTTGTTCCGTCTATTTTATGGGTAGAGGTGGACTCCACATCTCTGTGTGCTACTCTGTCCCAACTCAGATGCATGGCTGATTGTGGATATGATTCAGAGGGTAAAATGGCAGCCCTCTAAAGTCAGTCACAAAGTCTGTCGCACCTATCCATAATACCTGCAGCAACCAACCCAGTCACCATAGCTCCAGCAGTGCTTTGTATGCCTGGGGCACTACCCCAGGTGACACGAACAGCACTTCCTTGGGCTCTGCACCACTAGAGGAACCCCCCAGTTCTAGGTGAATGTCTCTAAGGACTGTGCTCCTTTTAGTTTTGACTTTAGCCAAGAGAGTATTATTGTGCACCTCACCAGCATCAGTAGTTGCTACGACAGTAACAGGCTCGCTACTGTCTGAAATTCAGACCCCCCCAGCATGTTCTGTAACTTATTTCATTTCTGTAACTGCTAGTAGTGCAGTTTGCTTATTTGTGGCAACTGTCACAACCCAAACCTTGATTACATGATAATGAAGAATTATTTTTACTCTAGGATGGGGTGTTCGGATGGTTTCTGTCCCTCCACTCGCTTTAGTAAGAAAAAAAAAATTGCATTGCTTGTTTGTCATGTATGTTTCAGCAGATGAGTAGAATGCAAAAGCCTTGAGAAATGCGCATAACAATTGTTTATCTGCTATGATGACCGGATTCACAGCAATGCCTGATCCCAGCAGAAATTCTAGCACATGAGCAAAGGTGGAACTCTCTGACCTCATCAATGTATTGTAATATATGGTATATATTGTATGTGTTATACAACACGGCCTCATTATTCAACACTACCTCCCTGGTACAAACACACATACATACATTCCATTGTATAATGACATGACAAATAGAAATTTTTGAATCACATGCGTGCTAGCCTCTGTTCCACTAGCTTCTGTTACTCAATGCAATCTGTCATTCAGAATACATTTTTTATCAGTCTTTCTAAACATAAGAAGTTGAAACCTTTTGCTGATTTTAACAAAGTTAAACAATGATTACTTTTTGAGCACAGAAACAAATCCAGGAATATTTACAAGGGCAGCAGTGAGGGCAGCAGGCACTTTGATCATTTTTAACAGAGGGGGTGGCCCAATGGTAGCAGGCTTTTTGGTCCAAGCGCTGTTAATTTCAGACCTGCCGTCACACTTTCTCTTTCCCCTGCCTGCTGTAAAAAAATGTATATAAATTGTATATATACATTTGTAATTGTATAAATTTTGAAGTTTCTATTTCAACCGGCGCAGCTTTTCTAGTTTTTACGGCACTGGTATAGTGGCCCAAGAAACTCACAGACCAATGTGATGCTACTCAGCCATGCAAATGTGTGCAGAACCATTGCGAGTCGAGATATTGAGATACACACAGACACACAAGAAGAGTAGAGACAAGACGAGTCGCATGAATTTCACATTAAGAGAAAAGTAGACAGAAGAAACAAGCGTTTAGTGCAGAATGGACAGACTCTTTCATGTTCAATCTCCCGACAGTTCAAAACCAGTACGTCTCATGTATGTTCTGAGACCATGGCGATTATTAAAAGTGGCAATGTAAAGCGTCACTATGAGGGAAAAAGCACAGCACATCTTTTGATGGTTGGTTTATGGTCATTTTGCTAATAAGGGGTATGGCGTCCCCCCTCAGCTCACCCCCAAATTGTCTACTGAGCATGGGTACTTTCTTCATCGTAACTCAGTTTCATCCATATACGTAAAACTCACCAAATTTCTATTCTAATCTTTCTGGTCAAGTAATTTTTTCAGGTATTTTTAGTTGTGATCTCTGCTGTCTAAAAACGTCTCGGTTACGCATGTAACCAATACCCGAACAGGGCAGAGCGGATTGAATTTTTCCTGGTCTGACGTCAAAAACTGAGGAGTACTATGGTCCTCGCCGGAGTTGAGAGGACCTTAGGAACATGCCTCGGGGAGAGAAAGGCCTTGGCCATGCCTGGGGCAAATTCCAAACACGAGGGTGCCACGGAGAGGGCCTGCAAATCCCCTATTCTCTTTAGTGAAGAGAGAGCAAGGAGAAATATCGTTTTGAGTGTCAGGAACTTCTCTGAAACTTCCTCCAGCAGCTCAAAAGCAGCCTTGGAAAGGCCCTGAAGGGCCGTAGTCAGGTGCCAGGCAGGCACCCTGGTGCGTGCTGCAGGCCTCAACCTCAAAGTGCCATGGAGGAAATGTGTAACTAGTGGGTGTCGTCCCAATGAAACACCACTCAAAGGAGTGTGGTAAGCCGCTAAGGCCGCCACGTACACCTTAAGTGTGGCGGGAGTCAACCCCGTGGAGAACCTCTCCTGCAGGAACTCCAGCACCGCGCTCACAGGGCAGGTAACTGGATCCCACAGGCGACCTCTGCACCATAATGTGAAGAGTCTCCACTTCAGAGCATACAGCTTCCTCGTGGAGGGAGCTCTAGAGTGTAGAATGGTCTCAACAATGGGATCACGTTGGACGCTGCCGCCATCAGACCTAACAGTCTCTGAAACTGCTTCACAGTGAGTGACTGGCCTAGCTTCACCCCTTTCACGGCTGAGAGGACCGAACCCATGCGAGGCTCCAGCAGACGAGCCTGCATAGCAACCAAATCCCACAACACGCCTAGGAATGTTATTCTCTGCACTGGAGAAAGAACACTCTTTGTGGAGTTGAGCCTCAGCCCTAACTTCCTCATGTGTGCGAGAACAACATCGCGCCGCAGATTGTTTCTTCGCCTCCAGGAACCTGTCGGTAACAGCCGTGACAGCGTCACCGAACAAGCCTCCTGGGGACAGCTGCGCATCCAGCAAAAAGCTCTTATCCCGCTCCTAAATTTCGGTGAGATTAAGCCATAAATGCCGCTCTGTGGCTCTTTTGGCCGTCTCTCTGGTGGCCCAGAGAGCAAGGTCCACCGTAGTCCGGAGCTCGGTTAGACTCTAAGCTCATATCTCTTGGCTCTCCCCCAGGTCTTTGAGCAGGTCAGCCTGATATGCCAGCACAATGACCAACGTATGCAGACAGCCATTTGCCTGCCCTGCTGCCGAGTAAGCCTTGCCCACCAATGAGGATGTGATCTTCAGAGGTTTAGTGGGCAAGGACGGAGACTTTATGGCTGATGCTGACTTGGGGGAGAGATGGCTCTTCCACCCAGGCATCTGGCCGCTGATTCAACCCCGAGATATTGCTATAAACCACAGTTTGTGGACTGAAAATGCGAGACGGGGAGGCAGACACCATCTCCATATTTAAGAGTAGGCTAAAGACTTTCTTCTTCGATAAAGCTTATATTTAGGGCTGGCTCAGGTGAGTCCTGAACCATCCCTTAGTTATGCTGCTATAGCCCTAGACTGCCGGGGGACTTCCCAGGATGTACCTCTCTCTCCATCCGTATGCATTCTCATCCCATAAATGCATGTTAGTAACCTCTTCTCTTCCCCGTAGTTTTGTGCTTTATTGTCCCCCTCTTCTCTCTTACTGTCACTTTCAGCAGGTATTTCAGCCTCCGGAGATGTATCTGGATCTGTTACTATGGCGACCTGCTGGGTCAGTGCTGCTGTGTCTATGGTGGAGGGGACGAGGGGCTCGGGTCCTGCTCGTTGGGCTCCACCTGGAGCTGCTCGGTTGTCCGTCTGGACCCAGCCTCTTCCCCTATGTTTTTCATGCTACACTTTTCATCATAACTATATATACTACAATTTTGCCATTGTCATCATAATTGTATGTACTATGATTTACTGCTATGAATCTATTCTATACATACGACATGTATTGCATTGTCTGTCCATCCTGGGAGAGGGATCCCTCCTCTTTTGCTCTTCCTGAGGCTTCTATCATTTTTTTTTTTTCTGTTAAAAAGGTTTTTTTTGGGTAGTTTTTCCTTAGTCGAATCAAGGGTCAAAGTAGCACTCGTTAGCGTTATAAAAATCTGTAGGCTTTCACTCAGGAGTTAACACGCATCAGTTTTAAGCACTTCTAATTTATGTCCTTAAATAATCCCATAGACGTCAGTCAAGCAGCAGCCACAGCTTCGTCAGTGGATAGCAGAAGTCAGACACTCAAGTACAACCCACACTTCATCGCTAGACGAGGAAACATGACTCAGGAAAAAACTACAGAACGTCACAGGGCTGTCTCCGACCTTATTGTGAAAGACTTGCAACCCTTCACTACAGTGGAGTCCAGATTTAGCTACGCTCGGTAGCCAATAGATAGTATAGTATACATTTGCAAACTGCTGGTAGCCTAAGTTTGAACTTAGCATGAGCTGTCATGACAACCAGAGGGAAATAATTTTGAATTGCTTCTTTGTTCATATTTTCATATTGTAAGAAGTTGACCACAGCCCTTAACCCCAGTCACCACCCCCTTCCAGAGGCACATTATCAAATATCTTCATACTTGCTTGGTATGAAGTTGAGAAGAAAAAAACATTGTCATGTGTTTTATTTTTTGCACCAAATTATGGAGAGAAGTATCAATAAGAGCATTGATAAGTATTGGTATCGATAAGCTGCATCAGTATCGGTATCGGTACCAGTAAAATCTTAACGATACCCATCCCTACTTCTGGAACAGAACCCAATGGTTTTAGTTTCACCGCGGCTTTTTATTAGAGTAACAAAATGTATATTTCCTCTTCTTACGTAACTTATCTGAATTCGCTACACAATAGAGCAACAAAAATTAGGATTTTTAAACAATGATGGCAATAGACTACTTACAGTATATTTGTCTATTACTGATAATAAAGGCCCAAACAACTCACTTCATGACTTGTAATCAACATGCATGGGGGCTGGTTTTAAGCTGATGCTAATCATAATAATAATAATTATCACTCAGCAGCAGCAGCAGCATGAACAGCTTCATAGTCATACACCATCTGCAGTTCCCTTTATCAATACACAGCAAACCTTAGGCACTGCCCTGGCTTTGGCTCCATTAAAGCTGTAGGCAACACAAATAGGAACTTTAACAATGATCAAAACATTTTAACACAGATTTTTCACACAACTAAAACTTACAGTCAGTCTCATTATCGGGATAAACAACATCCCTGTTGGGAAGCACCGCTTGAAAAATAGGAACTTTGCTAATTTAATCGAGACGTCTGGTCATATCTTTTCATACCCAAAGTAACTTTAAGCACTGTTTTAAGTGTCGTAAACAATGTTAGGGCTCTTTAATTTCACAGCTGAAAGGGGAAATTAAGATTAATGTGTTGCTACTGTAATGCAGGTCCTTTCAAACATTCCTCTAAAAGACACAAACACACACACTTGGGATATGCACAAAATAAACCCAAGATTTACTCTCATGAGGTTATGCTTGTTTGATTAAAAACTGCTGGTGGGCATGAGTGGTGTGTGGATGTGTTTGTGTGCAGGCCTGTACTGCAGAGATCTATTTAGACAAGTGACTTTGCTGAGGTGTGGTTGATCTACAAAGTGCATGTGCATAGTTTGTCTCCGCGGATGTCTGTGTGTGTTATTGTGTGTCGATGCTTGTACTGTCTAAAGCCTTGTCGAGCTCCTGGCCATGCCGTTCCTGCTCAGGAAAAGTAGCCCATCATGAATAATGTTGAATACAGACTGTGACAAAACCTTGAGTTAACCAAACAAACATCATGCCCCAGAGAATATTGAAGATCAAACACCACACTGACACCTCACAGTGTGTGTGAAAGGGTGTGTGTGTGTGTGTGTGTGTGTCTGTGTGTCTGTGCGGTTACCCATATTAAGTGACTTTAACCACAGCTACCGAGCATGCACATGCCCCAGAGAGCATAAAGAATAAAACTAGCATGACACCTTAACGCTTGCATGAGTGTGCCTGTGTGTGTGTGTGTGCATGTTGTGTTTGTGTGTCTACCCAAATCAAACCACTGTAGCACAGCTGTATTTGGGCTAAAGCAACAGGAGATGAAAAGCAAGGCACTGGTCTCTTTGAAATGGTGCTGTGCTTAAACTCTCCAAGGACTGTCTCATACAAACCAACAAACCAGCCTGTCATCAATAATGTATTAAACCCATTCATCCAAGGCATTATGTTTCTCAATACTTTAACGGTTCAGTGGGAGAACAGCAGTGTGCTGCTCACAAAATGATGGCTCTTCTGGGGAAAGACATTTTATATCGGACAGTGAAACTTTATTATTGATAATGATGGTGCTTTGTTCTGTCTGGTGCTGCTAAGTTGAGTTCAGTTTTGCGCCGCTCTGTATTCCCTTTGTTATCGTCGTAGGTTTTGATGACGTCTTACCATTTTTGGTTTGCAAATCATTTCAGGACAGTCACCGTAAAAATTAAGGCGTTTCGATTCAAAGAGGGTGTCTTAAAGAACACAAGAACTTTCTCGACGTCGGTGCATTTTGCCATTTCAGATGTTATCTCATCGCTGTTGATGCATGAAGCCAGTGCTCTGTTTCAACTTTGTTATGGGATCAAACTGCATCATCTAAACATGGATGACATCACGTGTGGAAAAATTCTGGGTCCGATGCCCGCAGTACCGCAAGCAACTTACAGTAGTAGTTTTTGAATAATGCTACAAAAGGTCTGTTTCATTCGAGGTGGGTGTGAAGCGCTAGCCTTGTCCCAGACCACTATATCAGCGCCCATGTGCTCACCCACATGGAGCGGTTGGAGAAACAGTTGACCCATCAGACCTTTGTAGGTGGGATTATTTCAACCCATTTATTTGTGTGAATCCTGCAATTTAAGGCACAAAAGACCAACTTTTCATGTTGATCTACTAAGCTCTGTGCCCCCCCTCGTACACGTGTATCACATGGAGGAGTGTGCTCGGAAGCCTATCCATGCCTCTTCCTTCCAACAAGAGATGAGCTGACATCATGAACACAGTGTCAGGCTGAGTGAATGAAGTGAAACGGAATGACAATTCAGTTTGATTAACCACGGTGAAGCACTGAAAACCATATTCATTTCAGTCGCAATGACTAACCTTGATTTGTAAAATTTGTCAGAGAATAAAACAATCACCAGACTTTCAAAGTACGAGCGATCACGCTAACCAGTCTAACCTGAAAGGCGTTTCATTGCTGCATTAAACATACGACGCAGAACTTTTGTCTCCCCCCTCCGGGAGTGACAGTAATTGCACAACAGTAATTACAACGTCAGCGCGTGCTTATGATGTATGCCTACAGTGAACTCGCCCCAGGCTCGTGTTCAGAAATAGTTACACAAATTGAGACACATTTCCACAGTTCCAAGGCGATATCCATTTCTGATTGCATCGAGTTTCTGATTACGGATAATTTGATTTCTCCAGACTGATTGTGAGATTTTACAGTGCTGTTGAGCATTTCCATCTCACAAAATGTCTTAAGTTTTAAGCAAATCCTTTTCAGTAGGAATTTGCCTGCACACTGACTATAACCAATGGATTGGAATGTGTGTCAGCTCCTTTTATGCTGAGAGCTGGAGTATTTTCACCGTGCCCTTTTCAGCAGCACTGACTTGGAGATAGACTGTCGCCACTGGCTAGTCTTACCAAGGTGCGCGAACTCAGATTTGCCCTTTTCAATTTCTGTTTCCTCTATAGCAGGAGAATGATGCTGTATGCATTTTCTTTTATGGAGCACAGCATTGGAGTAGAGCAGCCTCAGAGTGATATTTCTCTCTTGTCTTCCTCTCTCTCTGCTTCTGTCCTTCCTTTCCACCTCTTCTCTTTTCCTTCCATGTTTTTCTCCTGCCATCTAGCCCTAACCACATCCTTCCTATTGTTTTCGCTCTTGTACTTTGATTGCCTTGGAGGCATATATATATATATAAATGCATGAGGCGAATTAGAGTGAATTACATTTGCCACATGCATTGAATCTGAAGGGTTTCAGTGCACGTGGCATTCTACATTTGGGGGTTTTGCGCACACTTGTCCGTTCTTGCCCAAGTGTGATTACATCAACTATTACATACACGTCATATGAAATGTTAATTTTAACACCAAGATTGTCAGTTCTTGATTGTCACGCAAATAACCATTTTAACTGAGAGCTGGAGTTACATTCTTAGTGGAAGATATGTCAATTTAGAAGAAAACGTTTCATCTCTTAATTATGTCCTAATTCTGCTAAGCCCTTCCTCTATGTCTGCTCTGTTCCTCGTTTTTTTTTTGTTTTTTTTCCCCCATTCCACAGGCTTTTCTCATAACAATTTCCCTTTCCTCCATCATCCATCTCACTCAGTTTTGCTCCCTCCCTCCTCCCTGCTCATCTCAGAGGCATATGAGAAATGACACCGGACAAGTCCTCGTCGCTTTATTAATCCTTTAAGCTTCTGAAGGGAGGCACAAATGCAACTACTCCCATTCAAATCAATGGCCCTAACTCCCAATTGCCGTATCTGTGGACTGCTTAAATGTGTTTCATTTTTTCACACTCAAACCTCACAAACGCACACTTCCAAACGCGCACGCACGCACGGACGCACGCACACACACACACAGACACACATTCATACCAGGCACACACGGTGTTGAATAGCCTTGGCTCCCTATGGCCAGGGCTCTGCTAACCAGCGTGCTGCAGGAACAATTCATGGGCTGCTCAGTCAAACGGAACTCTAACCCATGGGCCTGTGGAACAGCCCCGGTCATAAACTATCTCACACACACACACACACACACACACACACACACATAGACACTGCTATCCCCCCAACACGCACACTCACTCTCTGTCTTCACCCAGACCGTAAAATCATTGCGACAGATGAAGGCAGGGAACAGTGTTTTTGTGCTGTTTTGCCCGTCACAGATTTCCATTACAAAGTCTTGCCATGAGTCTGGGAGAGCGAGGGCCTATTGAAAAACGGACAGGCTACAAAATGCTGCTAGTCAGAGCCCATCAATGTTGCGTTTTCCCCACTGAATGGCTTGTCAGTGAAGGGTGGAGATGGGCTTTGTGTGAGAGGTAGGACTGAGCTGTGTTGGGCCAGACAATGGGGTGGAGAGCTGATGTCAACTCCAGAGAGTGCATTCGGGGTTCATCATCTGGTGTGTTATAAAGCTTCTGAAAAAATATTCCTTTAATCTCTTCCCAAGCTCTCCTCTCCTCCTTTCCTTCAGACGTTTCAGCTTTGTTCAGCATTTTCTCCCAATCAAATGTTTCTTCTCTTTTCTTACATAACTGAGAAGAATGCAGTACTGTTATGTACATTAGCGTTATTCTGCAAATTGGGAGTGCAAATGCAGTAATTCTCTGGCAATTGTGTCTCCTGAATAGCAGGATTATATTAAGGCTGCCTTAACAGTCGCTGATTTATCGGTGTGTTTGATGGAAGCCGCACAGGCTTAGGAGAAAATAAATCATATTCCTGAGTTTGAATGAAAACAAAATATCAGCAGAGCAGAGGGACAGCAGGACAATTAAACTCTACCAAACCCCTGCCTTTTTTATATTTTACATGGTGGCATGCACAGGCCCATTCAGGGGACACTGTCATCGCCAGAAAAATGATCCACTATTGCTTAAGAAAAAACTGGGTGTTTTCTTGATAAGCAACATTGTGGTCATGCAAATAATGAGTGTCTTCTTTACTTAGCAAAGGTGGAAGTGGTATGTTATTGTTTTACTTAAAAAGATGCACGGGTTTGCATCGGGGGGTGCTTACGTACTGGTGAGACGGTAAAAAAATCTGATCCAGGAAGGCTGGTTTGAGTAATGGATCCATGGGTTTGTAAGCTTAACTGACGACACCAACACAAGTAATCGTCAAACACTCAGTCCATAATTTGGACAGTAAACAAGGTAAACACCCGAATTACTCCGCTCATATTACAAATTCATCCACCAGGAAGGCATTCTTGCATTTATTTGAATGGTCACCACAGTGCACTGCTGGATGACGGCACATTGTGTTGACGCAAAAGTGAAGCCAGGTGAAACTCTTTCACCCTACGTGTTTTTTGGCCCGGAGCTCCCTGAGTCAGCACCTCCGCTCAGTCAACACAGTGGTGCCATTGAAATACAAGAACTAATGTAGATCAGAACACGGCCTTATGGAGGAGGTCAGGGTGGATTGTGGAAGCTGAAAGAGGCTCAGATTAACTGAATGATGTTTATTTTATTCAGCAATATGCACCACTAAATTGCAATATTGTGATACTTAAATGAAAAAAAATGATAAGTGTTTAGCTGGGTCCTGCATTATTGCCCAATCGTTATAGGTCACGTCTTCTTGAGAGGCGCTTTGTCACACTACCTAGTTTTACATCGTGCACTTTCTTCAAGATGCCAGTATACATAATGTGCAGAGGAGGGCTGCAATTAGGGCCCACGGTTCTTTTTTGCCCAAGAACCCCTAAAGCATGTTCATCTATATAGTTGGGTGTAAAAATATGTGACTTCAACAACAGATACTGCGGTTTGTAACATGTCTCCTCCCAACAGTTAATATTGGTCTTCTGTGGCACTTAAAGGCAACTTTCCCCTAACCTTAACCAAATGCTTGTACTGAAACTGAACTAACCCTCACAGTAGCTGTGGCAGATAAAACAAAAGTGCTCATATGAATAATTTCTGGAACACTCATGTGAGTCATTTTAAAAGGCACTGTCAAGCAACCTGTTTTGTCATTTAGGTTTGAGGACTTGTTGCATGCAGGGCCTGCGGAGGAAAAAAAAAGGGCACTTCCCTGCCAACTGGGGCACATGAGGGCACGGTCTTGGACAGGGCACAGACGGGAAGGGCACAAACAACATAAATCTGTCACAAGTGTGTTCTCTTCATTTCGGGGCAGCACTGTGGCTAAGTGGTTAGCACTGTCAGCTTTCAGCGAGAAGATCCTACGTTTGTATGTTGGCCTTTTTGTGGGTTTCACTTTGTCTCTGGACTTCAGGAGACTCTAAATTGCTTATATGTGTGAATGTTGCTGCCTCAGGCCCAAGGCATGCTGGGAGTTCCACTTCCAGCCATCGTTGACCATCTATTGAAATAGGCAGATGGATGGATTGTATAACTGAAGGCATCATCTCAGTTACACGGTGGATACAACAGGAAAATTACACACTTTAAATTTCTCAGTGACTCTGATTACCAATGGATACTCCACAGAAATCAATTAACATCCTAAACACTGACATTTATTTGGCTACACACACACACACACACACACACACGCTCGCACACTTGCAAACGATTAAAGCTCAGTTTGACATTTATTTGGCTGTTCATACTCAGTGCCTTGCTTCACTCTGTCGCGCTGTCTCGTCCAAGTGAGAAATGAGCAGCAGCACCCTGATCAATGGGACATTCATACAGCGGTGTTACATTCAAACGACTCCCCCTCGATGAAATGACACAGCGGCCTGCGAGCCGCCATAAATTTGCCAAGTTTGAACACATTCCCCTCATTCTTCTGGGCAGGCAGCTCTCTTGTTCTTTGTGTAAGGGAAACGGATGCTAGAAAGTAATGATGGAGGAATGTAAAGAGGCAAATTTTTAGGTTGTGTTTGTTTTTGATTCCCCTTCAGGATATTTGAAATTAGTGTGCTTGTGTGTGTGTGTGTGTGTGTGTATGTGTGTTGGTATGACTGTGTTTGGCAGCCAGGACACATATGGAGACCATTATGATGCCCGGATACTAGGGACCGACAATTTTTGTTCAATAAGAACACTGTGCGTTATGTGTGTGTATATACATGTATGTGAGCCTTCAGATTTTATCAAAGGCACTTTCCCACCATTAGAGATTCATAGAACGCAACTGTCCAACTACACGAGCTGTATAAAATAGAAACAAACTGTGGATTATGGTATTCTATATATGGTCACTGGTCAGTGATGGTCTGGCCCCTGGACAAAAATATTTTGGGAATCAACAGTTTGTGGTCTGAGTGTCTGTGACCGGCACTCAAGGCTTGCAATGCCGTTGTGGGAATGTGTGGGAGGGATAATGGGAGCAGAAGGGAGGGAGAGAGAAATGTAATGAGATGAAATTAGGGAAACAGAAAGAGGTGACAAAAATGATGAATGAGAGAGAGCTGAAGGGAGAGGCAGAGAAGGAGAAGAGGTAAAAACTAAATCAGAGCGCATGGTTAGAAGAGGAGAGGGTGTTTTTCTGGCGAAGCATGAGTCCTTTCAGGGTCCTATATGCAGATGTCCAAACAGAAGCAAGCAAGAAAGAAAACTATCCCAAATCAAAACATGCAATGGAAAAAAAAATATTTTCTATGCGCGCTTTAACCTTGCTCTGCGACTTCAAACTGCAGTGGCCTCCACCTAATTCACTTTCATGCCTTGTGAAGCAGCAAAAAAGAGTGGAAAAACATCCCTGTGCGATTCCACATTTGGGTTAATTCGAACGATATATTTCTGTCTGAGATATGGGTGAGTTGAAACAGAAGTTGGGGTTTGAAGACAAATAGCTTCAATTTACAGTAGCAAATTAAAAGTCTTATCTTGAGCAGTCAGAGCGTATTTCCATTTCCCTTTACATTAAAGACTTCCCTTGGTAGTCCTCCTGGAAATGGGAGAAGTGAAACTTTTTAAAGTGCATGAATATCTAATGGAGATTTGAATGAGGGTGAACTCCCTCATAGCGTTGGTAAGAGGACGTTCATGGACACTAGTGTGTGAGACAAGAATAGGACACACCTTCTAATCACTATGCTGAAGAGTACTGTACAGTTAAATCCCATACAACACACACACACACACACACACACACACACACACACACATACACAGCCTGACCCCTCTTTACTTGGATAAATAATTGATGTCTCCAGTTAAAGTGTCAGAGCAGGCGCCGTAGCCAGCACTTATTTATCGTCTTCCACATCATTAACAATGTCTCTCTCTTGCCTCCTCTGTCTCGCTGAGCAAACACGGGGATTTGCTTTCATAATATACACGTGGCTGTTTAACTTGAGCACACTGACATGGCTCTCCAAGGATACCACAGTGATAAATGCCGCGACATGTTGTTCAGGGAAAAGAACGTGAGGGAAGTTAACGATATAAGCACATTTTACAAACATTTTATTATTTTCATTTCTGATTATTTCTGTGGTTTTGGCTTGTAGGTGCAAGGAAGACACCGTGTGCTGCAGAAGTGTACATGACCTGTAATTCTTTTCTTCCTGGAAACAGCTGCTTTTCCACCCAAACGTGCACTGAACGGTTGAGATGCTGCAAAATATAATTCAATCACTAGAGGCTGCTTTAAGGGTAAAAAAAACAAAACATTATCGATTGAATTTTGGTGCAGACTCAATCTGGTTTCACTGTCAGCAAAATAACCCTCTCCACCCCCACCACTGTGAACCTAGACAGTCTTGATGCTGCTGGTGGTAGGAGGATGCTTGGTGAATTTTGGCATCCATATCAGGAGCTGGAGGCAGCACACTACAGGTGCAGCTAATTGGATTGATAAAGTGGATGGTGATTAACGATTGGCTCCAATGTGGGTGAGAGCAGCGGAAGTCAAACAAAAATGTTTGCTTTGCTTCAGTGTAAGGTGCTGCAGCTATTCATTTATTATTAGAAACTTGTTTTGGGACATCTTGTGGAAACAGCGTCTAAGCTTCAAGCCTCTGGGTGACCGTTTCCCATGGAAGCAGTTGACGGACAGCTCTAGCTCTCTGATACGCCAACGGATGACCAAACAGCCATCATTTTTCAGGCCAGTCTTGCCAAATCTGCATCATTATTGGCACACCACATGTTTCACTCAAAAAAAAACTGCTTATGCCAAGCAAGCATGCAGAGTTTTTTCGCAACCTTGAGGAGTTTTATCAAGTTTCGACATCTCCCTCTTTTTAACTCAATACGTCATGATTAACAAAAACACATCTTGTAAACCCAGTGCATACCTTCAGGGGGGAACTTGTTGAAATATCCAAGATCAGCACTTCTACTTATCCTGAAAGCCGGGATGAATAAGAACCACCTCCCTCCGAACTCTCGGTTTCTCACCTCCCAGTGGATTTTAACCTCCATCTGAATGTGTGCGCGAGAAATGTGCAACGTTCCTTCAGTGAAGCTATCCATGAGAATGTTTACACATGCTTGTGCAGATTTCCCACAACCCCCCCCCCCACACACACACACACACACACACCACCCCCACCACCCCTTTGTCTCCCGCAACTTACAGCTCAGGTAAACAGTTATCTCCTAAGAGCTCAACTTTGACCTGAACAGGAAGCTCAACCAGAAACAAATGCCCGCAGTGTGTGCATGATGGTTTATTGTGTGTACGGAAGGAGGGTGGGGGAGTGCAACAGAGAAAGCAGAGAGCATTTTTTTGAGCTTATTGAATAAGTCGTTGATTATGGCTGGAGCCAGTGGCTTGAGAGAGTGTGTGTTTTCTGCCTGTGCTAGTTAATGTAATTGAGTGCAGCTGTCGGGCTTTTCTGCACAGAGCTTTGTGTCTGGGTAAGGTCCAGTGTTACTGCATGTTTAGCCAAGACATGCTTACATAGGGAAACTGAGTAAGAACAGGGCATCTGTGTTTTATGTGCGTGCACGCTCATGGACGTTAAGTACAACACACCCGGAGTCACATACACAACACAAACACACATATGCTTACCCACCGAGACTCCCTGGCTGGTGGGGGGTTATACATGAATGAAGATGTGCTTGCCAGTTAGAACAGCAGTGAACAACTGGGTAGCAGCTGTGCTGGACGATCTCTCGGTGAGAAAGGGTGTGCAGATTCCTGGAACAAAAACATCAGAGCCAAGTCACAATCGGCTCAGTGAAACAGCACCCTGACAACAATTTGCAACTCGTTGCTGTTCATCAGATTGCAGGAGAGAAAAAAAAAAACATCGAATCAGTGTTCTTCAAGCTCAAACAGCGTAGAAAGTACACTTGCTTTGTTTTAAGGTCAAGCATAATGTAATGCATAGCTAATCTGAGGCGTGCACGCTCTTATCGACTTTTGCTGCAGCACTGACCTACAAAACAAGAACGGATCCACTCGCTTGTATTAGGTCAGCAATTTGTGAAACCGCAGACACATTTCCAATATCCTTCATCCAATCAGCCATCTTGATTGTCCTAGTTATTTCATTTGACTCAGTGAGGTGAGAGAGAGCAGAGCTGAGGCCAAAGAAGAGAGAAGGAATGAGAAGCAGAACTCCTTCATTACGGGGTAATCTTGGCTGCTATTAGCTTTCCAATCAGCGCTTGTTTCAGGATGGCTCAGGCGAGCGGGAAGAGAGGGTCAGAGGTTTTTGGGGATCAAAGGGTCACACATGTGCCGGATTATAGATATGTGTGTGTGTGTTTGTGTGTGTGTGTGTGTGTGTGTGTGTGTGTGTGTGCATGCCATCTCAAGCGCATATAAGTGTGGTACAGCTGATTCAGGCAGAGAGTGATAATAGCCGAACAGAAGCATGATGGAGACGGCAGATAAAGGTGCAAACACGCAGACGGAGGGGAGGATAGCAATTAAGCTGATTCAGGGGAAATGTCGGCGAGAGAATGAAAGGAGGACGGGGCTAAAAGAGCAGCGGAAAGGTTGTGAAAAGTCTGTGTGCGGCGTAGCTGAGACGTTCAGAAAGCGACTTGGAAGAGGGCGAGGGAAACGAGGTGGCGGAAGTGAGATCGGGGATGAGGACAAAGAACAGAAGATTGAAGGAAGTGGTGGATGCGGCGGTGGAGGGCTGAATGTGATTAGTGGGGAGAACGAGTGCAGCGGGGGATGTGAAGACATGCGAAAAGATGCAGGAGTCGGAAAACTGCTTCTGGTTCCCATGAACTCTAAGTCCCATGAGACCTCAGCGTGGGGGTGAACTCTAGGATACGCTACTTCCTGTACATCTTTAAATAGACACTGATGGAAAATCCGACAGAGGTGAACAAAATATGGTTAAGAAGGCCTTAACTATTGCAAAATAAATCAGCGCAGGCCCAGCAGTCAACAGAATCTTCCCAACCCTGTCGAGCATCACAAGGAGCTGTATTTAGCAGCTTGACTTCACATGGGGAAATGGAGATTCTCCCTTTTATCACACGGCTAATGGAGCTAATTTGTTCCACTGAGGGAAGTGTTCCTTATCCACAAACACAGCACCGCAGGAAAGGTTCGATTAATGCAACCACTCAGCGAAAAGAATACTACAGAGGTGGCTGAACTCGTGGAGAGGGCTGTTTGGGTAGTGTTGGCGTTAATTAGCGCAACTTTCACTGGGAGCATTTTCTTCCAAATATTTCAGATTAATCGGCTACATGACACATACTGTAAATCTACAGTCTTTACTGCCAAATATATTCACGCCTTAAGAAACATTAAGCCTAATTTCTCCCCCCAAAAAAAATCTATTCAGGCAGGCAGAAACTTTGAGACTAAGCTTGCTGAATTAACATTTGGTATTCTAAAATGCTTCCATAATACTGCGCTTAATTCTCCCCCCCCCCCCCCTCACTGGATCTCAGTTACTTCTTGAGGGCAAGAAATGATTCAATAACACAAGAAAAATTTGTGGAGTCTTTCTTCCCACTTCTGGGTAGGAAGTGATTGTCTTCTACAGTTATTATTCTTTCTTTTGTTTTCCCTAGTTATGCTTTGAGAAAATGGCTAGTTTTCTAAAAATAGCAGCCATGCATCTTTTTGGCAGAAGAAGAAAACTCAGAGCCATGTGTTTATTTCTCCCCAGGACATATTGTGAAGTAGTGAAGCTGACGATGATGTGGTGTGTGTGTGTGTGTGTGTGTGTGTGTGTGTGTGTGTGGTTGAGTGGGTGGCTGTGGGTGAGAGAGAGCCAGAGAGAGAAAGAATTTGCACAAGCGTGTGTGTTGTAGTAAAAGGGTCATGGGACTTCCTGAATGGAATGTATCACATGGAAACGCACACTGTAGAGGTTGTCGACATTATCATTGTTTCCCAATAACAGTATTCCTCGGGGCAGCTGGATATTGGAACCAGCTGGAGGATGATGCGATGCAGGTTTGTTTCGATATATATCTGGAACTCCATCAGATGTTTACGAGAAAGAAAGGGAAGGGAAAAGAATTGCAAGATGGAGATAAAACTATTTCCCAAGCTCTTTCCTTCTGAGTTTCTCAATGCGAATGCTGAGCTTTTGAGATGGTTCTTGCACAGCGCTGTGTTGAAAAAACATTGACAAAGGATGGTCCTTTCCTTGACCGTCCACCACGCAAATCAAGTTGCAGTTTTATCTCTGGAGGAGGGTTTTTGAAAAGCAATCATCCAAATAAGAATCTTTTGAATTCTCACAATGGAGAATACTCAGTCGAGTCACTACTAAGGTAGTAAATCAAGGCCACAGCTCACGCCCCAAGCACAAACAATAATAGTAAACCACACAATAAAACTCAATCCCCTCCATTGATGGTTATAGGTTCATACACCTCTGAATAATTTCCTCTCATTTAACCCAAAATACATCAAAATAAAATCCCCCTCCTGCTATTTTTGTCAATAAAACGCTTCAGTGCACCTCAATGTCCTCACAGCATCACCCCATACGGCAACCAGACCTTGCGCCTTCAAGGCCTCCTACAGACAATGGGTGTCTGAATTCATTTGCATGCCATTGCTTTGGATGCATACACTCACTCTGGGCGTGTCTTTTCCTCCCATAGAGAGGCCACCGCTGTCATCTCACAGCCATTGTGCCCTGCTCTTATCACCTTCACTGCAATGAAAGTTTACAAAGTGAAAGATGAGACATCAAGTGGCTCATCTGGTGATAAGTGCCTCACCTCCAACTTTTAAACCCTCACTATCATCAAGTCGGCTGTTTGCAGTGCTTAAAGTGAATGAGTAGATCAGCAGTTAATCCTATGGGCTTGTGCTGCTAAGTAGCTCATCGCTGTCTGGGTGCTAAAGAGGGCTTGAATGCTGATGTTGTCAGATGCGGACAAGGCAGGGAGTAGATAAGCTATTGTTTTCCCAGGGAAAGCACAGAGGGCTCAATGTTGCGGCGCAACACTGATGCAACCTTCCGAAAGAGTGGCCGCCTTTGGAGTTCTTTTGGAATGGGGATTTCACCATCAACACACACACACATGCACACACTGTACATTTACATGCACAAATCATCCAGGGCATGCTTGCATGCTGTAACACTTATGAATGCAGATGCAAGTGCACACACTCAGCCAATCCACACACACATACACACACACACACACAGACACACACATGCACACACACTCTTCAACTGCTTGCTTCAACTGAAGACAGTAACTAAGGACATTGTGTGTCAGAAGCGTGTGCCATTATCACAGAACATCAATAAGCCGCATTCAGCAACCTCTGTCCTCCGCAGCTGTTTTGATTTGCTTCAAAATACAACCCATTCTGCATTCTTTTTGATATCAGCCAGCTCCAAATGTGTTTTGCTTTCTCTTTTATTAGAGGCCCCTCTTTGCTTATTTTTTTTCTTTTACTCTCTTAACCTTATTTTTGAGGATCCAACTTTTGAAAGACTGATAATAAACGTTCCTCCAAGCGCTGTTCCTACATCTACTATTCATTTCCTATCCTCAGTCATAAACAGATTTAACAGCCTAACTGGTTCCAGATCCGATGTAAAGTGGATATCCAGGCCTTCAGATGCAATGTTTTTTTTATTTAATATTCACCATGTTGTGCCACAATACAATGAAAACAGTATATGGTAACTTTAGAAACACTGTGGGTATTCCTCACTGTTCAAGTAGTGATAATGTTGGTTACGTGATCATGTTTGTTACTGTGAGACTACCACTGATATGAAAAAAACATTTTTAGGATATTTATGCATTATTTAATGTGTTTTCTTTTTTTCCAACTAGGCTGGAAATGTCCTATTTCTTAATATGACTAGTAAGAAAGGTGTGTATATTTATTTAAATATATTTAAATAAAAGTAAAATCTTAAACTAAGCCATTGGCTTGGTGGCTGTGCAGGCAAGGTCTTAAGCTGTGTTCTCACAAAAGTCAAAGCCAATATTCGCCACACGTTGCTCGCGTGAGTATGACCGACAAATCAATTGTGTTTACCCAATACCGTCTATGCAGTGACTTTGTATGTAATCGCGCCGCGCAAGAAATTTGCTTCGCGTTCTATGTGAACTCACCTTTAAACATATAAAAGGTGTAGTTTCCTAAAGAACTTCAGCGTTGCACCCTTTCCTTTCCAGGATTGCACATAAACTTAATAGATAAGGACATAACACTAACTGTCTGAAAGTGTGAGCTCAGTTCATTTTATGTGTGTTTTGAGTTATAGGTTGATGGGGTGTGATTTTGAATGCAACGCAAGTCAAGACAAACTTTATTTTATATGTTACATTTCAGAAGGAAAAACTCTTGGAGGAATGTTCTCTCTACAAGAAAATAAAAAAATAACAAAGACAAAAGACCAAAAGACAAGAAAGCACACGCATAAACTATTCAATGGCCAAGATACAATACTCTTTATTGAAAGGTAACAGAAAATGATTTTAGGACGCTTTCAAAGAAGTCTGAGCAAAACAAAACCCTTATGATGGCAAGCAGGAGCATAGAAAATAAAAAGCAGGTCCACCACATTTTGAACTGACCCTTGGTGCATCAAGATGACTACTGCCGGATGACCTGAGAGGTCTGGGCGGCTCATCGCTTTTAAGAAGATCTAACTTGCATTGTGGAGCAAGGCCATTTAGTGCTTTATGGAGAAGCAAGAGAAGCTTAAAATCAATTCTAGTGTGTACTGGAGGCAGAGGCAGTGATGTGAGGACAGGTGGGATGTGCTCTCTTCTTTTAGTCCCTGTCAAAACACTGACTGCAACAGTCCCACAGATTTCTGATGAAGATCATGAGAAAAGGCTAGTCTTTTTTAACGCATGCACAAGTCTCTCCAGGTCTTGCATATATGCTTTTTTAATAAATGCAAATGAATCTGTTAGAAGAAATTGGTAAGAAAATGTAATTTGTATGTATTTACATTTATTTAAACTAACATCTTGCTGTTATTTTCTTCTTGAAAAGCCAATACAGGTGTACACACTTTAGTTTCGGCTTGAAGACAGCTTTCTCTATTAGCATAACCTCCCTTCCGGTGTCAAATCTAGTATCTGAATTATAGCTGACCCACCACTGCTGCTTTCTTAAATCATTTGTTTGCGGAAGGATTTTTCCAGGAAAAGATACCGATATGAAAATATGATTGATCTTTAACAGGAAATTCAAAGGACTAGTTGAACATTATGGTAAATACATTTATTCACTTTCTTGCCGTGAGTTAGAAGAGAAGAGCTTCATATTTGTCCAGGAGCCACTTAGCGTAGCTTAGCATAAAGAGTGGGAGCAGGGCAAAACAGCTAGTCTGGCTCGGTCCGAAAGTGAAAAACTCAGTATACCCACACCTTTAAATATTGATAATTAATATCCTTATTCCTTGAGTCTTGTCATCACCATGAGGTTGCCAAGAAAGCAGCAGAGACTCCAGGAAGTCACTGCATCAGGCAAATAAATATTCATCCATCTATCCATCCATCTTCTTCCGCTTATCTGGGGCCGGGTCGTGGGGGCAGCAGTCTAGGCAGAGACGCCCAGACTCCCCAGGGAGGTGTCCAGGAGGCATCTGGCACAGATGCCCGAGCCACCTCAGCTGACTCCTTCGCCTTGCAGCTCAGCTCCTTCTTTACCACAACGGTCTGGTATATCGACCGCATCACATTTACATTTTGTCATTTAGCAGACGCTTTTATCCAAAGCGACTTACCTATGAGAACATTCACAAACCGAAGGCGCAGCTTCAGGAGCATATTGGGGTTCAGTATCTTGCTCAAGGACACTTCGATGCATGGCATGGGGGATCGAACCGTTGACCTTCCGATTGGCAGGCAACCGTTCTGCCACCAAGCCACGGCCGCCCTATCACTGCAGAAGATACACCGATCCGCCTGTCGATCTCCCATTCCATCCTTCCCTCACTCGTGAACAAGACCCCAAGATACTTAAACTTCTCCACTTGAGGCAGGAGCTCTCCACGAACCTGAAGGGGACAAGCCACCCTTTTCCGGCTGAGAACCATGGCCTCGGACTTGGAAGTTCTGATTCTCATCCCCGCCGCTTCACACTCGGCTGCAAACAGTCCCAGTGAACGCTGAAGGTCCCGGTTTGATGAAGCCAACAGGACAACATCATCTGCAAAAAGCAGAGACAAAATCCTGTGGTCCCCAAACCGCACTCCCTCCAGCCCAAGGCTGCGCCTAGAAATCCTATCCATATAAATAATGAACAGGACCAGTGACAAAGGGCAGCCCTGCCGGAGACCAACATTCACAGGGAACATGTCTGACTTACTGCCGGCAATGCGAACCAAACTCCTGCACCGGTCATATAGGGACAGCCCTTTGCAGAGGGCCCCGGACCCCATACTCCCAGAGCACCCCCCACAGGTCGCCGCGAGGGACACAGTCGAATGCCTTCTCCAGATCCACAAAGCACATGTGGACTGGTTGGGCAAACTCCCATGAACCCTCCAGCAACCTAGCAAGGGTATAGAGATGGTCCAGTGTTCGACTACCAGGACGAAAAACTGCATTGTTCCCCCTGAATCCGAGGTTCGACTAGCAGCCGAATTCTCCTCTCCCTGGCATAGACTTTTCCGGGGAGGCTGAGAAGTGTGATCCCCCTGTAGTTGGAACACACCCTCCGGTCCCCCTTCTCAAACAGAGGGTCCACCACCCCAGTCTGCCAGTCCAGAGGCACTGTCCCCAGCCGCCACGCGATGTTGCAGAGGCGTGTCAACCAAGACAGCCCCACAACATCCAGAGACTTGAGGTACTCAGGGCGGATGTCATCCACCCCCGGTGCCTTGCCACCAAGGAGCTTCTCAACTACCTCAGTGACCTCAGCTTGGGGGATCGATGAGTCCACAACTGAGCCCTCGGCCTCTGCTTCCTCAATGGAAGACATGTCAGTGGGGTTGAGGAGATTCTCGAAGTACTCCTTCCACCGTCTGAGGATGTACCCAGTCAGCAGATTCCCACCCCCACTGTAAACAGTGTGTGGAGGGCACTGCTTCCCCTTCCTGAGGCGCCGGATGGTGTGCCAGAATTTCTTCGAGGCCAACCGATAGTCCTTCTCCATGGCCTCACCAAACTCCTCCCAGACCCGGGTTTTTGCCTCCGCAACCACCCGTGCTGAAGCTCTTTTGGCCCTCCGGTACCCATCATCTGCCTCCGGAGTCCTTTGAGCCAACCAGGCTTGATAGGACTCCTTCTTGACGGCATCCCTTACTTCCACGGTCCACCACCTGGTTCGGGTGTTTCCGCCACGACAGGCCCCGGAGACCTTACAGCCACAGCTCTGAGCGGCCGCGTCGACAATGGAGGTGGAGAACATGGTCCACTCGGACTCAATGTCTCCAGCCTCCCTCGGGATCTGGTTAAAGCTCTGCCCGAGGTGGGAGTTGAAGATCGCTCTGACTGGAGACTCTGCCAAACGTTCCCAGCAGACCCTCACAGTACGTTTGGGTCTGCCAAGTCTGTCCAACTTCCTCCCCTGCCATCGGATCCAACTCACCACCAGGTGGTGATCAGTTGACAGCTCCGCCCCTCTCTTCACCCGAGTGTCCAAGACATACGGCCGGAGGACCACAAAGTCGATCATCGACGTCCGACCTAGGGTGTCCTGGTGCCACGTGCACTGATGGACACCCTTATGCTTGAACATGGTGTTCGTTATGGACAAACTGTGACTAGCACAGAAGTCCAATAACAGAACACCACTTGGGTTCAGGTCGGGGGGGCCGTTCCTCCCAATCACGCCCCTCCAGGTGTCACTGTCACTGCCCATGTGAGCGTTGAAGTCCCCCGGTTGGAGCAATTTCCAGCACCCCTCCCAGAGACGCCAAGAAGGTCGGGTACTCTACACTGCCATTCGGCCCGTAAGCACAAATAACATTGAGAGACCTATCCCCGACTCAAAGGCGCAAGGAAACGACCCTCTCGTTCACCGGGGTTATCTCCAACACATGGGGGCTTAGCTGGGGGGCTATGAGCAAGCCCACACCACCCCGCCGCCTCTCACCGCGGGCAACTCCAGAGTAGTAGAGAGTCCAGCCTCTCTCGAGGAGTTGGGTTCCAGAGCCCAAGCTGTGCATGGAGGCGAGCCCAACTATCTCTAGCGTTATCTCTCGACCTCTCGCACCAGCTCAGGCTCCTTCCCCCCCAGTGTGGTGACATTCCATGTCCCTAGAGCCAGATTCCGTGTCCGGGGATGGGTCGCCGAGGACCTTCGACTGCCACCCAGTTCACAATGCACTGGCCCCTTACAGTTCTTCCTGCAGGTGGTGGGCCCACAGGAGATTGACCCCACGTTGCTCCTTTGGGCTGAGCCCGGCTGGGCCCCGTGGGGTAAGACCCGGCCACCAGGCGCTTTCAAGCGAGCCCCGACCCCGAACCTGGCTGCAGGGTGGGGCCCCGGTTGCGCCAAACCCGGCGACGTCACAGGCCTTGAGTTTAATTTCTTTTTAAGAGGTATTCATAACACAACATAAAGCCCCCGTAAAATCACAACTTGCCATTTTTACATTTACGTTTTTGTATTAAACAAACAAGATATAATATGTTAAATAGTTAGCTTTAGAGGTGCTATACGTTTTGTTTTTTTTTAATCTTTGGACAGAGCAAGGCTAGCTGTTTCCAGTCTGCAAATCTAAGCTACCCAGCTGCTGGCTGTATCTTCATATTTACTGTACAGACATAAGAGTGGTGTCGATCTTCTCATCTAACTCTTCGCAAGAAAGCTAATAAGTGTATATCCCAAAATGTCAAACACACACACACAGTTATGATTACCCCCCACCACCACCACTGCCACTCGGCACTGGTTGAGTGGCTCAGCGAGCCTGTTGTACTGAGTGGTGATTCAGCTGAAGACTTCTGCCAGCGTGCTTTTGGCTAGGGGTGAAACAGATCACTCTATGCATGCATATTACTTATGCTGCTGTTATTATCCCTGGCAAGGCTGCGGCATTTGGGACCTGCACCCCGTTGCCTTCCTGGCTTCTGTTTCCTCATTGTCACAGCCACGCCATAAAGCGGCTCTGAATGTTAGTTATGAGGGTTTCTACTTAGATAAGGTGCTTCTTCATCTACGGAGAATCAGATGTTTCTCACTGGGTTTGGGGAAGGGAGGCTTATAAGATGAAACATGAAATTGAAACTGGATCTAAGGTTTTCTACAGCAGTAAAGCTATACTTTTATAAATACAGCTCTGATCCACAAACGGCATTACTGGCATAGTAAGCACTGATCATGCCTTTTCTGCCACAGACTGCCATTTTGATGGATTTACTATACTGTGAAGCCTCAGCTAAACAGAGCTGTGGCCATTTCGACATTCTTGTGATCATCTGCATTTGGCCCCTTTGGATTTAGGACAGTGCCCAGGGTGGCTTTAAAGACACCAGAACCTTGAAATGCACAAAGCCCCGCACACAGTCTCTCCTATCAGGCAAAGCATCTGAGGATTTGCCTGTCTGTTAGCCTGTGTGTCACCCCTCTCTGTCATCATCACCCCTCAACTACAAAAAAAGTGTTTTTATGCACGCATGATGATGATGTTTATGAGCACTCGTGTGCATGCATCAATCAGTGTTTGTATGTTGCACCCCTCTTGCCGACAGATGGAAACCTCAGGCACAATGCTGGGGGTCTCTCTTTTGAAGCGCCCTTGCCCCCCCCCGTCCCCCCCCCACATCCCCAAGCCCACCCTTTTCCCCTCGCCCCTTTGCACTCACCAAGCAGAAAGAAAAGCTTAAATCCTAAACAGACAGGCCCCAGAACCTGGCTGCAGGCAGTGAAAGCCTTCCTCTGTCACTATGAAGAGACAAATCTAGCTCTGCATTTGACACAATAACACAGACTGAGAGGGAAAGGAAGTGCAGATGCAATATTCATATGAAAATTACAAGGCTGGCAGCAATGTAACATGGCACTGTGGCACTTAGGAATATGTTAGCATTTTGCATATATGAGCACTCGGAGGTATTTTGTCTTAGGCGCTGTGGTGTGTTTGTGAGTGCACTCATACTGTTTGAATATGGTATTCATAAAGTCCATGTAGTAGCACTGTAGGATTCAGTAAAAAGTACAAGAATACATTTTTCAAGTGGAATGAGGTAACATTTTTTTGGTTATTTGACTAAAGTGAAAAGGTTTAAGAATACAAGGCAAGGGGGCTATTGTATGATAAGAAAAGCACAGGAAAGCCTATCACACTCTTTTATTCTTCATGAATGCATAAAGACTTACATTGCAAGAATACCAATTTTAGAATGAGTCGTACATAATCGATGACAGGACAAAATAGCTAACGGGTGGTGATGAACTTCAGCTGATGGTTTTCTTTGAGATTGAATATATTGTGCTTTTTATGTGGAATGTGTGTTTTTCCTCTTTTTTTTTGTTACTTCCACCACAGCGTATGTCTGAGGGATCGATACACTGCAAGCCCTGTGAAATGATCTTCACCTATTACAGTGTGCTGTGGCTGTCCTCCATGTTGCCTTTTGGTCAGCCTGCCGTCAACTCTGCTGCAGCTTGCAAACCTGACAGATAACACAGCTGAGAGCTTTTCACTGTTGAAATCAATGTTAATTTTTGTCAAGGTTTCCAGAAAGAGTGCTCCACAAAGTGAAAACATAAGTGAGGCAAGTCAGAAATACACGGAAAATTAGTGCAGAGCAACAAATCTAAATAAAAGCAGCAGTATCAAAGCGCATTAATGACTTTGACCTCCAAATAGGACTCAACAGGTATGAGACAGTGTTTTTTAAAGAATGAATGTGGATGTTTAAAACTGTGAAATCGGTTACTTTAGGAATTCAGTCACTTCTTGCTGAGCACCTTAGAACTCACATGCTGAACTGCAAAATTCTGATCATTCATACAGGGGCGATGATTGAATTGCCTTGATTTCTGAAGATCAAAAAGTGGTAATTAAGGCACCTCAGTAAGCGTGGATATACTTGGTATTCAGTCTATGTATATCCATTTTACAGATGTAGATGGGTCCCAAATTAAATGAAAAACTGAAGTGTCTCACTTAGTTAGTCCAAAAAGATAGTGGAGTGTTAAATAGGTAAATCTTGAGATGCATTCAACAAACACTGGTGCTCTTGAGTCTTGAAACAGGTGCCAAAGGCCTAAGATGTGAAGGAGTAGGAGTAATAGGGAGTTTCGATTGCCTTTTCTGAAGTGTAGGCAATAAAAAGTGTAGCTTGGCTTGTTCATAAAACAATTACAAAATCTCAGTTTCGAGCTTGTCAGATCTTCATCAGGGTTCAGATCAGTCTTAGTGAGGTGTTGGGCAGTGCTCCTTTTTATAGATTATCCAAGTCTCTGGAGCTCTACTGGAAGGAAAAACCGCATCCTTATATTCCCTCATTTGGTGTTTTTAAAGCTCCTTCTAAAGGTATGTTCAAACTGAACGCAAAGCTGGATTATAGAGGTGTGATTGCATATACAAGACAATGCAAACATGCAAGTGCACAAGAACAGAGCCAAATTCACCCTTGGCGGGTGCAAATCGAGGCGCAATCTGTGTCACACTAAACATCAAGCTTATCCTGAGGCTTTATGACTTCAGTTTATGAATGAACAGGCACAAGAAGAAAAATAGAGAGGTCTCAAGAAAAATAGCTGGAGGGAACTGGAGTTGCCAGTAGGTTCAGACACTCTGCACACCTGCAGTCAACACATATAATGGTAGCTAGCTACAGCTAATGGCTGTGCAGTTGCTATATTAGCTGTATGTGGCAAAAAAAACCAGACTGCACATCTGTTCATCTGTGAAAAGGGAGGCAAAATTAACTTCATGTCCAAACTGAACAATCCTTAATTTCGATCCAAAATCTGCCATAGGTGTTCAAGTGAATTAGATCTTGTAGCAATAGTCAAGTTTCCTAGTTTCCTGACTAATAGTCAAGGCCTGCCCTACTGTGCTGTGATTGGCTAGTGTTTGTTACTATATCTACATAGGGGATGCAATTCAATTTAACTCTATGCAATGTAACCTCGTGCTTCTCAGCAACTCATGTATTCATACCCATAACTTTATTCACTGAACATATTACATTGAGTCTTGAACCATGCGTTGGCATCGAGAAAAACAACGGGTTAGAGAACTGTATAAGATAACAAAATAGGCAAAATTATTTAACATGAAATGAATTCAATAAAAACAACATTATTATGCAAAAGGCTGTGCTTGTTATCTTATGCTGTATGCCTCTCTCTCAGCTCCCCAGTACAGTGTAGGCTCGCGGCTCTCTCTCCCAGTGACCAGGTCCGCCCAGCGTAGATGATGGCACTATTTGACAATTACTTTTTGTTCTCCATATCCACAATATCTACACACGCGCTCATAGCTAGCATCCAATCACAAGGATGTGTCAAAGTCACGAGTACTAGCCAATCACAGCACAGTAGGGCGGCACTTGCTGCAAAACAGGTGGGGAAAAAAATAACGCTCCATGGTCGACACGTAGACTGTGTACAAAGACGGACGGCGCGTCTCCACTTCCTCCTACTGTGCAAAAATGATAGAATGATAAAACACCTGTCACGAGGGGTGGCAACAGTTCACAGGATCCACAGTGGCAGGTCAGGACACATCCAGTCGACTCACAGAGAAACTGCCAACAAAATCATCCAGCCTGATCCCCGGGGCCTGGCCACCATCTGCGCACATCACCCATCTTTGTCTCTGCTTGCAGCTCCATTGTGGCCCCAGCTTCGACTTTTCCCAGTTAAAGACGGGGAAACTGGGTCTCCATGTCTCCAAGTTGGATCCCTCGAGCTGAGGGCTACACTGAGTCCCACATTTATCAATTCCGAGGCGGTGGTCAGAGTGCATGTGTGTGTGTGAGTGTGTGGGTCTCAGTGTTCCCCATAGTAGAATCAGCCCTTCATACTGGAGGACAACTTTGTAAAGGATAATCTAGTCTTGTCAGCCATCCCCTTATGCACACACACACACACACACACACACACACACACACACACACACACACACTGGGGGTAAAGCTTCATTACGATCACCAGCTGGAGAGACTCCTCACTCCATCCATCACACCAGTGCAGTCTGGGATAGGAGGACACACACTCGCACAGGCGCTCATTTCACACAATGCACACGCACTCACCCACACACACAAAGACCCAGAGATTCAGCTCAGAGGTCAGGGGATCGGAGATGTTTTCTAGCCAACACAAATGATGCAGAACAGTGATTAGATCTGATACGGATCTTAAAATAATGGTGCATCACAGCACAGAGTCTATTATGGGAAGTCTCTTTTGGCTTCTCCCTCTCCTCCTCCCTTAAAATTCCTCTCTCACGAGTCATATTGTGATGATGATAATTAAAAATGTGGATTGGTATTGTGATTCCGCATTAACCATTACCATGCACTAAACTGCTAATAAAAGCTAAGATTGAAAAGCTAAATTGAACCTTTTTTGAAAACCATTTGTTTTCCTCAGAAAAAAACAATCTACTACTACTAATACCGTATGTCTTAGAACAGCTTGGTATTACTTGTATGATGTATACTAAAATACTACAAAGTATTCTATGAATTTATAGCTCACAGTGAATAACAGCATATCAGCTCTTTTCTTTATTTATTGTTATTTGTAGAATGGTCTTGGATTCCCATCTGAAGCATCTTCCCTCCAAACCGCAGTTTAAGTGACCTATCCTTTAAGTGTCCCTCCACTGTTTTCACACATTATGACCAGTTTACTAGTCACGGTTAGTCATACTCAGTCCGGGAAAAAATATAATGTTCAGTGTGGTTTATGGAGAAGCGTTGTCAAGCCCGAGAAAATAGCCCAAATGATGTCATAGGGATGTCATTAGTGCTATTTCAACTTTTTGCTTGAAGACTGTACGAGCCCCAATGTGAGACCATTAGTTCATTTAATAGGTTCATACGTTCTAGTCGTTGTAGAAGACATAGGTAGTATAAAATGTAGAAAAACAAATGCATGTATACTGAATGTTGATTATTCACTCTCCCTTTACTAAGATACTGAGTCAAGCAGAGAGCTGCGTCAGACATGGGACCACATGCTGTAGTTGGTTTACCGTGTGACAATGTAATATAGACCTTTTTTCAGTAAACATTTGAACTCCTGTACAGCTCGTTAGTGGCTTATGTTGACATCCAGACGGAATGCCACTACAAAGACTGCAAATTCACAACAGAAAGCCTTCACCACAGATTGGAGTTTGAAAGACGAAGCTGTTCACAGGACAGAGCGGGTCTAACAAAAGATGGTAGAGCGTATTGTGGGAAATGTAGGATCCAGTGTCTTGACTCATACTAGGCACGAGACAGAATATCTCGCCCTCTGCTACTTTGAGATTGACCATTCTTTTTATCCGTCTCATGCAAGGCACCAACCTATATTGAAGTGCAAAACTACATTTAAACTTTAAAATAGTATTGTACTCCCATAAAGGTGAGGAACTCTTGGAAAAGAAAAAGAATGGTAGATTAAGTAGAGGGTGAGATATCCTAACTTTTAGTCCCTAGTATGGGTCAAGCTCCAAAAATACTGGATCCAATATTTCCCATGATGCAAGGGATGCTGGCTTTCCATTTGAATGTTTGAAATGATTTTGCGATATGCTGATTATTGTTCAATGATTATTTTCTTAGACTTCGACTAAAACTGCCTCCAGAGCAACAGAAGAGGCTGCGTAGCTGCAGAGCAATGCTCCTCTTAACTAGTACACTGAACTTGATGTGTAAAGTTGGTGGAGTCACCTTTAATATTAACCACATGTAGCTCAAATGTAAACACCATTTAAACACAGCGTCACCTGAGCCAGAATTTCAAAATCAGAACTCATTTAGTGGGACTTCTGTTTTGCTGGTTTGCATTACTGAGATAATTCAACATCCTATTGTGTCTCACTTTTTCAACCCATCAGCACGAAGTCTTTGAGTAGATTTTCAATGGTAAACTGACCCAATTCTGACAGTCTAACACAAGTTACTGTCACAAAACAAGCCAAAGCTGTGTTTTGGCACTTGCACATAGTTTCTCAAATTGTCTGGATCAGAGTATGTTTTCTCTGCAGAGGAAAGGAAAGTAGAGCAAGAACAACATCTGGCCCCGGTGACAGAATCACTCCCAACATGGCTTTCTTCCCCCCCCCCCATCACCCCCTTCTTCTGCCACAATCTGTGGCATGCCTCTGCTCCACAAATCTATGTAATGTTTTGAGTAATGATATCATCATTGCTCTGGCTGACATCTTACACTGCCAGACAAGCAAGCAATACACAGGTGGTTGGAGAAATGGGTTCCACACCCGCACATACATCATCCTGATGAGGGTTCAGTGTGAGAAGGGCTGCTGCTAGATGAGAGTGAGGAAAATGGTTGCGTTTAGCTTGACTCTGCTGAGTTAATTTTTTTTATTTCAAACCTCTCCTCTCTTCTCTTCTCCTTCCTCCATTCCCAGGAGTTAGTATGACCCAAGGCTGAACTCGTAAATTACTATCAGGAACTAATTAAAAAGAGAGAGAGTGGGGGAAAAGAGAGAAAGTGATAGAAGGATAGTGTGTGTGTGTGTGTGTGTGTGTGTGTGTGTGTGTGTGTGGGGTGTGGGGTGGGGGG
>CM022472.1:26282447-26301183 GCA_011952105.1 Coreoperca whiteheadi | reverse complement strand
GGGGTGGGGGGGTGGGGTGGGGGGCATTGCATATTTTTCTTTCTCACACACTGGGCTTCACAAATGCATGGGCTACTGCGCGCTGCTATAAGAGAAGGTGGGAGTCTTAGAGTTGAAAACAGAAGAAGTATTGGTTCGGCATAAAAGAGTAGAAAACAATTAAAAAGCACGAGTGTGACATAAAAACAAACTTTTGTCGTTCTCCCTTCAGTATCTCCTGAAGATGAGTTCCATGAATCCTTTTCATAAGGGAAGGTATCACTTGTTTTACATTTTTCGAGACAAAACTGTTCAAATTGAGAATGGCAGCGACACAGGAACTGCATCCGAAATTCAAAAGGAGGAGAAACTAAAACAAGGCAAGAATGAGGGAGAGGCAGAGATGCCTGCGTTAAAACCTCCCTATCCTGAGTGCACATTTGTTCTTGGTGGTTTTTTAATTGCGTTGCCTTGACAACCAGTACAATGCTGAAAGGCTCTTTCACTCCGATGCTGGCTGAAAATGATTTTCTCCATCATGCATTTAGCAAGCAATTAGTGAGACAGACAAGGAATTTAGCTTAATCCCGGTGTATCATTCCTGCTTTCAGAAAATGGAAGGGGTAGATGTGGGTGGGAGGGGGGTGGAGGACTGGAGAGTGGAGTGGAATTATAATGCACAATATAAAGCAGAGCACAAAGAGGAAAGAGGAAAGGGAAAGAGGAAGACTAAGTCAAATAAAGTTGAAAGGCAGATAGAGAGAAACAGAAGGGAGAAATGGATGGGCATGACAGGAAAGAAAAATCAAAGAATGCTTTGTACAATGCTTCTTTTTTTTTTTTTTTACAGTAGATGTGTGTGTGTGTGTGTGTGTCTGTGTGTGAATATACACTGCATGAGTATATTCATCACACTCAGTGAGACGGGTCTGTTTTTCCACCTCAGGGTTCAGAGTGGCTCTCTGTCTTTGTTACCGCACCGTTCCCATGGAGGGATCATCACCACATATTTCTTTGTTAAGCCACTGAAAACAACAGGTCCCGTCAGAAAATCAGGGGAGAAGAGTAAAGCATGACACATGACGAAGCCTGCAAAAGGAGTCTGGAAACTGCAAACACAGCCTGTACACGTGGAAGGCAGGTGAATGCTGGGATGTCTGTCATGTTTTAGTAATTGATGCAGTTTGGAGGAATGCTTCCATCACGAAAACATGATAATGTCAAATTGGCTCTCTCAGAAGAAATTGCAGCAGGGTCATTGCCGTGCTGTGCACACTGTTCCAAGAAAGGACACACAAAAAAAGTAATTTTATGTTTGGCTGAAGTAGTTTTCGCCGTTTATTCTGCTGAACATTCTTGAAGTGAAGTGTTGTTAGGAACCTCTCTAAGACTGCATTCATTTCATTTTTACAAATACAATTGAATTGTTTTGTTTTTCTTCGTCTGGCAATGAGGCTGCTGTTGAGAATATTCATACACTCAGCTTAATGCAGGTGTTATAATGATTATGATATCAGTGATATCCATGGATCATTTATACTGAGAACATGTTTGTTTCACTCATTTAACCCATAACAGCTCTTAGTTTGCTCTAAATGTATCTTGTTTTCAGTAAACTAATACTGTCGTGGCAGCATCTGCACCGCTCCTCCTTCTTCTGACTGACTAGAACGAAGCAGGGGCCTCACTGGATTTAATAATTTACCACCCATGTCTATGTTTAGTGTGGCGCACTGCCCAGGAAAAACATACTCGCCGTTTCACTCATTTACTGACCAAATCCCGAGGATTATCTCGATTGTAATGGGTCCCCACGCTGAGCAGCTGGATGAGCCTCTCGAATGTGCACCCAAAATGGTCTCATTAATAATTTCCACTGCGGCAAACTAATTCTAATTTACCCGGAATACGACGGAAGAAAATGCAGAAAAAAAAACAAGGAACGGTTACACTTAGATGCCCGTTTTCACAGAAACAATACTTTATTTGGTGTTTGGTACTGAATTTTCTGTTGTTCCGGGAATGTCAGCTTGTAGTTATTACAATCAAAGACCGCCAGGTAACACTACTGCCATGCAAACGAGGCTTTCATCTCTTGTGTAATGTCTTTAAGTCCGGTCATGCTGCACCTGCCCACTAGATGTCCTCAGTGTGTCTCCTGCTCACCTGCTCCTGATCTACGAATCACTGTCCTGCTACTTCCGCGCCCAGCTGCACCTTATTGGCTCATCAAGTACCCCGTTAACTGGCTTATGCTGCATTTACTTCACAGACTCTGCAGACTGCCTTAGGTTCCTTAAAATGTCTTATTAGCTTGCCTGGTTGCTTTCCCCGTTGCTGCTGCCTTGTTTACCTGCCAGTTCTTTTGGCTTCTGCTTCCCTAAATTATACCCAATGTTGACTGTGTGCTTGCTTTATCACCAAGTAAAGTAAAAACCCTAAACTGCAAACAATCGTGTCTATGCTAATGAGGAAAATGGGTTAATGCCCTAACTGACTTTATACAATACAGATCACATTAAAAAAGCAATACAGAGACCAGAAGAGAATCAACTCTGAATGGACTGTATACCTTTCACAAGACTCATCTTGTGGTAGCACAATTACCAAGTCAAACAGTTTGGCATTTTGGGTAATATGCTTGCGCTCTTTCTCGATTGAGAGTTAGATGAGAAGATTGATACCAGTCTCATGTGTGTCTGTTACGTATGAAAAGATGAGCTTGGCTGGAAAGCAGGGGGAGGCAGCTGGGCTCTCTCCAAAGTAAAAAGAAATACGCCTACAAGCTTACCACCTGACATGTCGAATCCATCCAAGTATTCACCCACAAAGACATATGTAAAAATGACACATGGTCTTTTTTTTTTTTTTTGGAGGAGTCACTGTTCAGGTCACTGTTCGCTAAGAAATAGTTACAGTTAAACCGAAACCAAAACTATGTTGTTTTTACACTTGGGTACAGATTAAACAAATGAGATAAAGCACATTAATTAGTGAGCTTGGGAGTTCTTGGTAGGCATTTTTTTTAGACTTTCGATAGAGCCAGACTGTTTCCAGTTCTTTCAGTCTCTACTTTAAGCTAAGCTAAGCTAATCTGTAATGCAACCTTGAAGGCTGCATTACAGATCTTGACTTGTTAATCATATATTATGATTAACAAAAAGCTGCTCTTTAGGGTGCTCTCACACCTCTAGTTCGGTTCATTTGGTCCGATCCGAGGGCAAACAGTTATACATTGTAGCATTTTTTATTTTTTTTGGTTCCTTTTCACGCCACACTGATTGCTTTGGTCCGAACCAGTTGAAACGAACCAAAATGCAGTCACATGACAACATCCACATCCCTCATTGGCCATGGCGTATTTCCTAAACTGCTTTTCGATTGGTCAGACTTTACATGCATGGAAATTCCAATAGAAGAGGCAAAGCCAGCAAACAGCACGGAGACAACACAACTATGGCTGGTTTTGTCCCCGGCCAGAATCTATTACATTGGTTGTACGCACCACAATATGCAAACAATACATTTCTATAATGAAGCGCGGATGCGGCTTGAAAACAACGTCATAATGCACTGCCAACGGCGAGCGCGCATCGCTCGTCACTTCAAGCGGAGGGCAAGCATTTATCCTTCTTAACTCTGACATGCTCATCTTCCGAATATATGACTACGGCAGCTGGTTTAGTCCAAAAATGATCAGTATGTTTTGCAGTTGGGTCGGTTCGAGGTCGGATCACGTTCTCACCACAAACCAACCGCTCCAGAGTTCGTTTGAAGGTACGCTTGTTTGGTCCGCTTTTGGTGCGCACCCGAGTGCGACTGCTGCTTTCACACCTGAGCAAACGAACCGCACCAAAGGGGCAAACGACCTCCAGTATGATTCAACCGAACTAAACGAGGCAGGTGTGAAAGCACGCTTAGTGTATCATGTTTGGAATACATGACCGGCCGACACATGAATGACACAGTTAGTGGAAACAGCAGCCGATGCCAACTCAAATGATTGTATATTTATGTTGCTTTTGTTCATGCCCATTGCTCTAAACGCAAGGATCCGTCTTCCTATATCCACAAAAATTCACAATAGGAGCACTTTGGCCTACAGTGTTTGTCTGTGTTTCTGTCATACTGTGGGCCACATTTCCACTTAACGCCATTTTAATTGGAGATGTTTTGGATAATTGGGGACAGAATTGGTGTACCTCATTTGATTCCAGTGCAGTAGCACAGAGCACAATATAAAATGGCTTCTGCCCTAATTGGGGTTAGGTTAAGGTGTGTGTATGGAGTGTGTGCTGAGAGACTTCAGAGAAGAAACACTACATGGGAAGGTGCAGGCAATCAACTTTCTCCCTTACACTTACAAAGATCAAAAAAAGTCCTGAAATAATTTTGACTCTTTTACCCCTAATAAGCTTCTTTACCCACCACGGGATCAAACGTATCCAGACACATCCTGTCTCTGCTCGGTCGACTTTACGGCTGAAGCAAGAAGAAGAGACTGTGTCATCGGGAAAAAAAGAGTATCCTTGTCGTATGTAAAAATGACCAAAAAAAAGAAATTCGGAACAGGTCACTCTGCTCTGCGACACAGCAGAATGCTTCATCGCAGCCCGACTGTGTATAGAACAGACCCACACACATATGCTCATACACAAATACTTAATGACCAAACCAGCACACAGACACACGCAGAGACAGACAATAAACCGACCAACTGTCCTGCTGTCTATTTAGCGGTGTTGGGTTTTGTCCACTGTAAAAGAGGCAATGGCTCAGGCCAGTCTGCAGGACAAAAGGCAACAGAAGCCGGGGAGGTGGGCAGTCGGAGAGTTGTGTTCTGCTAATAATGGGAAGGAGGGTGCTGGCATTCAACCTCATGGACCAGGGCCATGGAAACAGATGTGAAGGAGGGAGCGGGTCGGGGTGGTGGTGGTGGTGGTGATGTGTGGGAGCAGAGAGCTGGGACTGAGAGGGATTTGGTGGCAGTGAAAAGCACAGAAGATAAGAATTAGAAGGCAATAGGACAGAAAATAGATGATAGTCAAGCAGAGATATGGAAAGGTAATGCGAGGCAGAGGAGGGGAAATGATGGTCACAGCTGCTGAGCAGACAGAAATGTGAGAAAGTAGGAAGAGCTAGTGTAAGTTTGCCAAAAAAAAAAAAAAGAAATAGGCAAAGACTCAGTTAACATAGTAACGTTGTGGGAAAATAACGGGGGGCTTAAACTGAGACGGGGAGAGGAAACTGGGCTGGAGTGAGAAAGAGGAAGCAAAGACGGAGCAGAAGCTGTGAACGTGAAAGGGGTCTTTGTTTCCCATCGTGCTCTGTTATGACGCCACAGTCCAAACCATTCATTCTAAACGGCAATGGCGGCAAGCCACTAAACACACACACACACACACGCGTGCGCGCGCGTAACATAGATGATAGAGCACAATCGCACCTCTCTCCCGTTCTCCATTCTCTCATCTCACCGCTCATCTTGTACCACTTTCATATACTCTCCCCCAGCTACTGCCAATTCAGATACACACACACACACACATAATCAACAGATAGCTCTCTTGGTGTGGAGAATATGCCTTCTCGTAGCCTTATCTATCTTATGCAACGCTGTGTAATAGTGTGACCATTATGGAGCAACCATGGTGATGGCTGCACTGGGTTAGTGGGAGCAAAACTGGCAGCAATCCCTAATGTCTCCATTGCTCTGCCATGGCCTATTTTCTCTCCTTTGTACTCCTTGCTGTCTCACAGTCGTTTAGCCACTTGCTGTCATTAAAGTCAGAGACACTTACGTGTATATGTGCTATTATTAAAGTCAGAGGCACTTATCGGGAAAGGAGTTTTAGTTCTTTGTTCTCATTTAAATAAGAGGCACTTTATAAGTAGTGCTTTTGTAGACACTATCTGCACTTATCAGCGCACGATTCGAGTGAGGGAAATTGTTGGTTCAGAACTGTGTGGAATGTTGCTGTCACTAATGGTACACTTTTGCAGTTTCATAGAAAAGCCGGCGAGGATGTGAGACCTTTTTCACCAACTTTCCGCGCACGCACACGCAGACGAGAAGCACACGTTCACGTGAAAACTTCAGAAGCAATAAGAGGATAGTTCGTAACACTTCCTGACCTGCTACCGCACTGTGTGCTCCCTGCTTTGGCTGTCAGATGTGGTTAATGAGAATCTGTCGACTCCCATAGACTGGCGTAGCTATAGAGAACAGCCTGCTGGGATACACACACTCGCACATATACGCACACACAGACGCTCACGTAGGACCCCGAGAGCCTTGTCATCACACAGAGAGGGACCTGCTGGCCTATTGTAGATCCCCGTGGCACAGGGATCACCTCTTATCCCCTGCAAACACACAGCACACAGCAGGTAACTCAAAGCCACAAACAGAAACACACACACACACACACACACACACACACACACGCACCACACACAGTCCTGAGCCTTTGTAAGGGCACATTTTTGCTTATTTTTCACACGTGCTTTCTCTCTGGCTCTCATTTTAATCACAGTTCTGTCCCTTTGCTCCATCTACCCCCTGTCTCTTTCATTTTCTCTCTCTCTCTCTCTTAATCCCCCCTAACATCCATCTTGCTAATGCCCCCATCATCCAAACAGCGCCATCCCCTCCTCTTTCTGCTACTGCAACCCCCCCCCCAACCCTCCGGAGGCGACTTCTCCACGGCTTCTGCTCTCCCATTCAGCCTGGCGTGTCCCCATGTATTCATAGAGATCACTGATGGAGTGGGGAGTCTTTGTCAGCGGGTCAGCCTCCTATAACCCCCCTCTGACCCCACAGTCTACTCTCACGCACACACTGGCGCGCACACACACACACACACACTGGATCCTTCTCACTTGCCATATGGCATGGGCAATGAAGGGCTAACAAAAGAGAGCTAAAGAGGTGTCAGAGAGGTGTGTGTGTGTGTGTGTGTGCTGCATCAAAAGAAGGCTAAGCAGCCAGCCATGGGGCAGGGTCCAATAGATGAAATTGATTTCTGTTTTTTTGGACGCAGCGAGGAGAGGGAGGGGACTTTCCACCTTTTCTTCTGCCGTCAAACCCATTGGCTCAACAAAGAGTAATGAGAGGAGGCCCTGATAGCACAATGGGGGCACACTTGATGGAGTGTTGAGCAATGCGGATCAATCTTCATCACCGGAGTGGATTTGTTGGTACGACAAAAATACCATCACCCTCATAGCTGTGTCATCACTGTGTCGTCATCACCATTGCAGCGTGCACCATCAGAGGGTCGTCATCGTCTTCTTCTTCGGCCCTCATTCTTACAGTTTGGTGTAACCATGGCACCTGTCTTTAAATCTACTTTCTCCAGAGTAGAGAGTTGTTCCAGTTTATGGCAGCTTGAGTCTTATTTTTGCAGTTGTGGCTGTCATTTCTATGGGTAATGGTAGCACTGTACAAACCAAGTGATTTGCTGAGGTCTGGGGAAACGGTGACACTGCCTAAAAAGACGTCCGATGGGGCAAGAAACACAAGCAGTCAGAAAATCAGACACGCCCCAAGGTTAGCACACAAACACGTTTGGAAGATACAACAACAGCAAACTGTAAAATTATTAACCAAGCAGTCCATTAGTTGCTCACTTTCAGTTTTACCTCCAAACAAAGTGGTTTAGATATTTCAGCTAAACTGCTTGTTTTCTTTCCATCTCATCATCTGGTCATCGTGTTTCTTGCCCCATCTGACTTGTTTGCGGCAATGTCGCTGTGTTCCAAGATCTCAGCCATTACTTTATTGAGTGCACCTTCATTATGACTAATGAAAAACTCCCAAAAATGAGACCCCAGTTGCAATAAAGCAGTCCGTTGTCCTATAAGCTAGTGGTTTTAGTGATTGCAGTGGCCCCCTGGGTTGCCTTAAGGACAGGCCGAGGGTGCTACAAGACTTATGTCCAGTTTTTTGAGATGTTTACATTAACTACATGTATAATATCATTTGACTGAACATATCAAAATGGAGAAATGAACATCTAAGTCACAGTATTAAAATCACTCCAGTAGACCTCTGATTTAGCATTGCAGTCCTATAACACTGTTGCTCACGCACGATGGACAGTTTTTAGAATGTATTAAAATCGATGCAGCAGAACCAGAGATACTGTCTTTTTTATTGAATGCATTCTTCTTCAATAATACAATCGGGCGCCTAGATTACCCACAATGCAACATAACCACCGAACCACGGTTCGGTCAGAGATTCAGGTGACCGTGATTCAGGCTCATATAGCCTTGAGCCGCTAGTCTCAAGCAGAGATGAGGAATGGGCTACAGAGGTCTGGTAAGCTCACTTCTATCTAACTGCACACCCGCAGATTTTTTTCATGATACGACTTGAAGTCATATTTGTATGTACTATGTACTGTACATGTCTGTCCATCCTGGCAGAGGGATCACTCCTCTATTGCTCTTCCTGAGGTTTCTTCCATTGTTTCCCTGTTAAAAAGGGTTTTTTTGGGTTGTCGTATGTTGTACAGATTGTAAAGCTCTTTGAGGCAAATTGGGATTTGTGATATTGGGCTATGTAAATTAAATTGAACTGAATTGAATAGTCTTCAGCCCTAACCGATGCTGACTCAAGTGGCATCACTTGAGGCAATTTATCAGATTTCACGGAGCTCCCGCAAAGCGCTTCGTCCAGCTTTTTGCCCCAAACCCTGCCAACAGACTTGGATGAGTAAAATCAGTGGACTTCCCCTTCAAATATGCAGTTGTGCCACAGCTAAGACTGGTGACGACAGTTCACAGTTGCTGGTTGTCATAGTAACGCCACATGCTTTCTGGCACCTCAGTTTTCCAGATGCACAGCAGTCAGAAATGACAACTGTTAGAGACGTGATGAACAGATTTCTCACCGTAAGCAGAGCTCAAACATATAATAATACATTACAAGCAACAGTCTGAGACAACCACTGCAAGCTCGTTTTACATTTGAACAGAACAAAAGACACGCACTGAACCAACTAGCGTACTTCAATTTAATCCATTGTTAAGTTTAAGTTCAATATGTATCTGCAATTCTGCACACTAACGTAGCCTAAAACTACTGTGTAAGGGTTGCCATGGAAAAATAAAATCACTAAAAAGGGGAGCCGTTTGGAACCAGTATAAGTGATGCCTCTCATCTGTTCTCCTGAGAAAGTCAGTGTTTGTGTTTTGTGGCTCAGATAAGCCAAGCAAACCTACCTGCCCCCCCCACCTGCAGGAAAAAAGAGCGTGTGTGTGTGTGTGTGTGTGTGTGTGTGTGTCGTCACGTGTCCGTGTGTCCACAGCGGGGTGAGCCTCATGCCCTATTTCAGTCAGGCCTGATATGATCAGACGTCAGATCGTGAGCTCCCCATCTCTCTCTGGCCCTTGGCGTTTCTGCTCGGAGGTGAGAAAAGGTCTAAACGCTGACACAGTGCAACATTGCCTTTGATACCCTGGCACCGCAAAGCTACAGATCCACTGGAAACAAGCCTCAACAAATCCAGCAGTCGAAACGCAGACATCGGGTGATATTACACTAAAAGAATACGGGCTGCTGCTGCACTAAAGGAGGGAGGGAGGTCAAGTGGCCTTCAACAGCCTTGGTCTGTGGAAACGCTCCGAAAGGTGCATAAATACATAAAGAAGATGCTTTTGTGAGATCATTATGAAGCAAGAAGGAGCACATTCAGGCTGTTTCGCAACAGCACTACCTTTTGAAAAAGTCCTTTGAACATTATTTTTAATCATATTATTTTTTATTACCTGTCAATAAATAACAAAGTGCTTGGAAGTTTTGAAGCAGACACTTTATCTCATCTGCTATCTTTTTTTATCTTGTAACGTTTATGAATTCTAGCCATTTAAAACCCATCACTGCATAGACTTGCCGTATCAATGCAAATTTCATTCTCACTTTCCCCCTGCGACAGAGGGCTGAGTGTCAGCAAGGCAGCTAAACAGAAGATCCTGATGTGTCGCCTCATGCAAACAGATGAGGCGGGATAATTATCCACAGGATGTACAGTTGGAAACAGATGTAGCACTCTGATCATAGTAATGTGGCAACTTTGATGACAACACGCCGGTTTAAATAAACTGAGCCTTTCAGCAATTACCACACGGTCTCACCCTCAGCAGAGACATAAACACTCCCGCCAAGCCTGCATGCACACATGGACGCACGCACACAAGTCATGAACACAGAACACGATATATGAGGAAAGTCCGAAATCCAGATACAACTATGAACAAAATGGGCTTATGTGGAAGAAGTGGACATTTAATTGATACAATGCTTATATATAATGCATTTTCATGGTGGCTCATTTGATAAGCTGGTGGCGACGCATGCACAGGATTTGAAACAGCATAGGTGCAGGAATGTGAGGGAACATTCTTTTTTTTTTCTTTTTCCAGCACTAGGGGAAAGGAAGAAGAAGAAAGAAATCGGATTATTCAAGAGAAATGGCAGACTTCATATCAGCTCCATCCCCCTTAGAAACCCTCTGGAGGGATTTTTCTTCCCATTTCTTATACATTTCCCACACATTATACTATTTAATAATTTTATGTGCATTTCCTGTGATTACTAAGTAGTTTCACTCCCACACACTTGACTTAATATCAAAGGACTCCGGTGAAAAGAATAGGGGTAAAAAGAAGAAATAGGGTAACTTAGACTTCTTGCAACAAAAAGAAGTTTGCCTGATGAAAATACATATTCACATACTCCTCCTCCTTGCTCATTGCCTTTTCCCCTCGCACTTAATTTAAACAATTATCTCCCAGGAATCCATTCGTTTTCACCTATGTGCGACATCTATCAGAAGCTCCAGATAATTGTTAGCACTTTGTATCGAAATAGAGCAACTGACTGTGTGTGTGTGTATATATATATATATATATATATATATATATGTGTGTGTACATACACACACACAAACCCACAAATCACAGGTCTCATTTAGTTCTCTTTCTGTGTTTTAATTAGAGCCGAAGCAGGCTAATCACCTCCTTAGTAGACAGCATCGTTAATGAGACAGAGAGGGAGGAGCTGAGAGGGAGGGAGGGAGGAGAGAGAGAGAGAGACATAATTGAGAGGAGCAAAAAAGAAGGACGGTGGAGGAGAAAGTGGCAGGGAATAGAGAAATAACACATGAGAGGTTGTTAGGAGTAAGTAGATTAGATGGAAGGAAGTGGGGAAGGGAGGGGGAGAGGGATGGATATGTGATACAAAGAGAAAAAGAGGAATGAAAAAAAGAGAGAGGGAGAGGTGGGTGGGTGGGCGGATGAAATAAATAGGGACCGTGGAGAAAATGAAGCTTGAGTTGACAACAAACGGATCGACTCAAAGAGAGAGACAGGTCTGGGGAGACACACAGAGAGAGGGAGACGGACTTAGAGGAAGCAAACACAAAACAAGAAAAGCAAAGGAATCTTAGAGAGAGTAGCGGGATGTTGAGAGAGAACCCTGAGAGAAATAATGAGAGTCCCTTACCTCCCACAAAGCCAGCCATGTCTAGGCCCCAACTCCCCCCGCCTTCCCTCTCCATCCCTTCCTTCCCTGCCTCTCTGTGGCTGCTCCTTTCATGCTGTCACCCTGTGAGTGTCTGAATAGCCTTTTATTATTCAACATGTCTGGGCAGGTCGCGGGGTCATCGCACGGCCCACCACCCTGCCACCAGCAAACATCCAAACATGCACTCTCAAACGTGACCCCGCGCGCATTCTCGCGCACGCCCCAAAGGAAAAGAAGCCATTCGCGGTTGCAAAATGGCGGCCGGTAAGCTCTCAAAGCTGCACTAACTTTCAGGCACGCCGCGTTGACAATGTGTGGCAGTCCCTGATGCATTGATTATAACACTTGTCCACCCTTTGTTAGCCTACTATACCTATCTGTCCAATGCATCTGTAGCTCTGGGAGCCAGTGCCCTGGTATTTTCCGAGTGCGTGCTCATGTGGCTGCGTTCGTGCGATGGTGCGAAGGTATATGTCTGTTTGTGTGTGACAGGAGGAAAACAGAGATAACAGTAGCCTGGTGCTATCAGCTCCATCTTATCTCCTACACAGCCAGAAGCAGGTATACAAGCTAATTGGAAAGTGCCAGACACACGGCAGACCGGTGAAACACGCGCTCACCTTTCCAGCGAGCGAGGCGCACGCGAGAATTGGCAGCTGGAGAGAGAATAAGGGAAACGGGGGAAGAAACAATTGATGGCAGAGACGGAAATGATACGGCAAAAATGAGACAAAAGGAAGAAGGAGTGGAGGGAGGAGTGACAGAACAAGAGGAAAAGATGGAGATGGAGATAGAGAGACGGGGGGAAATTGTAAGGACGACAGCAGAGCTCACAGATACAATATCAACAAGACAGAAGGTAACTAAGGCACAGTTCACTTCTGAAATACCACAGGTATTGTGCCTATTCTGTCTGTAACTGTATTGTCAGCATAGGGAAAATTGGAAAACAAATAGCATCTCCTGCATTACTCTACAGTATGTGGCTCTTTCCACTGCACTTGGTAATGACTCACTCTGTCAAATCCTCTCTCAAATGTCGGGCCCGACGTATTTAAAATGTGACATCTCGCCCCGTGTAGCTTCCCTGTTGTGTGTTTTTGCGACAGACATTGCAGTCTTTCCCAAAAGAAAACAACAAAGCCCCCCGGCCAACCCTCACATTAGGAACGTTCACACACAGCCCCGTTTGCCCTTTTTGGCAAACTGATAAATATCAGATTATCGTAATGGCACATTTTTAACATGGCAATTCAACTGGACAGTGTCATTCTATGCGCATTCTGTTTGTATCGTCAAATGCAACATCAGGAGGAGGCACGGGGACAAGACAGTGGGTGTGGAGGTGCCCTGGTTTTTTTTTTGGTTTTTTTTTAATAAATTGAGCCAATATGTCTGTGCACGTCCCTGCCACACATTATTCCACTAAATCTTTTTTTTTTTTTTTTTTTGTGCAGAGCTGTATTTCCCTTTCAGAGTCTTTCAAATCACCCGAGTCATTACGGTGCATCTCCTCAGAATGAATCATCAGCCCCTGAGCAGGCATGGCGCAGGGCTAGGAGCAGGTGAGAAGTTGTGATAATGGTTATTGATTAGCACCACTAGCACACTGTGTGCTGTCTTGTTTTTATTACAGATGAAAGCCGCCATCCCTCTGCGGCGGCCTCGGCGCGCTCACCGAAGAGGAATGTGCGGGAGAGAGAGATGTTAAACGCGAGGTAGCTATTGATACATATAAAAGTAATCAAGTGTGAACAAAAGCTGGTGTTGGGGATGATGGAAATAATTTGGCTAATTATGATGGATGCTTGTTCAGTTGGTGTTAAAAGGGAAAATGTAGAGGGCACGACAATCAACAGAGTGTGCTTGTGCGTGTTTGGATTTCTCTGGATTCAGACTGGAGGTGTGATTGTGTGTAACGTGACTCTGTATCAGCATGTGTTTGCTTTGTGCCTGCGCTCCTGGAGAGCTCTCCCCTCCTCTCCTCTCCTGCCTCTGATGAGGCCCCTGGGAGCGGCGGTTTGCACTTCACCACCACGGGTTCTGCTTTTTATCTTTGTACCGGAGTTTGTCGAAACTAAAACCGTGAGAGAGCCTCCTTGCCATTTGCTGTTTATTTGGCACAGGAAAGGGCTCTGATGTGAATTAATTGCTTGTTAGCAGAGAGGAGCCAATAATAACAGCCTAGGAGTGATACAGACTTGAAAAGCTGGTATGATGATTAGCGACGGTGATGAACGTTTCATTTACGACTATTCATGTGCTGCGGAGAATGTTTTAAGGCAGAATACAAATGAATTTGAATGACTCAACTTGCATTTCTCGTTTTTTTTGGTTCAGTTTGTGAACAAATGAATGTCTACTTTGCAGTTCACTGAGGTTTCTGCTGCACCCCTAGTCATCTTCTATATAACATAATACGTATTTTTGTATACTCTCTCAATACTCTCTCTCGCTCATCAGACAACCATTAGACTGGAAATAGTTGCTGTCCAGGTTAATTGGCACGGGTGACCTAACGGTTCGCAAATGACACATTTTGAAGGATTAGCCCTTAAAAAAGGCTCCCATATCTCTGTAAATATAATGCATGCACCCATACACTCAGGTGAGGCAGTAAACAGCGACGAAAACCAAATCAAACGCAGTAGCATTCCCTTTAATTGTCAAGAGAATGAGGAGTTAAGTCGCCTAAAATTGGATACACTTCATGAAATGTCATTTCTCCCTCCGTCTTTGGCTCTGTCCAGCCACCATCCCTCAGTCAGCGTATCCCATATTTTGTCCGTTTTCTATTTCTCGTCCTTCTTCCCAGTCATCCGTTGCGAGCGTTCCTCCCCTCGCCGCTCCCTCTGCAACTTGCTGCCTGCTGAGCTGATTGAACATTTGCTGTTCGCTGTTTGGACTCAGTCCCAAATCCCCTGCATAAACTTGAAACACCACGTTAAGCGTTCCTCAATAGAGTCCGACAGCTTGTGAAATATGCGGCCAATTTGTTCACGTTTGTAACAACGGTGCATCCCGGCAAAGAAACGATTGTCTAAATCCACTTCATCTCCCTTCTTTGTACAACCTTGCCCAAGGTCCTTTTTTTTTTTGTTTGTTTGTTTGTTTTTTTTCCTCCTTCTCCGAACCAAATCAGCAGGAGCTCAGGTGCAGCTAGGCTGGTGTATAACTAACGGATGCTCTCCAAACACCGCATGCATACACACACACACACACACACACACACACACACACACATACACGTGCAGGGAACACAAGCCGCACCTAAGCGCACACACATGTTCAAGCATCCCGGCACTCACAGGGTTGTCACAAATCAATCCCGAGTTGTGTTTTCATTAAGAAAAGGTGAGAAGTGGAGTGTGTGAATGCGAGCGGAAAGAGGTTTTAATCATGAACATCTGAGGGGCCAGAGGGTGCCCTGGAGAAAGTCGCCATTTCTTTTTTTCTTCTTTGCTCCACTCCTACGCCTCTCCCTCCCACACATCCCCTCCATTTCTCTCCTCTTGACGCTTTGAATTCCCTCTTTGTTTCCCCCTTGCGTCTAATTCCACGCTCCCTTCTAACCCCTCCGCCGCCGCCGCCTTTTAACTGCACCCTCGCTTTGAGTAGCTACTTTCTACACTCCTCGGACCTTCCCCGCCGCTCCCTTCCACTTCCCCCCCATTCATCCAGGCTTTTATCGGGTCCCAACATATTTCAACTCTTGCCTCCACCTTTCCACGCTCTCGCCGCTTCATCATTCCTCTCCCGCTTCTTTCCCTCGCTCCTCCAGCCCGTTCCATCCCTCGTTATCGTGGCCCCCAATCCGTTCCTCCATTCCACAGCTGCCAGCTCTCAGAACCTCAGGAACCGTAAATCTGGTGCAAACCCCAGGAAGTGGGTCACCAGGGGACACTTGCACATGTAACACTCCAGTGAGGGCCTTAACCCCTGCCAGAAAGATCGCCTCATGCGTACATGAACACGTGCACATTTCCTTGAGCACACACACACAGACAGGTTTTATGGATGTCGGGGCTTCGAAACAGAGCAGCCTAAGTATAGGTCTGTGTTATTACAGCTCACGTTCTTACCTCTAATCAATCCAAGTTGTTAGGATTTGTGCGCAGGCGAAACAACGGGGGCTTTGTGTCACACAGACCAGGCAGTGCTGCAGAACTTTCCTTGTGACTGGTTTCCTCCTACCCACACCCATCAAAGTCTGGCGTGTGTGCCAGCAAGTCTCTGGAGCTAGTTATGCTGTGTGTGTGTGTGTGTGGGTGGGTGGGTGTGCGTGTGCGTGTGTGTGTGTGTGTGTGTGTGTGTGTGTGTGCTCCAGAGATCTCTGGTTTAAGTTAGGCTGTGTGCTCTGCGGCTCATGTCGCTATTTGTTCTACTTCTTTAACACACTGTTACTTACAAGCTAACATTTCCTAATTCAAACATGATGCCAAAGCCCACAAAACTCTTTGATTTTCTTTGGTCTGGGGCAACACGCGCATGACCTCGACCTCATTAGAAGTTCCTAATCAAAACCCCACTGCCAAAAAAAAAAGCAAAAAAACAACTGTGTCTATGCATCAATCAAATGTGATTTTGCATGCAGTCTTAAGTAGTGCTAATGCAAGTGATGTGATACTGTTCACACATGTTCAGTAACAAAAGCAGCTGCCACTGGGTGTTCAAAAAAGATATTTGGGGGATGATGGCCGCCTTCAAGTGAGAAAGCTTGGCCTGTCCTCATTACCAGCCTGACACACATGTTCTGTCAAAGAAATTGCACCAAATGGGACCAATTCGGTTTGGATACGACGCGTCGCAGAGAGTTCCTTTTCTAAAACGCTAATCTCTGGACCACAAATTAGCTGTCAGTCATCAGCTGTAGACAGACATCGTATCAGGGAAAAGGCAGTCCCCAGCGAATCAACATCGTGTCAATCAAACACACAAACATGTGCTCCCAGCCATCGACACAAGAAGTTACACACTCCCGGGCAGACCCGTGCGTAAACACACATACACACACACACACACACACACACACACACACACACACACACAGGGACTGGTGGGTTTGTCTTATATGTGATAGCATTTTCTCTTTTAGACTAATGGGCCCTAACTCTGTTTTCTCCATTAATTCAAGGTGACTCCTGCAAAGCATTAGAGAAAGGAGCTGAGGGCTCTCAAGTGCCCTCCTAATTAATATATTTGCAATTTATATTGCCTCACTGAATTACAATATAATTTTATAAAGGCTCTCTTATCTCCAAAAAGAAGCCATTTAAGAGTCAAGGAAATGTTTCTAAGCATCCAATTAACACCCGTGTCTGCAGATATTAGACAGTGTCTTGATAGGTTGTGGAGTTTAATGAAACTGAATAAACTATTAAATGAACAGTGGGTTTTTTTTTTCACGTCAAGCAAGAAATTCAAAACCACCACAACAGATGCATGACAGGATGTACAGATGTCGGCACAGATTTGTCAGATGCACAGAATCTGGCGGCACTTTGCAACAGTTAAAGGAAGAGTTAGACATTTCGGGAAATACGCTTATTCACCTTCTTGCTTGGAGAGTTAGATGGGAAGAGTGATAGCCCTCTCATGTCTGTCCATTAGATATGAATCAGTGAAGATCATCGTATATACAATTATAATGACAAAATGTAGGTTGTATAACACAAGTGTAGAGGACGGATCCAGAAATCATGGTACATACAATTATGATGAAAATGATGAAATTATATAATTATGATGAAACGTGCCGATTGTAAAACATAAGGGATGGATCCAGAAGGACAACTGAGCAGCTCCTGGTGATGTTAAATGTGAGGCTGAGCCGCACTATATTAAAGACAGAGAGAGTGGTTCAGTCGTGAGTGCTGTGGTGCTGATTGCCTGTGAAGCCTTTGTGTTTCTCTGTGCCATGTCTTGGTGGGGCGACGCACCTCGCTGTCACTGCCATTCAGTCAGATAAAGTGTGCGTGCGCTCGCAAGTGTGTCTGTGTGTGTGTGTGTGTGTACATATAAAGTCTGCGAGGTTTGAATCAGAGAGATAGAGAGAATGAGGCCAAGGAAAGAATGACTGGATGATTAGACACCCAATCTGCTCCTTCATGTCGAGCACACAAACACAAGAGTCGCCATCCCAACAACTACAAGCCAACAGAATACAGTAGAGGAGCATGAAGTAGAATAGAACAGAATAGAAGGGGAGTTTCTCATTTGATTTGACAACACAGAAAAGAGCCAGCTCTAATGGGGAAATTTAACTGCCAAAACTCAAGAGCGAAGCACTGACAGTTCACAAACTTCCAGTCACCGCAGGCTTCAAGAGTAGAATAGAATAGAATAGAAAATGCATCGGCCAACCATAGTATATCCGTGCCAGAGTTAAAATGACACTTTGTACTGGTCTTGCAGAGGAAAGGTATGAATATTTTATACACCTCTCCTACCGCATAAGTCAGTAAAGTCTGTAAAAAACAAAAAGTAATAACAGCCTGTTCGTTTTATTGGGTGCCGGGCTGAGGGACTGACAGAGCAGTGCAGTAATGCGCCCACTTTAAAGGTGACCAGACACATTCTTTCTTTGCCCCATAGTTCTGCCTGGGCTATAAATTTGTCCCCCAACTGTTGACATCGCTTGCAATATGCTGCGCTCAGAGTGTGATCACCACATGCACTGTGAGCAAGAACAAGGCAGGGCGCTCTTTCTTGTCTGCTCGCACAGATACACACACACACACACACACACACACACAATGGTGGCCAACGAGTCATAAAGTAATAAAGCTCTATGGACCCCTAATGAAAGCAAAGAATAGGGGGAGAGGGAAGAAGGGACTCGGATGAATAACAATCATTACTCTGATGGGGGTGGTGTGTGTGTGTGTGTGTGTGTGTGTGTGTGTGTGTGTGTGTGTAGGGGCTGGAATCAACTTCTCCCTCCAGCAGCAGTGAAAGCAAACTCCCAACCTCTCTGTGGTCCCACTCCTCCCCTCTGGAATGGAATCCACCAAATCGCTGCTAATTGAATGAGTGACAATGGAGGGGCAGGCGAGGCGACAGATGCTCGCGTGCCTTTACAACCAAACCACCAGCATCAGCGGGCGCGCGGGCGCGCACACGCATTCCTCTTGACTCCAGTCTGAACCGGGTTCCAGAGGCCATTGCTATGGCCGCTCCACCTGCTGCGCCCACTGGGGGTGTGGGGATGGTGGGTGGGGGTTT
>CM022472.1:26265987-26275919 GCA_011952105.1 Coreoperca whiteheadi | reverse complement strand
TCCCCCCCTCCCCCCTCTCTTTTTTTCCTCTCCCCCTCTCCTTTTTTTCTTTTCTTTTCTTTCTCCCCCCCTCCCCCCCCTTTTCTGTTTTCTTTTGTTGTTTTTTTTTTTTTCTTTCTTTTGTTTGTTTTGTTATTTTTGGATGTAGCAAGTCTCACAGCTTCTGTCCATGCTCCATCAGGGCCAGTACCAGCCCAGACCCAGTTTCCGTGGCAACAAATACTCCCGCAGCTACAGGTAATTTACCCCTATGCCTCAGTCGCCCCACCCCCCCAAAAAGATTATCTTTTGTTTGCTTTTGAAACCACTTGTTTTTCATTGTGTATTTACATTGTGTACTGTGTATTACACGTTCCAACTACCTGTTGTGAACTGTTGCCTGTCAGAAGCTCGGTTACATGTAGATCATGGTTCGATGGCGTGTACATGTATTTTGTCACATTCCAGTTCTTATCATACCTATGTCATTCAGTTCCAAAGTATGCAACTCATTTGTCTGAATGTCAACAATTTTCTTGGTACTTGCCTTCTTAAAAAAAAAAATTGGGCTCGCGTTGTGAGGTGTGCATCCATCATTACTCTCCTCATAATATCCCCTTATGCTCTCTGGATGATAGATTTATGGATGCCTCTAGTGGCTGTTGTGATAGATTTATTGATGGGATCTACCTGCATGTGGGATTTATGGGCCGAGCCTTGTCAAGAGATTTGACAGATTCCGGGAGCAGCCTTAAGTTTTATGCGATGGATTTATTTGTCATTAGTCTCCTCTGAGGACCGATTGATTCTATCAGCCTGCAAAACAGAACACACTCCGCTTTGTATTTGCAAAACGTGAACTTGCAAAAAAAAAAACATTTCAGATACAATATCTTCGACTGAGTCATGCCTATACAGTGTGTGTTTTGTAATCTTTCTCTAAATCCCCCCACCCCAACCCCCAGGTATGCATTACAAGACATGGACAAGTTCAGCCTGAAGGACAGTGGCCGTGGGGACAGCGAAGCGGGAGACAGTGACTGTGACATGGGGCGGGAATCCCCCGTGGACAGGCTGCTGCTGGGGGAGGGCTTTTCTGACCTGATACACCTCGAAATGCACCATCGACTCCACCCAGGTGAGCTTTTAGTGATGTAACCCACCCATTCCGGCGGTCTCCCTCAACCTTTGTGGGTTACATTACAACCAAACCCCATCCACCCCCCGCCCCCCCTTTTGTGCCCCTCCCTTCCCACGACGTTCCAAATTGGCTCCAATCAGCTGAGTCACACCTAAAGCCCTGTATAGCAGCACCTCACACCAATCCCCTCAGCTGCAGAGAACAATCGCACCTCAGCCTAATCTTATCTTGTGTGAAGTCCTACTTTCCGTTGGATTTTGTCTGGGTCTGAGCTAACTTATCCCTGATCTGATGGACGTTAGAAGACCGAGATGTTTTTTGGGGTTTTTTTCTCAAAATTCAGAGACAAAACTTAAATGAACTAGCAGTGACTTCACCTGACCTGTCTTCCACCGCGCCACACCCCAGCCCTCTAATGCCCCTCCTGCCTGGCAAATTTCAGCACCATGGACAGTGTCATTATTTGTCCGTACACCTGCCTATACAGCCACTCCATTCACCCTGTTGCCAACACAATCCCCATTGTACTCAGCCCCATTCTTCCACACAGCCCTCATTTCCACACTCGTTATCACACTGAGAGAGGTTACAGTGTGTCTGGCTGTTTTTGTTACTGAATGTGTGGTTGTGTGCGTGTGTGTGTGTGTGTGTGTGTGTGTGTGTGTGTGTGTGTTATCTGCCCCTAAGTTAGAGTCGTGTCTGTAAAATCCTCCCTGGAGCGGAGATGAGTCGCCTGTCACTCATCGGTATGCGTCTCAGTGTGCTGTTTTTTTTCCTTCCTCCTTTTTCTTTTCTTTCTCTTTTTTTCCCCCACGGTGAGTGACAGTGGTGCGCTTTCATGTCTGAACTGAGGAGAATTCATAGTAATTGCTTTTAGAATGATGTTATTCTCTCTCTCTCTCTTGGTCTGTCCCTCTATCGCCCTCTCCTACACGCCTGAGAGCTCCTCAGCATCTCTCTCTCTCTCTCTTCTGTACCTGTTAATGTATTCTCTATCTTTATTGAGATGGATAAAGGGAGGGGTGGCGGACATGTCTTCATGTATCCCCGCACCCCCCGCCACCCCCCAGAAAAAGACTTGGAGGTGTTGCACCCCTCCTCCCTCCCCGTCCCGTCCTCTATCTTTTATGCTAATATGAAAAAAAAGGGGAGGGGAAGGAGATAATGGGCCGAGAGGGAGGATTATCCCTGTTTCTCTTCAATAGATTTAATTTGTTTAGATTTTTCTATTTAGATGGGCAAATGCAGCTATTCATGCTAGATATGATAAAAGAACTAAACAAGCAAATCCCTGCCTCAGCGTGTAGTCGGGAGATGCGGACATGCTTGGCAGAGCAGCCCAATATTACATTAACATCTGCCTGTAATGACATTTATTTGGGACCTTGCAATTATTCATTTATTTATCTTTTTCCTTTGATTGTTTTCATGCCTGGCGCTACCTGGATATTCGTGCTGCAAGCTGAAAAAAAATCAGCAATCTGGTCCTCCAAGCAGGAGTACGAAGAGATCAGGACAGAAACATAGAAAAGTACCCGGTACCAAGCTGAGCTAGGATTTTGATATTAATGAAAGACTGAAGCACTGCTGTATTAAATATTTAACAGCTATTGTACACGGAGTATTCATATGCTAACAAAATAAGGCATGGTTTGTCAGACCCAGCAGCATCCCTGCCCTTGTTTCCATCCTTAAAAAAGCAGCACCTTGACCTCCCGCTGAACTGTGTGTATCTCTTCAAAGATAACACGACCTCCGTACCGCACTCTCAGGGTTCGCGACTGCTTTTATTCAAGAATATTGCCATTCTTTTAACAAACCCCACTTCTGTCTCAGCAGTTTCGAGCATGTTTTGTGTTCTGACACAGCGTGTGTTTTAAAACGTCGTCTGCAGCTGGACCTGCTCCTGACTCCTTCGATGTCTTTTTTTGCTTTAGCTATGAGACTGTGCACGGATGAATGCCGCGTCCTGGGACACTCCGACCAGTGCTGGATGCCCCCCCTCTCCTCACCCGCCTCCTCCGCTGACTACCGCAACAACATGTACATCCCCGGGGAGGAGTCCTCCCAGCAGCCGCAGCTCGACGACGACCAGTCCTCCGTTGACTCGGAGCGCCACAAGAGCTTCTCCACTTTCGGCAAGGAGTCTGGGAACGAAGAGGCGGGGGCCGGGGGAGTTGTCGCCGGAGGAGGAAGTGATGCTTGCGCAGCTGGAGGAGGGGCTGGCTCCCTCCTAACAGAGATGAACTCCGTGTTCCAGCGGCTCCTCCCCCCTAATATGGACTCGTACGCAGAGTGCACCGAAACAAGCCCACCCTCGTCCTCGTCAACCACTGAGAGAGGAAGCGGACGTGGTGGCAACATAGCTGGTAACCATAGTAACAATGCTGTTCCTCAGGACAACCGGAGAGGGTTGTTGCCAGGTGGGAAAGGTCCCGCTTACCCCCCAGGTGTGGCTGCATGGGCGGCCAATACCCACTATCTAAACCCTGGAAGTGGATCCGTGGGAACCAGCCACATCTCGTCCTCTTCTGCCGCACCCTCCACCTCCACTCCCACGCCCACCAATGGACAGCCGCCACACCTCAAATGGCTGCCAGCCATGGAGGAGATCCCAGAGAATTACGAGGAAGACGACTTCGATGGCGTCTTCCATCAGGGTCACCAGGGTGGCAAGCGCAGCGAGGGCCGCCACGAGGCCGGCATGGACGCTAGCGAGCTGGTCCACGAGATCAACAAACTGCTGCAGGACGTCAGACAGAACTAGAGAGAGAAAGAGAGAAGGCATAGCATGGTTTCACATTTCACCACATTCTGGCAAATGCTTGTTCTGTGTGCCAACATGTATAAACTTTATGATGGCTGTTTCTTGTTCACTGTAATGCTTGTCTTGTTTATTTTACCAAATATCCTCTTTCTCCGCTCGCTGCTGAGAGACTCGCAGAGACAAGTAAAACACGCCACTGAAGTTGTGATTGAGGTGACTTAAAGGCATCAAAGCGAGCGCTCCAAGAACAGATTGCTCACTTGTTATTACAGTCTCTCCGAAAGTTGCTTCAATGAGTGATTTCAAACGGAAATCCACTAGCAAAAGCTGTACCCCTTCTTCATTTGTAATGTTTACAGCAGCGTGAACAGACTCCACAGGGAGAAACCAACAGTTGTGTGATCTAATTTCTTTTTACAGTGTACAATATTGTACAGTGTCTGTGGAAAAAGGCAAACTCACTTGAATATTGTGCTATGTCTTCTGTTTTGTTATTATGGAATGTAACTGTACAATTTGACCTTTGTATTTTAAAAATACACTCTTTTTTACTTCTATATATTTATATGTGTCCATGTATGTTTGTACAGAAAAGGAAAACAAATGTCTATTTTTTATATTTGTCACTGCATGTCTTAATATCACTTAATGTGTCTCTTCTCCTCTGCCCTGTTTATTTTATAAAACAATTGTATTTAATTTTGTTATTGAATGTGTGTGTGCGTATTAAAAATAATCACATTCCAATGCAGTTCCATGTTGGAAGTTGGTTTCGTATGGTAACATTGTGACCATTGGATGATAAATAAAGTGGAGGGATTCGACAGAGTTATGGCTGAAAGGCTTTATTGGTTTGCTTTGAGGCTTCTTTCAGCAGTTCCATGACTCCTCATATGTTTTCCTCTGTGTCCACTTGCCCCCCTGTCTCTTAGCACCCCCTAATGTCCAGCAGCAGAACTGCGGCACCCTGTGACTGCACAGCCAACAATCTGCTATGGGCTTTGTAGGCAAACCCTCTCGGAGCCTCATTACACCACCATTCACATACATGACTCAGCTGATAAACACCCCATTAGCTGTGAATTTATTCCCAAATGATCTCTTTAGATTAAAATGCATTTAGGCGTTCATTTAGTTTCAGAGTACGAACTCTCTGCCTCACCGTCTTTCTCATCCACGAAAGCATCGTGCTTGTGGTAAATACGCTTAGCAAATGAACAGCATAATAGCTGCACATGATGGGAAATCAAGAGCATGATATTGTACATCGCAGCCATATGGATACAATTAGATAGAAAGTGGGGAACTGAGCGCCCCCCTCCCCTCCCCTCCCCTCACTCAATCTGCCGGTGATCATGTGGGCTTAACTTGGGGGGGGGGGTGATACACTCATGAGCAGGAACACACACGCTTTACCCCACACGCAGTCAGGAGAAAATAGAACACTGAGTTGTGTTTTAAAGAGGGAACATTCAACAACTAAGGCTAAATGAAGCAATTAACCTTCTGAGACAGAGCTTTAACAAAGGTTAGGATTTGCATACACACACACACACACACACACACACACACACACACGCACACACACGCACACACACACGCAAACACACAAGCACTATGCAGACACAAACATCCGCATCTACACGCCTTCAAAGAAAGACCACACACACTTGTGGACACACGTGAGAACATACAGTAGACCGGCAGATGCATGTACACGTGAAAACACACACACTCGCTTTCCCTCACGCACACATGCAAACACTTCATAATGAGCTCATTTGTCTTCATCATTAAAGAGGCCAAGCCTCAATAAACAACAAGCATTGGCTGTATGGAAACTAAAGCGTGCTAAATTAGCTTAGCCTCCTGTAAGCTACCTTAATCTCAAACTGTAGCGGAGCAGTGGTGAGCTAATAATTCGGCTGATGGATATGTGCCAGCTCTGGGTCATGGGATGACGGAGGGCTTTAACTGCTTAAAGGAATGGTTCTACATTGTGGGTAAAATGCTTAAAGTTAGGAAACAAGATTGATACCGCTCTCCAAACTGTACGATAAATATGAAGCCGCAGCCCTAGCTTAGCATAAAAACTGTAAAACGACGAGCTCTGTTCAAAGGTAACACAATCTGCCTCCCAGCACGTTACACATGCTACACTAAAATAGTTCATATTTAGCCGACAAACATGAGTGTGGCGTCAATCTGCCCACCTCAAACTGAATAAGAAAACGAAGATCCATATTTCCCAAAATGAACCTGGATAACATGAGAAAATTAACATTTCACAAAGCAGCATAAGCGGGATGCATTCCATCAAGTGTGTGTGTGTGTGTGTGTGTGTGTGTGTGTGTGTGTGTGTCATTTCAAAATTAGATTGGCAATACATGATGGATGATCTTTAGCAACAAGAAATGTCTTTGGCATGAGGTAATGGTGTGTGTAATAGAAAAACACACACACACACACACACACACACACACACACACACACACACCGGGTGAAAGATTCGGTAGTGCTCATTTATTACCACTCAGATAATTAATTTCACACAAATACAACAGAGGCGCTGATATGATGTTGAAATATGAACTCCAGCATATGGCTGTCTTAGCAAAACTACCATTAAATCGTTTGTCAGTCTCACTTCATTCTCATTCTCAACCCTGCCTCTCTTCCATCCCAAACCCCCCCCCACCCCCCCCTCCTGCAGACCTCCATATCGTGCTCTCATCTTCTGGCTATTTCTGTCTGTCCATCTGTCTGTTTGAGACACACATGCACACACACACACACACACACCCATAAATATTGCCCATCACCCATAAACATGCACACACACACACACACACACACACAAACACACACACACACACACATCCCAGCAGCATTCTCAGGTCCCCAGGGGACATATAATGCAGTTCTCATCTCATCGCTCATCTTGTCAATGTCTGATTTCTCCCTGATCATTATTTAGCTAATTGTTTTCGTATAATTATCACTGTGACACAGGTGTTACGTCGACACCGAGTTTAGCCGTGCTCATTTATTGAGCTTGTGTTAGACAAAACCTAAAAATCTGAACAAATCCGAAAACTCCTCGTGTCCTTTGCTTCCAAAATGTGTTTGTTGACTGTTATTAAGGCAGGGAACGGAGAAGGTGAAGGCTTGTGTGACGCCGGGTTATTGGGTCTGCTCACATGAAGTCAGCTCTCATCTGAAGTCAAACACAGCACAGTGACCCTCAGCGCGCACACACACGGCACTGTCAGGGAACCAGGATATTGGCAAGCCTGTAATATAAACAGAACTCAGGTGTTGTGTATACCACAACAAGTCACTGTGATAAAACTGCCCTGATGGAATGCCTTATATGTCTCTTACATTACCGTTCAAGGAATTGCACATGGTCCACAGGTGGAGTCATAATTGGGTATCTTTCTAGTCTTAATTCGTATTTGTTAATAGCGGCCGTGTGTTGCAGGGGCTTTCTCGCCCACCAGCAGGACTTTGACGCCGCCGGAGAGGCTGAACTCTGGGCGGAAAAAAATGTCCCCGTAGCTTTGGTCGGGGCAGTCTGCTAGCTTCACCTCAATGCCAACTTTTAAGCTGCGAATCGGAGAAGGAAGAAGGACAGCGATCCGGTGGAAAACGGAGAAGGTGATGGTTTCGATAGATCGGCAGTTCTCAAACTTTTTTCTGCCAGAAAATCTCTACGCCCAACCCAAGAGACGGAAAGGCTTTCTTGCTATATTGACAGTAAACTCAAGAGCAAGATAGGTATCTTCATATTTTTGGCTTGACTGACATCTTTGCTTGATTGGCATCACTATTCTTTCTTTGTTTTCCTGTCAAACGTATGTCCGTCTTATACTTTGTCAGTTTGGCTGCAAGACCGTAGCCAGAACTTATACTGTGGTTCTGATTCCCCCTGACGTAAAGAGCATTTTTTTAATTACCTGCCTGTTTCATGCTTTATTTATTCAGTGAAGTCAGTGGTTCCCACCCTTTTTGACTTGTGACCCCCTTCACAATAAAGCAGTATTATGCTTGCGACCTCTCTTCACAGGTTATGTCCCACTGTAGGTTGTGTGCATGAGGAGTTCAACCACAGAGTGTCTTTTTTTTCTCCTTGTCAGCTGGTTTCATTTGAACGATCTGTAACACTGTGAGAGAATGCAAGGAAAAAACGGGGGGGGGGGGGGGGAGGCGGGGGAAAGTCAACATAATTTACATAACATATCTTTTCTGTCCTCTTCCTTTAATCATCTTGTGACAAATTCCCCAGAACCACTGAGGGAAGTGTTCAGTTATATCTTCTGGGACCTGTTTTTGCCAACTTGAGGGTCTAACTGCTGTTTGAAAACCCTGAAAGGAGTCAAATTTAGAAATTGCGGAATCAGCCTATAAAATGCCGACCGTGTGTAAATGTGTAACTGCAGAAGCATCTTGTTTCTCCATCATTCCCAAATGAATCCGATGCACGCGTGTGTCATGTGGAAACGGCGCATTCACCTTTGTGTTTCACTCCACATGTTCACGGGAATGTAGGTATATTTTACAATGCAAAGTAACACCTTCAGTTATTTTTACAATATACACGACGGATCATTGCACATGAGCGCCTCATTACAGTTTTTCTCCATTGGTTTGGCTCATTTCTTGAGACAGAAATTACATTCTCAAAATTGTAAGATAATTTGGCAAAACAGTCTTACAGTTCAGCGCAACACTATAGCTCACTTGCAAAAGCTAATATCTCTCCTAAAACTGTTCGCTCATGCTTCAGGCCTAAATTCCTTTCCCATATAAATAGGCAGTGCCACCAAAATGGCAAAGATCCTTCTCAATTGCTTTGGCTCATTTCTTGAAACAGACCGGACGTTCTCAACACTTTTGGCGCTTTTGTCAAAATAACGTGGATGGTTGGGCACAACACCATGGCTCACCTGCAAAAGCTCATACCTCTCCCAAAACAGTTCACTCGTGTGTCAAAACTAAATTTCATTCTCATTTAAACAGTCAGTGCCCCCAAAATGCTTCGTCCCTTTGGCATTGTGTGAGCAAGTCAAAATGTTTAGATGTTGTGTCACTATGGCAGAGGACCAGTGAAATATCCCTCATGTCTTAGCCCAGGCCTTCATTGAAAATGGTTACTGTACTGTTTTTTTCTCTAGCTAACAGAATACAATTGTGTATAAAACTGAAAAAAATAAATAGGATTTTAGGGTGAGAGTAGCCTCCAAGGTTCGACATCACACATTGCACTCATACTGCCAAGGAAATTGTAACCATTATCATTCACACACATAAAGTAACTTCCATACATCAGAGTAAAAAGAAAATGTTCCAAGGGATTCACATATGGTATTCATAGTATTATGTTCTTGACTCATTTTGACAATTGAGCAGACTATTGTGCATGTGATCCATCCATCCATCCATTTTCTTCCGCTTATCCGGGGCCGGGTCATGGGGGCAGCAGTCTGAGCAGAGACGCCCAGACTTCCCTCTCCACAGACACTTCCTCCTGCTCTTCCGGCGGAATACCGAGGCGTTCCCAGGCCAGCCGAGAGACATAGTCCCTCCATTGGTCCTAGGTCTTCCCCGGGGCCTCCTCCCGGTTGGACATGCCCGGAACACCTCCCCAGGGAGGCGTCCAGGAGGCATCCGGGACAGATGCCCGAGCCACCTCAGCTGACTCCTCTCGATGTGGAGGAGCAGCGGCTCTACTCTGAGCTCCTCCCGAGTGACCGAGCTCCTCACCCTATCTCTAAGGGAGCGCCCAGCCACCCTGCGGAGGAAACTCATTTCGGCCGCCTGTATCCGGGATCTTGTCCTTTCGGTCATGACCCAAAGCTCATGACCATAGGTGAGAGTAGGAACGTAGATCGACTGGTAAATAGAGAGCCCGGCCCGGCCGGGCTCGGCCCGAACGAGCGACGTGGGGCCGATCTCCCGTGGGCCCACCGCCTGCAGGAGGAACCGTAGGGGGCCGGTGCTTTGTGGATTGGGTGGCAGTCGAAGGCGGGGGCAACCCAATCC
>CM022472.1:26255987-26260987 GCA_011952105.1 Coreoperca whiteheadi | reverse complement strand
CTGTGTCTAAATGAATCAAGATTCACTCTCCTTTTAGCTCTGTTTATTAGGTCTACACCATCTCCTGAGAAAACTATCTTGCGTTTTAGCAGCTACTGTAGATGATCCTCTTTGGTCACTAGCAGGGGCGGGCTGGGAAGACTCCCGAACGGCCGGTCCATTCCAGGCCAAAGAGGTTTTATTTTTCAAATTCTAACGTCTTACTTTGTGATCGGCGACCGGGCCGCCCGGTCAGCTGCAGCGGAACGCTGTCGGTGCGTCTGTCAGACTGGGCCAAACCAAATACTTTCGATATTGAGCGGGAACACAAGTGGCCCCTCGCAACTTGGAGCGGTTCTCGTCGTTGCGGAAATCTGATTGGCTCAACGGCGCCCGATCAAAGGAGTTTACTTCTCACCAGGTTTGTGTGACAAAGTGCCACAGAGAAGGTAAATATGGCAAAAAAGAAAGAGAGGGGGGTAAAGAGATGGGTGGTGCCGAAAAAATAAGGATTAAGAATGAAAGAATGTCGGCCCGAGAGGCAGCTAAATGCGCCAAATAAGGTTGCTGTGGCAGGCACGGATGAGGCAGGACCCTGCAGCAGCAGCAGCAGGGACACGACAGGTGCGTGATTAGTAATGCATTTATTATACACTGAAATGATTTATATACAGTAACAGTAAACAATTTGGACACACTTTCCCATTCATGTAAATAGGTCCGAACCTTTGAATGGTACTGTATGCATTTATATATAGGCATGTATATCATATATTTATATATGTTATAAACAACAGTTTGCAATGTGTTATCACACAAAGACTCTCTGTATGTACAGTATATTAGCTGTTAAGGTCAGTGGAGGTGATGGAGAGGGACGGGGTGATGATGACAACAGTCATGCTGATGAGGAGGGGGAGAAGGACGAGGAGGAGCAGGAGGATGACAAACAGTGGCAGGTACAGGGGCAGTGTGCAGGGCCGAGTAGGCAATCAAATTATGCATCGATAGAATTAGAATTGCTAGTCATATTTGTCACTGACGTCCTTCTCATGCACATGTAGCTGTACAGTCAGTACAAGCAGAGGCAGGGTCGGGCACAGGGGAAGGTATAAGACATTTGAACTCCCTAGCCTGTTTGTATTCTATTGAAAAAGGTGAAGTTTGGGGCCGAGACTTCATTCTCAGTATTCCCCTCCACAGAAGCTGAACAAGGGAGAGTTGAAGGTGAGAGCTTTGATTGTTATGCACACACACACACACACACACACACACACACACACACACTATTTTATGGGACTGCATTGTAGGTTTTGATTAGATTTAGTATCTGAGTGTGTGCGAGCATTTGTAACTATTTTAGCACTGTGACTGACTGTACACCCGACCTGTGGAAATGGAACTGTGGACGGCCGCAAGCATACGCTACGTAAATCACGTGACTTATGCCACAGCATTCAGATATACAAAAACTAGGTACTTTTATTGCATGCGTCCCAGGTCAACGGTATCAACATAGTAACACATTTCTGACCTGCTAAGAGTACCTGAGTAATCTGTCTGGTGTTGCCTTTGTCTTAGTTGTAAGTTAAAAACAATTAGCTGCCATATGCGTGTGTGTGAGCAGCCTAGGAAGTAATTGTCACAATTGATGTTCAGAATCAGAATCAGGTTTATTGGCCAGATATGTGCACACATACAAGGAATATGACTCCGGTTTTACGTTGCTCTCTGTGTGCATGCACAGAAGCAGACATAAGTGTGGCAAAACAAAGCACAACAACAACAGTAACGTCTGGAAATAGTGCGACAATTTGTGCAAATGGTGCTGAAATAAGTCTGATTCATGTAGCAGGTTGCTTTATGTGCATGAGGTAGGTGGACATGACAGTGTATGCAGGTGTGGCTTTGGGTTGAGTCGGGTGTCTGTTAGTTTTGCCTCCTGTCTGTGATTGTGATTGTCTCCACCCATGTCGTGTTTTCTCCTCTACCTGAGGGTATTTAAGTTGTGGTTTTTCTCTGTTCCGTGTCGGTTTCTCATCCTTGTTCTGTCTGCATATTAGTTTTGAGTTATGCCTGCCGACCTCCTTGTCTCCCAAAGGGACAATACATCTCAACTCCTCATCTTGATACCTCTGTTTGGGTCTTTCACCTGTTTGCCACATCGTAACATACAGTATGTACAGCATGCGTAGGTTGAAAAAGTGTTAATATTTACATAAACAATGCGATAAATGTAGAGGTTATTGGACGGGGATTGCTCCTCACACTGTGTGACTGGTGTTAACTGTTCATCAGAGTGATGGCCTGTGGGTAAAAACTGTCCTTGAGTCTGTTTGTCTTGGCGTACGGCGCTCTGTAGCGCCTACCAGAGAGGAGAAGGTGGACCAGGCTGTGTGCAGGGTGTGAAGGATCTGCAATGCAGTTTGCTGCCCGTTTCCTGACCCATGAAACCGTGACAGTCTGGTTAGGGCTAGGCAACAAAAGTACCTGCTTAGGCTTAGGAAAAGATCATGGCTTGGGTTCAGATAGGTAAGTCACATAACTATCGTAAGTTACGCTGAGTCATGTACATAACGTTATGTAACTTAAAACTTTAAATGCGTCACCGTTGACTTTTGGTTTCACACGGAACACAAACCTCACTCTCATGGATGAAAGTCCTTTGTTTGCAGTGATGCCGGTAACGCGTTACTCTAATCCGACCACTTTTTTTCAGTAACGAGTAATCTAACGCGTTACTATTGCAAAACCAGTAATCAGATTAAAGTTACTTATCCAAGTCACTGTGCGTTAATATTTTTCATTTTCCTTAATAAAGACGTATTTTTGCTTTCTTCTCGCATCTCGGGGAGTAAAGTCACGTATGCGACAAGTCACGTTTTCAGCATGAGGACAGTTCACGTCACGTGTAATCACACACGTCACGCAGCGACACAAACGGAAACAACAATGGAGGGAGGAGAGAGATGCGCGTTTTCTAGCTGGAAATACAGACGCTGTTTTGAGTTTGTGTCAGCTAACGAGGGCAACGTTAAGGTTCGTTGTGGCGACAAAGTGTTTTCTAGCTCCAAACACACTATGTCAAATTTAAAGAAACATTTGGAGTCGCAGCGCTGCGCGGTCCAACTTACAGCGCGAGTCGCACCAGGTGGGGCGAAGCGGAGAGCAGGAGGCCCCCCACCACCCAAACAACAACAGCTGGACTTCGGTAAAAATAAGTATTTAGGTTAAGTGAATTCAGGAAAGACTGGCATTGTTTTATTTTTTATAAAAACGTGTATTTTTTCCAGGAAATTGTTTTTAAGTTCAACTTAAAATGTTTTGCGATACATTGTTGACATTGCTGTTAAAAATGCACTTCCAATAAAGTGAGTGTTGGCAAAGCCGGCTGTCATTGTTGTGTCGAGGCGGCGGGGGTGATGTCGGCAGAGGCTGAATGTAACTAATAAAGTAACTTGTAATCTAACTTAGTTACCTTTTAAAGGAGTAATCAGTGATTAGATTACTTTTTCAAAGTAACTGTGGCAACACTGTTTGTTTGTGCCAACCATCCACCCCACCACCTCCAGAAGCGGACTTTCTCACTCTCATAGACTACGCCACCTGACTTCCTCCTTTGCTCCCGTCATAATTACCACGACCATTAGAGGTCGCCACCTTCAATAAATGGAAACACGCGGCCGTCATGAGCCGCTTGCACAGACGACCTATATGGATGCTATTCCCGGTGAGGGCCGTGTGATATTGACAGAGAAAACCGAGTTTGCCGAGTAGCTCTTCTTGCATCCAGTGATGTCATTTCACAGGGCAGTGACATCATTGGAGGCCAGGGGGAACTACTTGCTACTTCAGCTTGCATTTCTAGTCTCCGCCTGCCGTGGGGAAGTTTTTGGTTTAGAAGCAGTCATTGCGGTGATATTCGCGGTAGAGGTGCAGCTGACTCGGTTAGCTTTGTTGTTTTACAGGAGCCTGCCGGGTGAGTGCGGGGCATCAGAGGCTCAGGCGCAATGCGTCCTGGTACATGCACCGTAGGCCAGCAGAGCCGTGCTGGCAGCGCCATAGAAAGCTGAGTTCTCCTCCATCTATCTCCTTTCTGTGTCAATATACGTAGCAGTCGCTGAGGAAGTTACTGCTTCAGTTTCAAAAAACGCCGCGTTTTCCCTTTGACAGTGTACAACACTGAAGCTGAGAGGAAATTTCTCCGATCACATCGAGTTCTCCATGCTAGCACAGGATGTGTTCATTCGAAATGTTATATGTTCTATATTTATTTCCTAATATGACATGCACAGGTTACCTTGCTGATGGGAGCAGCTGAAGAGTGAAGCTGATGACTTAACTCCCACCTATTTTTTAAAAGCAAAAAAAAAAAAGCAAAAAAAAAAGGAAGACCTTCTCTCTTTCTCTGTCCCTCAGTTCCTCTCTCCTTCTCCCTCTTTGTCAGCTCCCTGCTGTCAGAGATTTTTCTTAAAAGTGTATGTCAGAAATGGAGGGAGAAGATGAAGAGGTGGTAATGGTGGCAGGTGTTATGTTTGAAGAAGTGTGTGTGTGTGTGTGTGTGTGTGTGTGTGTGTGTCTGCGTGTGTGTGTGTGCGTGCGTGCGCCTGTCAGTGTGGTACAGGTGCTCTTGCAGGCTCAATCTGGGGTTGGCTGATTGGCCAATTAGGGACTGTTTCCATGTGACATGCGCCTGTCAATTTACTCTCCCTTTTTCACTGTCTGTCCCTCTCTCTCTTTAACCCTCATCCTTAAGTGCCTCCGTCTCTACCGCTAGCCTATCAGTCTTTTCCAGTCCCTCTCCCCCGTTTTTCTTCCTCCCATTCAATTTGTTCTCTCTCCCTCACTTGCCTAGTCTACTTCACTTCTCCACCCCAACCGGCCGCTCCTCAGTCTCATCTCCCTCTCCCAACTCCCTGTTGCTCTTTTGTCATCTCCAGTATCCATCTCTCTGCCTTCCCATTGTCCCGCGCTGCTTCTAACCTCACCTCCCCTGCCTCACACACACACACACACACACG
>CM022472.1:26142358-26248937 GCA_011952105.1 Coreoperca whiteheadi | reverse complement strand
AAAAAATAAAAATGGAAAAAAAAAAAAAAAAAAAAAAAAAAAAAAATTTTTTTTTTTTTTTTTTTTTTTTTTTTTCCATCTTACGCTGCTTATGCTACTACATTTGCGAAGTGTTGTAATTTTTACTCCACGACATTTGTTTGACAGCTACAGTCAGTGCTTACCATGCAGATAAAGACTATACAAAACCTATAATGAGCTTAGAAAATAGGATGCATCACTATAAGTCAAAATAACCAATCGTAGATGAAGTAGTTCAAGTAACTGTACCACCAGCTGCAACTTTAAAATACTGATTATCATTAAATCATTAATGCCTCCATAATATTTAAATGATATAATACAATCTTACCATGGGGATTTCATGTTGTCAGTTTCACAAACAAAGGCACACAGAAATTCTCTTTCCACACTGTCATTCTCAAGGACGCTCCAGCGGGGCTGCCTTGTTGTGGATAAGAGGACATGAACCCATGTCCTGTCTCTTAACCATCACAATGGTAAAAGTTTTTATTATCCACCCATTAATCTATCCAATTTTTGCCACTCATCTAGAAAAGAGTTGTGCTGGAAAAAGGGCAAGCGAAACAAGCCATATGTCATTTCTCTGGCTACTTCATCCAGTTCTTCCTGGGGAGTCCCACATCACTTCCAGGCCACATGAGAGAGATGTTATCCTTACAATGTTCTTTGTGTCTTTCGTCCGGGTCTCCTTCCAGTAAGCCTTACCTGTTTTATGTCCAAAGGGAGATGCCTGAGCAGCATCCTTGCCAGGTTCAACTGGCTCCACTCGGTGCCGAGGAGCAGCTCAACTTACAGGTCCTCTTGGATTTCTGAGCGTCTTGCCCTCTTACAGAGATTGTGCCAGCAGCCTGCAGAGAAACATCACTCTGACAGCTTGAATCTTTGTTCTTATTCTTTCAGTCACTGGTGGCCGTAAGTTAGGTTTGACAGGGACTGAGTGGATATACTGTATATTGAGAGCTCTGCCTTGTGGATCAGCTCTTTATTTACCACCACAAGCCAATACAGGACTGGCATTACTCCAGACTTACTAGCAGTCGATCTTAAGATCCCTTTTACACTCATGTCACACTTATGAATAAGCTGTTCATTCCCCCACCTGAATGGACAGGATACTGGAAGAAAATTGTGCTGCATTGTGGGCATGAATCTCCTAAACAGCAGTCAACAAATAAAATGAAATAAAATAAATGGTCAACAGAACGTCATCATCTACAAACAGCAGACATGCTTAAAGCAGGCTCGGACTGGCCATCTGGAATATGGGCAAATGCTAGGCCACGAGGCCACCCACCAGCAACAATGTGGGGGGAAAGAATGTGTGGCTGCTAAGCCAAGTCCAAACGTCATCTCGCCCCGCTCCTGTTCTGGTGCCCATTCCGTCACCGCTCCCCAGAATTCCCCGCTGGGTCCCACCCACCCCGGGCCTGAAAACCTCCTCCTCCCGCTCCTGTGCTAGAAGTGTAAACACTCCCCGGTGCTCTGAACTCCCAGTCCGGGCAGAGTCAGTAAGCAATACAACCGCTAGCTGCACGAATAACAGAGCTAACTAGCTAAAGGCAGCTACAGTTAGCAGCAGCTAGCGGCTACTCTGGTGATATGCTGCCCCCTATTTGTTTGGAGTATGACTTCGACAGGTGGCCAATTCTTACATTGTACCTTTTTAAGTGAGTCTGACTTAAAACTAGTAATAGAGATGAAACAAGCAGCTGATTAAGTGATTATCCGATAGGCAGAAATTAATTACGTGTATTGGGATAATTGTCATTTTTCAAGCAAAAATGTTAATTTAACCTCAAATGTGAGGATTTCATGCTATTTTGCTTTTTATCATTAAAAACTTAATAACTTTGAGTTATGCACTCTTGGCTGTGCTATTTTCTGACTTTTTGTGGACAATATTACTAATTGATTAATTAGAGGAAATGATCGGAACATTAAATGATAATAAAAAGAATTATTAGTTGCAGCTTTAATCAAAACTGTAACAATGGTTTAGCAGAAGAAACCCTGGGAATCATCTGCTAAAGGGATGGGAGGAGCTGATCTGATGTCGAGGAGGGATTGGTTTGAGCACACACAAGGTATAGAGCAGGGTTGAAATTGGGATCAGTGATGGGGGTAGGTTGGAAGATCATGGTGAGGAACCCAGGGAAAGAGACCGACTCAGGGTGGACGCCATGTCTCAATGAGGCATCTGTAGCTTCATTGTGCAGGTCGGTCATGTAATGAGGGAAAGGAGACTTTGGATGAGAATGAGGCATGTTTAAGTTCCTGAATCTAAGTTATAATAAATTCATAATGTCAGGTTAGCGTTCAGAGGGATGTGTGGGCTAATATGGCTATAAGCAGTTAGCTTATGTGGCAAATAAACCATTCACATTATTGTCAGACCTCTTGCAAAACAGGGAAAGCAAGATTAAGACAGTTTGAGAGAAAGAGGCTCAAAAATATAAAAAGAAATGCAGTTTTATAAGAGACAGAGAAAAGGCACCATTTTACGTAAGAGGTTGCATTTACACCAAGACTTTGATGTGTTTAACAATGTTTTTTTATGTTTTGTTTACTCATATGCCCCCTAGCTGGAATTGTTTTCAGATAAACACTAACTGATGTTTAATTCAAAAATACTTGCAGAAACCTGCAAATTTTGCTTTAACAGTTTTAAAGACACCTGCAAGCAGAGCTGTCACATCCGTCACAGCGTATAATCTGAAGCTATGAGCGCCACAGAGAAAAGGAAGAATAATTGAGGACTTTAAAATGCGCGTACGGATGATTTCAGAAGCACCTTGCTGTAAACTCCGTTGGGCTACTAGTAGTAACCTAAAGGTAGTTACACTGTCAACAAAAAAAAAACATTTTTCTTTAACTGCTTTATTTCAAACACACCACTGCCCCCAGTCCAGTACTCAGTGTGTGTGTGTGTGTGTGTGTGTGTGTGTGTGTGTGTGTGTGTAAAGACATTTTTAGACCGTCTGAAGTTTGGCCATCATCCACAGTGTTAGTAGGATGTTGGCATCAGCCTTCCCATGCAGACGGAGCAGCTTTAGCTGTTATCAACCGTAACACCAAATGCCCTGTTCCTAAAATCCGTGTGATACTGATGGGGTGTGTTAATCACAACATGCCAACATTATCCGGAGCCGTTTCAGGATGGAGCTCTCCCACCCTTTGGTGCTTTGTCGCTTGGATAAGAAGGCAAATTGCAGGGTTGAGAAGGGCTCTGTTATAATGACTGCACTTTTAGAGAAGAGAGCAAGCAGCAGACAGAGAATCAGGCAGTATGGCGAGGCAGGCATTTGCAAGTCTAATTGCATCCTGGCTGTAATGAACAGTGTTTCTGGTCATCCAGGGAGTGGGTAGGAAATAATAGCCTACAACAGGTTAGAAATAGGCAATGGACTGAGAGTGAGGTGGTCAGGTCAGTAAAGGGTGCCAATAATGATTACCAAATGGGACAGGATCAATAACATAATACGGGGACATGGTGTGCTTTTGTGAGTGCGTGTGTGTGTGTGTGAGTGCGTGTGTGTGTGTGTGTGTGTGTGTTTGTGTGTGTGTGTGCGCGCGCGCGTGGGTGTTTGTTTATGCGCATCTGTGTCTGTGTTTCCCTGGGTTTCCGCATGTGTGTTCATCTGTACAGATGCACATTAGAAGACGGCACACAAATGATGTTACACAGCTCAATGTGCTTCATTTTTCCCCAAACAAAATTAAAAATTGATTTTTGCATGCTGACAGTGTGCAATAGCAATACGTGTGTGTGTGTGTGTGCGCGTGTGTGCGTGTGTGTGTGTGTGTGTGTGTGTGTGTGTGTGGAGACTTTAGTCCACCCACTAATGTACAGTTTTCAGAAGACAGATGACCATTTTAGCACGTGGAAGAATCTGCTCTTCATTAAAAATGATTCATATTGTCATCCAAATCAAATGGAAAGAGAAACAGCCCAACCGCATTTCTAAAGGGTCAAAACTACGTTTGAATTCACACATCATGTTTCCATAGTCTGTAGTGCGAATGTGTGTGTGTGGGTCTGTCATGCGTGTCCATGCCTTCCAATAGGTCAAAACATATCCCATTTGTATTTGATTATCTGGGAGCAATGTGTTGCATCCTTAATGAGGGATTCCTCCTGCCACCAGCAGATGGCAGTAAAGCCTTTCCTCACAGAGCCAGCCTTGTAACTCCTTTTTCATAGAGGACCGTGGCATCAAAATAGAGACCTCTTTTATAGCATCGCCACAGAAACAGAAGGTGTGTTCCTAAAATGATATCTTTTTGACCATACTTTTTTTTTTTCTCTCATCTTCCTTTATATTTACGTATTTTCACTAAAACAGAAGTTTTCCCCGTTGCTTTTTACCATCTGATGAAACTCTACAATACTAGAAGTCTAATTACTACTGATAATATTTATGTCATATATATATAGTACGGTGTTTCTATGTGGTGAAGGTGCAACAATTGTCAAATTGTCACAGATCACTGAAACAACAGAACATGTGAGCGCATCCATATTTTAATTTCTTTCTCTCTCAGTTCAATTCAGTGGGGCTTTATTGGCATGGGAAACAGACATTTACATTGCCAAAGCAAGTGTGAAATAAAAACATGTACATAAACAGAAGAACTGTGATAATAATCTATATATTATTATTATTATTATTATTATTATATGCTATTATTTCTCTCTCTCGCTCTCTATTCTATCTATTGCAGGCTCACAAAACAGCTAGAAACCAAGACATTAGGGCTTGTGCAAAATGTAATTCTGGAGGTAGACAAACAGCACGTGTTTAATACTGTCACCATGGCAACAGCTCACAGTAGGGAAGAGCAATCACACACACTAAAAACACTCCCACTCACACAGGCACTCCTAGAATCACACGTATATATTTCGGATACAGTCTCTGTGGGCAACATACAGCTGTTGGGGAACTACAACATGGACGGCGCACTACACCTGTGATAATTGGGTGGTTTATTTGATTTCATTGAGAATTGACATTGACGTGTGCCAAGTACTGTGCATTTGTAGCACTCTAAATACATGTGTACATGTGTACGCGCATGGATGGAGCCCTATTATGTTCGTATAATGCGTGTTTGTTTACGTGGCGCGTTTGAGCTCGTGTGCTTGTGATTCATTAGCACTAACCATGGCTGCTGCGGGTTAACAAACACATGCGGCCCTCGTTTTGGCCTTTATGTCAAACGCTGGTAACAGCAGCAGTGCTGTTTACTGAACTAATACGATCAGCACGCGTGGAGGTGAAGGCGTCTGTCACTTTGCAACTTGCAGAACGACCTGAAAGAGGTTGAAAAAACAAAGCTGCATGTTTCTGGATGCATTTGTGCAACATCATCACACATGTTCCTCTGGACTCCATGTTTGTCTTTGTTATTGCATTGCGCGCTGTGCGTCATACTGTCTGGGCTGCGGTGAAAAAAAGTCTGGAAAATTAATGGAAATAGGTTAAATCCTGACATTCTCCCAGTGCATTGCTTTGAGCATAATTTCATGGATTTCGTCAATAACACAACAGCCTTAATTTTCCTTTTTCTTTTTTCATTTTCAGATTTGTTTTGAGAAACATGGCCAGTAGCGTTGGTGTGTGTGTGTTTGTGTTGTGCGCGCGCGCGCGTGTGTGTGTGTGTGTGTGTGTGTGACCCCTGAGAACCAGAATCCTTGTCACTTAAAGCATTTTCCTGTCTTTTAAAATGATTAGAAACGTTGATGTGAGCCATGATCACATACCCCTCTACTCTAAAGCTGCTTTATAAATAGAACCTGTGTGGAGCTGTAAAAGCCAAATAAGTGCTATTGAACAGATAATCCCATAAAACCAACAGATTACTGAATATTCTTTGCCAGTCAAGGCAGTAGGCCATTAGCCCAAAGTGCCTTCTTAGTCTCTACTTGTTTCTATAATACTTTTCCCTTTAATCCACTCGTACTCTTTGTCTGTCTGCCTCTTAACCTAATTATTACTCTCCCCATTATCACTATATTTACGATTCGCAGCTTTGTTTTCTACTGTTCAATGGTTTGCGTTTTCGCAGTCCACACTCTCCATTGTTTTGTTACTCCAGCAAGTGAGCTCAACAAGTCAAATCTCAACCTATCAGCTTTGCCAGCCAATCCCTTTCTTCCCTGCCTCCAAAAAGCTGCAATCCACCGTTAAGCAGCACTTTGGAAAATAGTAAATTTCAGCCATCGCCGTTGGAGGAAACTGAGAGGAGAAACATGGCTCCCAGTAGACAACATCCTCATTAGCCAGAGAAGAGAAATGGACGGAGGGAGAGAGCTGGGGAGGGAGAAGGGAGAAACATCTTAAGAGGAGTTATAGACAGATGGACCAACTCTTTGCCATTGAGCTAAATGGGTCGTGGAAAGCAGAGAAAATGTGTATTTGTCACTTTAAGCATCTTGGAGGGCCCCTAGTGCTTCATAGCTATATGTTCAGTGTGTTGTCTGCGAGCCCATTCCAACTAAGCACATACTGTACATGCATGTACACACATTTCCCACTAAATGAAACTGTAGCAAAATCATTTAAGTACCACACAAATATGATGGAGTGTTAATCATTCCGAAGACACACACACATAGAAGACTCAGGGACAAGAAAATCAACAACAACATAGATTTCTGGGGTTTGGGGACCAGCTTTGCCTCTTGAGAACCAGATTTTGGTTTCATCACACACATGCTGACAGCGCTGCTGGTGTCAATACGGACATGTTGTCATCAGCTGTCCATCCGTGCGCCTGTGTGTGTGTGTGTGTGTGTGTGTGTGTGTGCGTTGGCATTCACGTGTGTGTTTGCTTGTGTGCCTGCTTGCGCTTCTTTTTGTGGAGCTGTACGAGAGCCAGAGTCCAAGATAAACAGAGGAGGGAGTGTTTCATTATCAAAAGTCTATTCTCAGCCTGCTCATTTTTATGCTAAAATCACACTTTATGAATTCCACTCTCATCCCTTCCCCTTTTACTCAGATTACAGGGGGAATCTGGGGATGACAAACAGAGAGGGAGAAGGGTGGATGGACGCCGTGAGGAAGGGATATACCTGTATTAAATCCTGTCCTTCTCCACTGATGGCGGAGGCAGATATGTCTTTGGTTATCTGCCGTTTCTGCCTCTGGCAGAGGACTGAAGTACACACATTCACAATAACACACAGACACACACACCCAAACACACTGGACAGGACTAGGCGGTAGCCACTGGTGCCTGGCTGTATCGATTAGAGGAGTAACACAGTTATTTCTGCAGGTCTGTCTCCAACAGCTGTCCCCCAATGGCCGCGGGTGAAATGAGGAGGAGGGGTGGGGGGCAGAGGGTAGGAAGGAGGCAAAGAAAAAAACAAAACAGCAGAGGGACACTCCAGGAGAATGGATGGGAAATTGGAGTGAAAGGGATCGGGGGGGGGTGCAAACATACAGATGGAGGCACAGGGAAGAGAAAGTACTGTACGGAAGGAATGAGATGAAAGGCCGAGCGAAAAGCAAGGAGAGGTGGGTGATGGAGGGATGGATCAAGGTACAGCAAAGACAGGACTGGTGAGGAGGAAAGAGGAAAACCCGAGGTGGACGGAGAGAGAGCACGGGGCAGATTAAAGAACATGGGCTGGCAAAGAGAAATAAAGTGAAACAGAGATGCAAGGTGGGGGGGGGGGGGGGCAAGATTGTGGGAGACAGTGGGGATGAAGAAGGGGACGGGCAGGAGAGGAGAGGGAAGGAAAGAAACCACCAAAGAGGCTTTTTCCTTCAGCACATGTCCACATCTATGGATTGGCTGTGACTTCGTACGCGAGGCTTCTGACCAGTGCTGGTGAGGAGATTAAACACTAACTCACCTGGTGTGTGTGTGTGTGTGTGTGTGACCGCGGATTGCACTCGAGTGAGTTATGGATCTGTGTTTGTGTACAGCAAGTGTGCCTCCACAAGTGTGTGTGTGTGTGTGTGTGTATGTGTGTGCTCCCACATTTTCCAGGGGTAATAGTTAACTGCCAGAGTGGAGTGCCACTGACAGAAATACATTGATGTGGGACAAAATTTACAAACTGGCCTCCCCCACCTCCTCCCTTTTTCCCCTCACCCTTCCTCATTCCAGCCACCCTGATGGGCCAAGGTCGGCCAATTACCCTTCACTGAGCAGCGCGCGCACACACACACACACACACACAATCACACGAACGCGTGGCACGTCAGCTCGCGTGTGCCTGAGTAGAGTGTAGTGGACAGCGGCCTGGCATACTAGATTCATGGGAAATATGTCAGCCATCAGCCTGGGCATTTCAAACAATGCCTCACAATGTGCTTGAACAGCCCTGAAAAACAGCCTGGTGCTTGGAAACTGCCAGCCCATCATCTCAACTCCCTCATCTGGGCTCTCTCTGGCTCTCCATCTCTCTCTCTCTCTCACTCTGTTTGTGTGCTCATCTCTCGGCATTTTCTCTCCTATATCTCATTTTCTCTCCTAATTCACCCTCCAAGCTCTCATTTTCTGTCACACACACTCTCCCTCACATTCCTTCCCCTCTATATTTTTGTTTTACCCGCTCCCTATCCTCGTGCACATCCCCAATCTTACCCCCCCCCCCCCCCCCCAAACGCCCTTGTCATAGATTCTGTTCCTCCTCCTCTCCTCTATCCTGTAAAACAGCACCAGATGCCCCTTATTAGGAGCCGAGCGGCAGGTCACCCGGTAGTTAAGTACATAACACACACCGATGAGCGCGCACACACACAGTAGTTATGTACATGATGGTATTATCTGGCCAGGCGGTGATATATCTTGGTGAGACACCAGCCCATAAAGCTGCAGGGACATGAAGTCCCCTTCTCTCCTTTCTCCTCCCCGCTCCCCTCCAGTCACACGTAGTAACAGCCGGCCCTGATTCACAGCATCCAATTTACACTGGCTCGTAACAGGAGGCGATGGGCTCTTGGAGGCTGGAGAAGGGCTGACGCTAGGTAGGGTTTTTTAGAGAGAAAATGTGTGTGCGAGAGGAAGGAAAGTGATAAAAGTGAGTTTTCATGTGAGAAAGGATTAGCAATAAGCCAGACACTGTAGACTGTTTCTAACACCATTGTGATTAGCAAGAGTGATGCCATTACAGATTAGAATGATGAAAAATGTAGAGAGACACGTTGCATTTAGATTAAGTGGGAGTCTAAATAGACAATTATGTAACTCTGTTGATGCCAAAATGCAACCTCAGTGTCCTCTCACTCCCATGCTTGTGCAGCCCCTTTTGTGTCTTGTTTGTGTGTGTGTGTGTGTGTGTGTGTGTGTGTGTGTGTGCGCACGTTTAGAAGTCTGCACACAAGTGTCAACGCGGGCACCGAAAAAACAATCCAAAGAACAGGCCGACCCCAATCCCATCCCCCGTATGAATATGTATCATTCCAAAAACCCCGATCCATATCTGCCCCGTGTAATTCTAAACTCTGCGGCCCCAATCCCCTCCCTTTTCCACTCCATGCACCACACTATGCATATATAAAACTTAGAAATCTGTTACAGTTCAACAGCACATCTGAGAATTTATTTGGCAACATATTTTTGTACTTGCTTCTGTTGAAAAGCCTTCACAGGTATCATGTGTGTGGGTTGTTTTTTTTTTGCTTCGCCTCAGAGAGAATTATTCACTGATGGCTCTATAATAAAGAAAATAATAAAGAGAAAACACTTTTACAGCTTCCTGAACTTCTTAAAAGACATGTGGTAATGTGTATTCGTCACTGAATCCAAGGTGAAATGTGGCCGGCTGGTACTTTCTTTGGCGACATGAAAGAAGAATAACAAGAATTTGTAATTCGATCTATTCATTACTGTACTGATTTAACTGCATTGCACATTTGCATGCAGGCAAAGTTTGTAAGCTGGTCGTAGTAACATTACGCAGGCTTCTTAGTGTAGTAGACTTGGCTCCATCACAGTCTCTAGACATGTATTATGTGATATTGCTCCCCTGCCTATGGGCATTACAGTGATGTGCATGGTGGGAGGTAGTAAACAAATAGCGTAGCATCTCAAACATAAGCCCACTGGAATGTCGAAACATCTACTCATGCGCGTGCATATCCATGCAATCATGAATAATGTGAGCTGTGTTTGTTTTTCATAGCTCCCTGACATTCAAACTAAATTCATGGGCCTGGCTGTATCCAATCAAATGTGGCTATATGGAAAAGGTGATGAAATGCTGTGCTTACTATCAGCATGACAGATAGATATACAGTGCATCCGGTCCAGAGAGATATGCCAGTCGCCTCTGGGAGTTTGCTGTGTCTACACGTATTCCACATTTTTTACGTTATTTAGATAATTGATTGCGTGCGTAAATGACAAGCGCTTCGCACACATATCACTCATAGGCACATGGCCCGCTGAGCGAGGCCTGATCTTTTGACATATCAGCGTATGAGAATGATGGATGCACATGTGGGCCCCGATTTTTGACATTCACGCTCAGCTGATAATTCATGAGCCCCATTGTGCATGGCTCTCCCCCGCTCTCACCCGAGACTGACAGAGGAGTGGAGGGGAGATGTTTCGCCTTCACATTTTAGCACGTGTGCTTCCAATGGTCAGCGACACCCACCGGCGGATGATTCATATTCACAGTGTACATTTGGGCCATGCAGGTAATGGTTTCTGATGCACGCTGGATCATTGAGATTCATTGTGGGCCCGCTGCTGCAGCCGCAGGCCTGTCAATAGAGGGGGCGGGGGGGCGCGGGACGGAGAGACGAAGGGACAGAGCAGAGATTCGGCTGTCGTCTCTGTCATTTCTTACTTGGAGAGGCGGACCCCCGGGACCCCCCTTCAGTAGCAAATGGACAGGACACACACACACACACCAGATTCACACAACATAGCAGCAGACAGTGGCCGCGGCAAACCAGTGAGACAATGTCCATATAAATGATATGTGCCCATCAAGAGGACCACCCCCTCTGACATATTGGCGGGCCTGCCATCGGGGGCTGAAAATTGCCCAAGGCAAAGATTTGTGGGTCACTTCACAATTTCACATTAGCAGCACGGGAAGCAGGAGAGTGAGAGAACGTATATGAGGGGAAGATGAAGGTGTTTAAATGATGGGGTCTAGAATATAAAGAGACAAGAAGCATTCGGCTGTTTGCTGAAACCCCACAAACGCAAACCTCTCGCTCTCACACACACACCCCGATGTCTTTACCCCGATGTCTGCACACTCCTCTACAATACGTGGGGTTCCCTCAGAGATTTGACACCTAAAGCACTCGTCTACACACACACACACACACACACACACACACACAGAGGCGTACATGGCAGATATACAGAACATCAACTTTCTTATGAGGCTATTGTTTTAGAGCTGCTCATCCCAGAAAGCCATCGTGGCAGCATTAATGTTTATGTTCTGTTAGGATTTTACAGTGCCTCATATTTCCGAACATCTCGGTGGACTCCTTATATTAGAGGCTGCTTCAGGTTACGGATGAGTGATCACAAATGGAATAGAACTGAACAAGACGAGGTCAACAGGTGTGAATTCTGCTTGTTTTATTGCCGTATTTCTGCATGAAAAACTGCAGAGAATTCTGCATACATGTCACTGACAATATATTAAAACGTGTTGGGGGCTTATTGAACTGAATATATTATTTGTAGACTCACATGTTTTTGGAGGACAAAATTACACTATAGATCTTGTTCAGCTAGATTGTTACATAATGAATTTGGTCTTCTTTTTTAAAAAAAAAAAAAAAAAAAAGCTCCTCTCTAATCCAGGGAGAGTTTTAGCATCTTTAAGCCCCATTGTTTTGGTTTCTCCCGGCCCGCAATTTTACTGTTTTGCTTGAGTATCCCCGCTCTCATCAGCTCATCTTAAGCAGCAGCAGGCAACTGTTTTCAGCAAAAAACCCTTAAAGCCCGATAAACCCACTGCACACTGCCTGGCCAGCGCCAGATGAGGCTGGCTAGCTGGTGAGCATAGCGGATCATTCAGCAGCTAAAAACGCAAATATTTCCCTCTGGTGCTGGTGGAGACCAGAACAGTGTGTCAAGCAGACACAAAACGCATCTCCGAAGGAATGCCAATGTTGCTCTGTTTCTTCTGGGTGTAGCAAATGGCAGCTGTAGCTTTATGATGCTAATGCTAATAAAAGTGTAGTGGTGGCAGTCAATTCCGCGGTCCCCAAGTGGCCCGGACAAAATAACATCAATTGCTGCTGATTTAAAGAAGCAGCTGTGCGCATTTACATGCGTTGCTTATGGTTTAAAGCTGGACAGCATATTTCACATCGCATTCTAATAAGACTGAACACAATCAGTTGCAGGGGCACTGGTGACACATCAGCAATCAAATAAGAGCTTTGAAAGCAAAAGTAATTAAAAACATATTGAATATATTGTCATTATTATGCCATTAGCTTATTACTTTGATCATTTTAATGTCTCACAATAATAATTATGTTCTATTATTAAATATCATGAGTTAGCCATTTATAAGATTAGCAAGTATAAGATTTGTGCCTTTCTAAACTATAAAAATCCTTTCTAAAACTGACCTTTGTGCAAACCCAAACATGCCGCTGAAAACTAATTCTTGATCATTCTCAAACTGATCCTTCTTAAGTGCAATCAGCACACTGCAGCAGAGGCATGTTTACTCAGAAACCACTCTGTTACTCTGCATTGAACTGCCCAAAGTCTGAGGGATCCATTCGTTGCTTAACATTATTCAGTAGTGAACTTTATGTTCTTTTTTTTTTTTTCGCAAATAAAATGAAACACTTCAAGTACTGTGACATTTGCTGAAGCCAGCCATAGGTAGGGATGAGCGGAGACACACCATTATCTGCAGCTGTTCAACCAAGTGAATTATCTGTATTCCCATCCGCGCTCGGAATGTGCCGGCCTTAAAGCGGACGTGGGCGGTGCTCTAACCGGAAGGGGGTAATTTAAGCCTGAAACTGATATGGGTTGATCAGAAGTTGCTACATTTACAGAACAGCCTCAGAATTGAGCTTCAGAGCAATGCTACTGATCACAAGAGTAAGAGAACTGTTCACAGAACGTGGGTTGTTGTTTTTTTAACAATAAAAGTTATTTACCAGTACAGACATTGACACATTTTACTCTGATGACACTCGTACTCGTAAAAGGTCTGCGAGTGGTAAGTGTGCCACCGTCCTTACTGTAAACTGCACGTGTGCGGCGCAGGAATAACTTAGCAACAGTAACTACGGTGGGCGTGGCTTCTCATTAATTCCGGCAGGTGGCGGGCAAATGGAATACAAGCTGGCGGAAACTGACACGCTCATGGTAAAGAAGAAACAAATGAAGGAAACCGGCGCAGTGGCGAGGCGAGACTTTTGGAGCACAGAGAAACTGGGGCTCTGGAGCTCATATTGACGGCAGCCGGCTCGGTTGGTGACAGCTGCTCCTAAAGGGGACGTCCACTCACCTGCGGCGGCGGCAGCCAGCTCACCTACCGCGCTCCCCAGAGGGCGACCCCCCCCCCCGGGGTTTGGGGCCTGGGGCCTGGGGCCTGAAGATGCGCCAGGGCAAGACGCGGCGCATTCAAATCTTGCGGTGGAAACGTCTGCGCAGAGGAGGGGCAAAAAAACCCCAACACCTGGTAGCAAGGTAAGACAGGCTCGCTCTTAATGTTTGGTGTTGGTTTAATGAGCAACAGTTTGGTCGGGGCTCCCCACGGCTTTGCTAATTGGCAACAACATACACCGCTGGCTGGTCTGTAGACAGTTTCAGTGCGTGACGGGCATCTAAGGCTCACTGACCGATCTGCGTGGGAAATACTACAAAAATAGGAGAGAAGGTGCCCAACAGATGTTTGGTGTTTCATAGAACATGCTGCTTTCTGCTTGGATGCGGCTGACTTTCTACTGATTTTAAAGCTCTGTCTTGAGGCATGCAGTTTGAGTGAAACGTTGCACCTAAATATTTATGTTGAAAGGCTAGACTAGGTACTTTAGGTCTGTGGGCGCTCTGTGTTTTATTGGCTCGTTTTTTTGAGGGAAAGCAGGAGATGGAGATACTTGTCAATGAGAGATTATTAGTGTTGCAGATCAGAAGAGGCTATTTCGAACGACTGGTGATTGCATGCAGTGAGCTGTGTGAGCACCAGTGTCTTCCCTGAGAGATTGTGGATTCATTTGGCATTTTGATAAATGTCATTTAAGTGCTGGCAAATCATCCCTTTGGTCCAGTTTTTGAGGAGCATTTGAAGCGTTGGCTTTTGCGTTAGCCCACGTTCTCTGAATAAGACATTATTTATTTACTCCAAGTGACTGAACGGAGAGGCGTTCTATCTGCTGCACACTATGTATAATGAGCCTCTCCCCTCCAGATAACCGAGCCGCCCCACAGCCACTGTATCCCCGAGTGAATAGCGATAACTGCAGATGTTCACCGAAAGGGACCGATATCAGTAATTCAAGTTCAAGGGGGACTGTGTGATCTCTGGCTGGAGGTCGCCTGCCCGTCGTCTCTCGGGGCACCCATGGGTCTCTGATTTGTACCTCACAGCTGCCATACATTTTCTTCTCGTCTGTCCCCGCACCACATGTGGAAAGTTTGTCCCTTCTCCTTTTCCATTCTTTTTTTTTTTTTTTTAAATTAATCATTTTTTAAAAACTGTTATCAGGCCTAGCCGTGCTCTGCCTGTCTGTTCATCTGTCTCTCCCTCACTCGGACCATTTCACCTGATCCCACAATTACCGTTTTCACTTGATCTTTCCCCTCCGGCTACACATTAAACCTCTCTCAGTCCTCCTTCTCCTTCTCATGCTCTCTTCAACCCATCACCTAATTTTTTCTCTTTTTTTACTTAACAAAAATGGATACATTTTAATATAACCACCCCCCCCCACACACACACACACCCCCAGTGTATGGAAAGCCGTTTGAGCATTTATTCCATATCCTTGATATCAAGGATGTGGAATAAATGCTCAAACGGCTTGCCATACCAGTGTGTGTTGCTGCCCCTGCGGTGACATAATTTAATATTCGTGCTGTCATAGTAAAGAGAGAGGAGGCTGTGGTTGTCAGTGTGGCGCGAAGGCTCACATTGATTTAGCGCTAGCATCACAGAGGGAGCATCTCTCTATTTTATTAGTAGGCTACGGTCAATGGTGGTGCAGTGACGGGGAGGTGGGGCAGTATGGCCTCAAACAGCTGGAAGGTGGTACAGTACAGTAGCAGCATGGGCAGTGTTTACCGTACATTCACAGCAAAACCATGCAGGCACCGTTTGTGTGAAAAGCATTTAAGGAAGTATGGGATTCTTTGCGTCTGCTGTCTCCATACTAGCAGTTTTTCTCATCTCTAATTACTCAGTGTCTGCTGTCGATGCAGTAATTAACAGAGGTAAGCTTAATGTCTGCTAAGCAATGTGTAATGTATGTGTTTGGCAACAGCTAAGTGCTGCAGTCGGGGCCTTAATGATAATTGGCATTTGTGGTTGGGTTGGAGTGGGTTTTGGTTCAAGAGTCTATTTCTAATCTGAACACTTCGCTACTGTGCTCTGTGATTACCACAGAATCGCGCCTGACTGCAGCACTGCCTCCTTTTTGGAATAAATATTTTCATCTGCTAAGTGATGTTTTAGCTCGGTGCTGGTGTTCCAGACATGTTTGCAGGTGTGTGTGTGTGTGTGTGTGTGTGTTTTATGCTGTGTGAACGTGAAGACCACACTGCTGGCGTGGAACTGGGAGCCACCGAGGCCGTGCTGGTGACATGAAGCCTTTGCATGCTGACGTCACCACAGGTCACGTCCGCCCTGAAAATAACACGGATAAAATGTCTAAGACCTGTTGTGCAATCAGCTGCATATATAGAGTCAGAAAGACTTCAGGCACGTAGTTTTTTTTTTTTTTTTTTTTTTTTGCAGACTGCTGAAGGCTAAACCGTAGCAAAGGGTGCACTTGCAATTTGTCGAGACAACTGGAATTCTGGCGTTGAACCTTGGATGTGTTGTCAGCTTACATTTTCAGGAAAAATCATACAGTGGATTATTTTAGGGCTACCTAATGACTCTTTGATTGCTTTTCAACTTCTCTCTGTATGAGCCTTGATAGCTCTGTCAATTTTGTACAAATTCATGTTTCAGTGACTTAAGTGTGAATAATGATGTTTGTTTGTTTTTTTTTTGTTTGTTTATTACCTCAAAACACCCCATTCAAGTGATTTTTATTAATGTGCAACTCGACATAACTTACTTTCCATATTGAAACTTTTTTTTTTTTTTCCCGTCCCTGGCCTTTTTGCTTCGTGCATGCACCAGTGTAGCCTCCCTTTTCCTTCTGATACATGCAAAGGTCTCGCAACTTTTTACCGCATTTCGAGGAAATCGGCAGCAGAAAAGCGAATGAGTGCTTGCTTGTTTCCATCCACTACTGTAGTGCGATTATGCCGATTAGGAGTTGATTCAATGAGCTAAGCAGTAGGTGGTGCCTGTCCTCCAATCAGGTGCCATTATATCATTGCCGAAGAAGAGGGCGCAACAAGATGATGTGATTAAATGAGTGCCAGTCAAATGGTGAAAACACGATGGACGTATGGAATTTCTGTCGGTTTCCTGTTTTGAGGTAGGTTACGGTCTCCTCCTCGATCACAGATCTGACGTTTTAGTCTCTTCACTGGACGCTGAAGTCACAAGCTTCATGCTACGTCGTGAATTAAATAGCCAAAGTTCTCCCTCTGCACAAAGATGGTGACAAGCATTTGATTTCTAATTATAGACCCATTTCTTTGCTTTCTCAATTTCCCCAAATATTAGAAAAGTTATTTGTGAACAGGCTGGATAATTATATAGAATTAAATAATATTTTAACAGAGGTCCACAACAATGGCAGTTAATAATTTTAGTTGAAAATATTACACAAGCAATAAATGAAATTAAAAAAACAGTACACATTTGGAATTTTTTTTCTTTAGATTTTCAGAAAACCTTCGACACAATAGATCACAATATCTTATTACATACATTGCAAAAGTATGGTTTCAGGGGGATAGCACATTCTTGGGTTGAAAATTACTTAACAGATTAGAGTTAATTACATTAAGTTCTTCGGAGTGACTATAGATCATAAAATGGCATGGACATACCATATACAAAATGTTCAAAAGAAAATATCAAACAATGGCAATTTTATGTAAATTGCAATAGATTTTGAAAAAAAGTGCATTATATATATTGTACAGTACTCTCATCACTCTATATTTAACATATGAAATACATATAAATCTAGAACTACTCCAGTTTTTCTACTACAAAAGGCCATCAGAATAATAAAACATTCTCTAAAATACCCCAACGAATTGTTTGTTTACCCAAAATTCTACGACATGGTAGATTTGTATACTACTAAACTTGTGTTTAAGGCAAGACAGCACTCCCTCCGTCAGTCCGTGCAAGCTATGTTTAGCTTGAGAGACAGTAATTACGACTTAGCGGGACGTATTTGTTTAATATACCATATTGTAGAAGCAATTTAAGAAGAAACTGCCCATCAAATAAAGGTGTTCAGCTTTGGAATAGCTTCCCTGATGAATTAAAAAAAAGGCTAATTCATCAACACAGTTTAAAATACTTGGATTGGTAATGAAAAGATACTGAATAGTGATGATGATAATAGTAGTAGGGATGATGACAGTGATGGTAGTGGTAATGATGATGGTGGTGGTAATAATAATATTGCATGTTCTTCCAAATACACATTGAGAACATCTTATGTTGTCATATTAAATTAATGCTAATTAGTGCTGCTTGTGTGGAGTTGAGGGTAGGCATAATAAGCTTTAGCTTCAGCCTACACCTTTGGTCAATAAGAGTGTAAATCTCTTTTTTTTTTTTTTTATTTATTTTTTTAAATGATTATGTATGTGTGCATGCATATACCCAATTGTATGTATTTACCTGTATGTCTTATGCTTTCCTGTGTAAAATGACTGCAAAAAAAACAAAATAAAAAAAAAAAAAATTATTATTCTTCTCTAAGTCTGTTCCCATTGCACTCATAAAATGAGGTGGATGCACACTTACTGAGGTGATTAGCTCTATTCCCTTGATTAGCTATTGAGTACACTTTTCACTAGCCTGTACTAGCATGACCTGTGCTGCAATGCCTTCCTTTGCACCGAGGACAAGTCCACCAAGGCTGAAGCATTTTATTATTATTTTTTTAACAAAAATGCTCTGTAAACTGTAATTTTATTAATAGGACTCCTCAGTCCACTTGTCAGTTCCAAGTATACAGGTCCTGCAGCATTTTGCTCATGTTTACTCACAAGACCTCACCACCATTTAATAATAGACAAACTTCCCATTTTTAGACACGTACATTTGGGCTGTTTTTTTATATTGAAATTGCAGCTTGAAAGTGTAAAATTTTCAAACCTTGAATTGCTATTCTAACCATTAATTTGGAAGCGATAATAATAATATTATAAAGAGTACTGTCTAGACCTTCTTTATAGGAAAAGTGCAATGAGAACTTCTGTTATGAGTTGGCGCTATATAAATAAATTTGAATTGGAAGAAGTTCAAATTTTAGTCAACAACCACTTATTTTGCTGGTTATAATTCCAATTGACTCAGCTTTTAGTATTAATTATGTGTGTAAGCCAAACTAAAACAAACGCTTGGTTCCAGTATCTGTATTCACGCCAAAGGCAATTTGGTCAGAAAACTCCACTCTATATCATTTTGATGTTTTGGAAAATCAAAAGAGGTCTGTCGTTTTGCTTTTTTAACATTGACCAAGGATGTGGTGATTCTTTTTTCTTTCTCTAGATAAATGATAGAGGGTCATCTCTTGTCATTTTCAGACAGAGAACGCAAGTTAGAAACTGGCTTGGTAGTTGTCGAGTGAACAAAAGTCAAAATCTCCCAGTGGAACTTTTAAATAAGTCATAATTATCATCGTTATTCAGGGCTGTGAAGCAGCTCATCCTGTTGGTTTGTTAGGCTAATGTTAGTTCAGCCGGCGAAAGGGAAGGGCTGTTTCTAAACTTTAGGCTGAATTCGTCAAACCTAGCAAAGTTTAGTGAGAAGTTGACTGTTTTTCTGAGTGGTTTTAGAAAAAAGGAACCCAGAGACAGGACAACAAAAGGCAAATACATACTTTAATCTAATTATTTTCATGTAGAATCAAGGTATGATTATGTATCTGTACAAACATGACTCCTTTTAATACCATAGAGATCACCAGCGTAGTCCTGGAGTTTAATTGCAATTTAAACCACAATATTGGAAAAAATCTGATCATCACAAGTAGACTGAGCATCCCTAGTGACTCCTCACGACGCCTCCTTTTTAGACATTGAAAACGTTCTCTACACAATAGGTTTCCAGATAATTTTCTAGAAGTATGCTGTCCACACTCAAATGCAAAACACTGAAACAAAAACAGAAAATCATGTAGGCTTAAAGCACTTTCTTCTTTCTCCACTTTCAGTCAAATGGCAGTCGTCAAACAAAATGGTCCGTAATCAGGTCTTCATGGTAAAGCTTACTTCTGTTGACTCTGACTGATCTGCGATGGCTTATTGTCTATTCTGCTGACAGAAAGAAAAAATTAAGTCTATGACAACACCTTGTTAATGTCAATAGGCTATATCACATCACAAAATTAAAAAAATCACACAAACTCGTAGTGTGATTGGAGAGCCAAAATGGAGGTGCATTTTCAAATTGATCTGGGTTATTGTGAACATGGTGCTAAGTTGTAACAATGAGGGGATGGGGGCGAGAAGGCCATAGTTCTGGGCACTGCGGTGTAGGCTTAAATGAACCAAGCATGGCGGGTGGCATTCTTTTTGAATGAACACAATCTGATTACAATAAAACAGAACACCCAAAAAGCCTTCAGAAGCCAAAGCAGGACTTCATGATTCTGAACTTTATGGCAGAGCAGTTGCCTCCCAATTGGAAGGTTGCCGGTTCGATCCCCCAGCCATGCATCGAAGTATCCTTGAGCAAGATACTGAACCCCAAAATGCTCCCGAAGCTGTGCCTTCGGTTTGTGAATGTTCTCATATGTAAGTCGCTTAGAATAAAAGCGTCTGCTAAATGTAAATGTAAACTTCCAACACAACTTTGGCACACTTTTTTTCACTTTTAAATTATACAAGCTAAGATTTCAACTGAAAGGTTTCACTCCAAAATAAAGGTGACTATGAATAAAATGGGGATTACCTGAAATAGATCCTAATTTATGTTTCAAAACACACATTATGTGCTGCGCTTGCGAAAAGACACTGGGCGGAACGGTCTTTTGGGATTCTGTTTCCGCCGTCAGGCGTTCTGTGACACACGGCTAAATTAATCTTGACAGTTAGCCTGCTATGGGGCAGGCTAGTTCAGCGGTGTAAGTTTCCTTTGTTACTGAGCATGGAATCCTATAAGCCACAGTAATGGAACGGATCTCTCACTTAAACTAGCGAGATTTATCAAAATGAGCCAGGATTTTCCTTTTATCCACGTTGATGGAATACCCCTCAGGTGATGGCATATGTCATGTAGTATTCGATTCTGTGTGTATTTGTGTCAAATGGTTGTGGAGGGATCGATCTGCTGCGCAAAATGATGTATGCGTGTATCATGTGATGAGGTACCGGGCCAAGGTTTTAGGCTGAGAGCGCTGTAATTCATTACAGCTATGTGAGCGTTCATGCGAGTGTGTGTGTAGGACTGTTTGTGTGATTCATAAGATGGAACCAGCTCGGCTATGAGGGAACTCATTAGACTCCTGTCGTCTCGCCTCCCGGTAGGAAAAATACCTGGCATCTGGGAGTTTATATTCCCTCTTCTTTACAACTCTCTCTCTCTCTTGCTCTTTATTGCTTCCACACTCTGTGCCGCAAAATCCAAGAGCAATCACCAATCAATCTTGTACACTCACCAAGCCCCTCCGTCTGCTGCTAACCATCACCTGCCTTCTCCTGTTTTCCTTCGCCGCACACTCAGCCTCGTCTTAAGTCACATTCAAACACATCCTCTCCTCTGGCTTTTGTATTACATCGCATTAAGGCTCATCAGGCTCATCGCCTCATCCTTCTGTAATCATGTCGTCCGTGCATTCTTCCCATCCTCCTTACTTCACCCGAGTCATCTGTCACTCTTCTGCCTTGTCTCCTCCATACTTATGGTGTGCTTTTATAAAACGTCCAAGTGATCGCTTGTCACTGCTGATTGTATGACTGACACCTGCTCCCCTCTCACCTGTACCTATAATTTTGTCACCATGGAGATCCTGTCTGCTTGTGCAAGTCATGTCACCGGTTTTAGTGCAGGTGAAAGAGGTATGAAACGAAGTGCATTTCGTGACAATTCACGTCACACAAAGTAAGCCAAAGAAAAGAACAAACGAGGAACCAGGAAGGCGTCGGAATCCATAAAATGCACTCTTAGAATACAGCTGCAAGTGCCACCCCCGAGAGGACTTATTTTGGGAAATAAGTTGCTCTGTGTGTAGCTGTTTGAAGGTTGAGAGTCTTTTTTAAAAAGTGGAATGTGGGACACAAGTTGTTTTTAAATTATTGGCAATTCAGAAGTGCAGCAAAACCTTTCATTTCAGAGACTTTCCTGTCAAGAAAAACAGCAGCACAGGTCATTTCAGGAAATTCCCGATGACAACATCCGTATATGTTTTAAATTGAAAGGTCCAGCCATAGGAATTAGGACTCTTGTCCTGAGTAGTGTGACATTGTTATAAAGTGGTCCTAGACTTTGACACGCTGTTCTTGTTTCCTATCGACAGTCAACGTTGGTTTCTTTTAATCATGACCACGATCGTTCCCCAACCTTGACCAGGACAACGAAGGTACCATAACTTTACTGAAGAACACATCTTTAAACCAAACCATAATGTTTATCTACCCTTACCCAGGTAGTGTTTTTTTGTTTAGTTTTTTTATCTTCTTTCTAAGTTTTTGTCATTTTAACATTTATTCCGAAAGATGCATTAAAGTATAAGTATATATTTTTTTTTTTAGGTGATTGATTAATTGTAGTTCTGAGCAGTTAGTTGGTTGATCTGCCGATTTGTTCATTCACTGCCTACAATTTTAATAAATGTATTAATCAGGAACAAATGGCAAATATTGACCAGTTACAGCTTCTCAAATGTGAGCATTTGTCGCTTTTCTGTTTTGTCACTGTGAGGTGAATATCTTGGTTTGTGGCTGCTTGTCACACAAAACAAGTAATTTAGAGACGACGCCTTCACTTAACTGGTCTTTGTAGTCTCAAGATAAAATAAAAAATGCCCCTCAAGTTCTCAGAGCTCAAGGTGACGTGTTCAAATTCCTTGTTTTGGATGACCAACAGTCCTAACATTTTGAGAAGCTAGAACCAGCGATAATTAACTCATTATCACAATTAAGTTTCAGTCGACTTGACTAATTGTTTCAGCAGTCATTAATTGCAAATTAGCTTTGACACTACAGAGGCTACCACTAAACGTACTGTAGATGTGCTGTGTGTGTCGTCTCTTTGGCTCTTCCCCCTCTCTGTTGGGTTTAATTTCACCATGTTTTCCTCCAGTCACCCCTCTTCTCTCCTCTAAAACACCCCCCGCTCCTCCTTGCCCTCTCTTTAGCTGCTGCGATCCACAGGGTAATGGTGCTTGTCGTCTGGAGTCTGTTCCATCAATATGTGGCCCCTCTGTCTGGACCGGGTGGGTCAGCCTGGGTTTACACTACCGCTCCACTCAGCCTCACTCTCTCATCAGAAGTCCCTGCCCTATCTCTACTAACTCAACATTTCATGTTTGTCATTTCACAGTCATGTTTTTTGCCAGTTTTAGCCATCCCTTCTTTCTCTAAACTTTGTTGGTTTTCTTAATACTGTACATGAGACCCAAACGAACACTGTAGTAAATGCAGCGCAAAAAACCGAAACAACTTTTGTGAGGATATTGCGGATGCCCTTCTCTTTATAATGGGAATATCAAAATCCCCTAAGATATCACATCAAACAAAGAATCCTGCAGTATGTCTGCAAACTGCAGAACCCCCAATGAGACCTTTAGTGCCTTGAAGTAATCACCTGCAAGCCACACAGGGAGAGGAATAAAGCATGCCAGCCACAAAAGGAGAACTCATAACCATTAAAGTCAGTACAGTAATTGAATGAAAAGGTGGGCTGCTGTTTTATTGGCTGGGGGGCAGGTATTTGTCCTAACAAGATGGCAGGATGCGGGCTTTTTTGGTTGTTACAGTAGGTGTTGCATCATTAGATTTTAAGGGCTGATTCAGTGTTTGGATTGGGCTTAGTCAGATGTGAAATGGCAAAAGAGGGGAATGCTGTCGTTACGACGGGTGATTTCACACAATGATGGATTGACAGAAAGCAGAGTTTACATTCCTTGTCACACCCTCGTGTGTGTGTGTGCACTTCAGTGTCTGAATACCTGGCTGTCTGTGGTTCCTCTATTTGACTTTGGGTATGTGTGCACCGATGTGGCTCAGTGTGCAGGTGAAGACACTCCACCAGGCATTCCTATCAGCTGGTAAATCTTTATCTTCACAGCCCACATAAACACAATTGCACATCAGTATGCAAGAACGGGTCTTTGCATCGGGAAAGTGGAACAGTTATAAAATAGGAAAGATTTGTGTGCGTGCACAAGCATATGTCTTTGTGTGCATTTCTCAGCACTGGCCTAGAGACCAGGTTGTCAGCCACCGTGGCATATGGTGTGCACCCAGGTGACGAGCCAGTCTCCAGGACAGTCCTTTTTTTTTTTTTTTTTTTTTGTGTGTGTGTGTAACTTTTCACTCTGATGACCATCTGTGCCCCACTCTTCAAAGCAACTCTTTCTCCCCAGCCCTAGCAATAGACAAATGAATTATTAAACTGCTTTCGCAGGTGACACCCTAACCATTTGTTACCTCCTCTCTGGCGGGGCAGACACCGACTTGAGGAAACAATCACTCAGTTTCTACGCTTGCACCCTCCCACCTGATCCCCTTTAATCTTGGCGTGCCCCTCTCTGGGCCACTTCCCATATACTCATCTTTGACATTCTCTTGTAACTGTAGCAGTCCTTTACCACCATTGTCTGCTTATTTGATGTCTCTCTGTCCTTATTACCCCATTGCTTTGCCTCTCAAATGACTCCATGCTTAATTTGGTCTCCCTCTCTCTCTCCATCCTTCTCTTTCTCACTCTCCCTCTCATTTTCTTGCTGTCCAAAAAAGTCAATCTTTCTCGCAGCTCCAGCCTCAGGGACTGCGACCGCTTGAGGAATCCAATAAGGTTGATTAAGTGATGACAGTATAATTACAGCGATGGCACAGGCACAATCAATCTCTTGCTTCCTGAATAGGATAAATGAGCCGACCTCCGATGGAGGCTCGAAGACTAAGTGAAAGAATCAAATGTGACGAAACACACAAGGTCTTCTAACCATTCTTGACCATTCTTGTGTAGAGTGCAACTTAAAAAAATTACTACCTTCCATTATGAACAACAAGAACATCTTTATACATCAACTTTTATAATTTCAGATGAGCACAAGCTGGTCTGCGAGGATGCCTTCTCTGTACTTATGTTCTTCAGGATGTAGTGCCCCAATAAAAAGACTCAAAAGACACTAGAGAAGCAACAGCATTCAATAAAAATGAATGCCATTCATTGTCAATTGAACCAACTGAATTGCCTAATACTACTCAAAAGTGCTCGGAACCACAAGGTGTGAAAGTTGAAAGGGTCAACTTTGTTGGGACCAATCACACTCCACCATTTAAATTCATTTTACTGAACTTTTATCAGGAGACTGTATGCTCTTTTGTTCTGTAAACAAAGAGCTGTTGAATCCAGTCTCCCACAATCCTCCAGGTATTCTCCAGGTGTGCCCCCCCCCCCCCCTCCATGGACCCAGCTTCCAGCTACCATTGGTCAGTCTGATCTGTGACCTTGATGTCACCAGGTCAATAATAAGGTCAGCGGCCATTGCTCTTTGTTTCTTCATGGCTTCACCGCAGGTCCTGCGCTAGATTTCTGCAACAATACTTAGTTATGGTCAACGGCTACTTAGCGAAGTCTGCCAACAAACTTTTAAGAACTAACTTTGAGGAAAACAGCCGGAGCGACCGGTTTCTCCTTCTGCACAAACGGACTACATAACACAGACTTAAATCGGAAACCGTTCTTTCCCCCTTGCCTCTTCCACATGGCCAGCGAATAAGGACTTCGTAGCAACCTTCTCTTCCTTCATGGACTGGTAACTTATAACTTGGCATTGCATAGAGTAACAGTGTACATAGCTAAGCATGTATTCATTAATTTTTTTGAGGTTTATTGTTGCGATGTGTTTTTCATTGTTATTTTGGTTGAGGTTAGTGATTTTTCACAGTCTTGCATGCAACTAACTATTCTGTTTTCTCACCTGGCACCATTTATCCTACACAGTTCACACCTACAATTTGATTTGGCCATTTAACAGAGCCACTTCGCCTTTTGGAATTCCCTTTCTTTGTCTAACCATGCGGCCGCTGCTCAGCCACCATTTTGAATTAGCTTTATTTTGTCTGATGCCATTTTGAACCCAAGCAGCTGTTCCGGATCACTCACTCACCAAGGGTGCCAGATTCATTTCAGATGTTGAGGGGGCCAAAACGTGTGCGTGTAGCGTTAAATAGTCCAGAGTCTAAATGATCAATTCAAGTGATTTTTCACATGAACGAGTAGCCTACCAATTCATGTAACAACAAAGCACCTGAGCAGCTTTCGGTGCAGTATGAAGTTCCAAGAAAAGCAACATGAAAAGTTTCCCCACATCCAACCTTCTACTCTGGTTATTGGCTTCAAATGAGGTTTAACATTCACACAGTTTCTCTTGGCTGTTCCTCAATATCAGCCTAAATAATCAAAAACTGCTTACCGCTTCCAACTTTTAAAGTTGGTAACACTATCGGTCCATCCATGAGCTTCAGTTTTGAAGCGAAGCCTGGTTTGGAAATTAACGTTGTTGAGAAGGCAAAATGTATAGCGCGTACATCGGAGTGTGACAGTTGTTGTGGGGACATTTCCATTTAAGTGAATCCACTAGGTCTTGCATAACAGTTAATATTTTTGCCACCCTCTTTTTATGTTGAACTCCAAATCTTTCAACCTACTAGCTCTTAATCGTAATTTTCGTTTTAGAAGAAAAGTTGAACGAGGTACCGGGACTTGACTAAGAAAAACAATGCGTGAAAACACTGCTTGATGTTGGTAAAGGGAAAATACAGCAGTGTTGCTTCGGGAAGTTGGTGAGGGACCGCTACGACGTGCAATGTGAGAGTCGCGTATAGTGAGAACAGGCGGGGTGGCCTTCTCCCGCACCTCCAACAACACACAGCTGCATAGCTTACGACCCATCGGGATGCCTTGAATACACTCGGCTCAGATGTGTGGATCTGCAACTAATCTCTTCCCCTCTCAAACAGTAAAGATCTCTAATTGGGATACTTGCCAGGCAAGATTAGATATTCCACTCCAGAGGAAAAACCTGCCTCGTCATGGTAATGGCACAACAGCAACATTTTAAAGACCATAAACGTATCTGGATTAGAAAGGAAACCAAAACACCGTCTCCTCTTTTTTTTTTAACTCTTACACACATGCAAGCAAACACACGCCATCGCTCTCTCCCTTTGAACCAGTGAATTAAAGTGTAACTATTTCATTAATGTGGTTCTCTTCCTACATATGTGCAAATCTGTACCATATGAGTAGCGACAGCATAGTTGGCAAGGATATCGAAAAAATGGCATAGACGTCCTTGGTTATGTCCATCCGTCACGTGGTCCTTCCCGTCTACGTTGTAGAAGTCCCTTGAACATATTTTGTATCGCTACCTTTGATTTGAGACATGCCATGTTTGTTGACAAGTCCGCCATTTCCACCAGCTCTGCCTATCTGATTTGATTATATGCTGATAATGAGATGTTTAAATACCCTATCCAGATAACAAAGTGCACGTTGTGAGGGCCCTCGCTGACCAACACACTTCAGTATGTTTTTGAGTTTCGTATTTGTGAGTAATACATTTGTAATCCATTCCGTTTGAAACCGCATCTTTCCCTTCTTTTTCATGGGTCATGACAACGTTAACACCAGATGTAAATGGGATCATAGTCACGTACGGAGAGATGGTGGCAAAAAGAGCAGCATTTGGGAAAATGCTTTCATCATTTATGTCACTGACATCAGAGTCACTCGCTAATCCTGCTTCAAGACTCCTCGCTACCCAACACAGATCGACGTAGACTTTAATTATCAGGTCCAGTGCTCCAACTCCTCAAATGTAATGTGGTTTGGTTGAAATGAAATGGTTTGATTCTTGGTGAATCTATTGCGGCCTTTTGTTGATTTTTCACTTTAACGAGACCAGACTGGGGAATCTTCTCCCTCCGGTTTGATGCTGTTGCAGTGTGTGCGGTCTTGTTTTCTCGCTGAAGTCTAGTTAGCAGGTGGTTTGGCATCTGGTCAACATGCTCATAACCCCCAACAAAGCTCATCTCATCACTTCATCTTTCCGGTCCTATGGTCATCATTAGCAAGTGCTTGCAGATATGGTAATTTTGCTTGTGAATTTCATTGACGCTTCGTAATGAAATTTCTTTGTGACTTCCACAGACGGGGAAAGCAGGAGCTCTGAACGAGACCAGTAAACTGTACCTGAGAGGGTGAGCTAAATGTAGGCGGAGTTATTTTAGGCTACACAATTCATGACATCAGTGGTGTCTTAAAACCTTTCACTGATGATCAAATGATATGTTTATGACTTTCACATCTAAATAACTTCAAAACCTGGTCATCGACAAGAACAATTCAATTTAATATTAAAAATCCTTTGTGCACTTTTGAAAGGGTCAGGTGTTCTGGGTGTTTGACACGGGAGCAGAGGGTGCCTTTCATCTTAAAAGACCTAGGAAAAGAGCCATATTCATGGTCATAACTCACTGAGACCCTCCCACTCCTTTTGAAGGGAAATTAACCAGAGTTAAAAAGGCCTTTTGTCAAGCCAGACAATCAAAGAATTAATGGCAGCTTGGTGAATATTTTAATAACTACAAAGAAACTGGATCTGCCATCTGTTTCACTTTACAAGATAATGAATAATGGCCGTGGAAATCCATATTTCTACAAGAGGGTGATTTAGGTTCCAACCGGTGATTTTCACATACGATAATATGGCTGAGCGTATCAAAAGATGTCCAAAAGTAACTTGAAAAAAGACGGAAAATAAAAATGATAAGACACACTTTGTGATGTTGGGCTGATATCAAAGCAGTGTCAGACATGAAACGTATCACGGAATTTGCTCCTTATCCCGCCATGGTTCAACACCCAAACAGCTGCTCAAATATACACTTGCTCATCAGATTTCATGTTCGCTTCGTTCCTTATTGACTCTCTCTATCGCTTTCTGTCTGCTCTCGCTCGTTCTCTCACTGCTCCGCCATGCCTTTGAAACGTCTGTCAATATTGACTTTATTTATTTAATTGACATTGCTCGTGCTGACACTGGGACCTTGCATAAACAATGACGCAACGGTTTGGAAACTCCTGGTGATGAATGGAAAAGGGGAGGGGAATAAAAGAGTGAAGCACTCATTCCTCGCTCCTACCCTCATCCCTTGTCAGTCCACTGGGAGGAGAAGCTTAAGTACTTTGGAGCTGGAGTGTCTGTCTTTCACACATCAAACGATTTGTTTTATCCGGTTCATATTCTCCCCTTCAGACCCTGCGCAGCCTGATAGGGCTTTGATGATGAAACGTAGAGGACATCCGTGCATTATATCTGAATTGGCATGCACGAAGAGGTGTGTGTGTGTGTGTGTGTGTGTGTGTGTGTGCGCGCGCACATGTGTTTGTTTGTCACTCTACAACAATGTAATTTCAGATGAGCTCCTGCTCAGACAGCGACGCCAACAGCCCACCACATTTTCACCACCTGTGCCGCCCAGAAAGATGATCTCAGCCTTCACTTCTCTCCTTCTCCGTCTCCCTTTTTATTTCCCACACGCCGTCCTTCTTTCCCCCTCTCAACATTGTTAGAATAAATGCAATGAAGCGAAAAAGCTAATTAAGAGTACAAAGGATTTCCTAAACACCTATAACAAGCTGTTGCGGAGCACAAAGTATCAGATCATTCGTAGGGAGGATAAGAGGGTTTTGTCTGAGGTTTGCTCACACAAATGCCAATGTTGCTCCAATGCTGCACACATGGTACATGCTGTTACCTGATAGACATTTCACTTCAGTCCCTTCAAGGTACCACCATTCATAAAATACAAAGGAGCTCATCACATTTAACAGGGAATGTATTTTGAAAATGTTAGAGGTGAGAACATGGTTGAAATCTTGAATATATGGACAGATGATATGTAGCCTGGACAGTGACTTTACAACAACTGGAACCGACAGTGAACATTGAAATATTTTGTATTGTATTGTCACTTAACCTTTTTTTTTTTTTTTTTTAACTGTAAAATTAAACAATTTAATTTTGATACTTTTTGCATTCTGATGTGTTTCAATGACAATCGTAATTTTCTTCATCTCACCTTTTTTGTTCAATTTAAACTTTGTCACTGTTTTTGGTGTGGCGAAGAGGCGAGGGAGCGAGAAGAGCGTGATTTACAAATAGTCTGCATACTGAGCAGAGACTGTCACTGTTCCTGAACTAGCCGTCCGCTCCTAATGCATACGACATTAGGCTCTATGTGAACAAACAAGGGCAAAGAGAAGCACTTAAAGGTGGGGCGTGCGATTCTAATACAGCACTTCTTTTTGTCAAATTCAGTGACCATCTCCTCACGGTCCGCTAGCTGTCCGGTCAGCGTGTGCCGGGGAAAAAAAAAATAAAAAAATCCAGTGTTTGTACACCGCCCTGGCTCTGTAAATGCTTAACAAACAAAGTGGCCCAGATCGAGCCACGCAACACCATTGCAGCCATAATTTTTGTGTCGGGCAGCGTTAACCGAGCTTACCTTCTAGTATGCCGAGAGATGCTGCGTTTATGTTTTCTATAGCAGGAGACTGCATCCCTGTCTGGAGCTGCTGTAGACGTGCGGTCATGTCAGTGGATTATTGCGGCCAGTGTGATTGCGGCTGGAATTTTTTCATTTGCTGTTCAAATTGGTGGCATTGTTTTTAATCCACTGAAGATACGTGGAGTAAAAGGAAACAATAACTAAATGACTTAAAATTTTAAGTAATCATAGGAACTTTTTGGAGAAGAAATCCATTGCTCTTCATTGGATCCTCTGGATCAGGAGAGTTTGACTCTGGAAACGGCTGCTCATGTAGCTGCTGCAGCCTGTAAGCTAACGTCTTCAAACTCCGCTATTTTTTGGGTTTTAGCTGTAGTTTTTTCCCCCAGCTTTATTGCTGAAACACGTATTACCTATTCATCGGAACAGAAAGCCGGGGTTTGGATAAAGACCAGTGGACCATGAGACGTTCCACTCAGCCACAATTGACCAGACCAGACACTACGACGGGTGCTGTGTGATCGCCCCAGAATGAAAGCCGGCCCAGTTTGGACTTAAGGCTGCTCTGTAGCAAGAACTTCCCAAGACCCGTACAGCAGTGGCGGCTCGCCATTTAAGGGCACTATTGTCCTTGAGCCACAAACAGTACCCATTGTTATTTCTGGGGCGATGGAGAAATTGGCCACAAGAGGGGAGGGGAGGGGGGGTCTGAGTAGCGGTTTAGCCAAAGATATGAATGTATGACACACAATTTAGCCAATCAGCCTCAAATCTAATCCGAAACTACATGAGAATGGCGAGCGCGATCACTAACTTAATCCAACCCTGACTCTGTTAAATCTCTCCTCCAAGATCCGTTTTGAGAGGAGAACTTTGACAGAGAAACTACAGGTGAAAGCGCTGGGCCCAGAGACACCTGACATCGCAATCAGACCGCAAGCTAGTGAAAAAGCGAAGCAGTAACGTTCTACACGAGGCTTCTCTCGTAGCAGGTACACCAGAATGGCCTGGCTAGATGGATGCAGTCATGCTGATGCCTTACTTTGCTTTCCGTGCTTGCTTTTTAAAACAGCGGGGACGGATTCAGCATGCGACGCTGTTCTTGATTGTGGTTAGAGGAGCAGAAATGCTTGTTGGCCGGCGCGGAGAAAGCGGCTCTGGTTGGGGCTGTTACCCAGCAGGCCCTGCTAGATGTTTGATGTTGTGATTCATTATTGAATGCTATTTGTAATGGTGTTCTAGTGTTGTAGCATTACATGCAAGACGTGTTTATGTTCATTAAGTGATTTATTTATTTTTCCTTCTGTGGTGTGTGTGTAGTTTGACGTGTGCTCGCCCACCCTCCTTGTGTAGCCTGTTTGAATAACCACCAATTTTGAAGCGCTGAGCTGACATTCTGTATATACAGATGGGTGACAAATCAAAGGAAAAACCAACAGGAAGTAATAATGTGCTTTATTTATATAGCACCTTTCATTACATAGAATCTAGTTCAAAGTGCTATCAAAAACAGGAAACCGGTCATATTAGTAATCAAAACAAAGTAATAATAAAAACGGTTTATCTAAACATATATAAAAACATAAGACCAGTATGCGAAACATAAAAATATTGAGTAACAAGGATATAAAAATAAAATAAATCAATAAATTAAAGGTGAAATTAGTCAAACGTAAGTTTTGAGCTGGTTTACACTAACTTAGTTTTTGTTAAAATGATGTGTGGAGTCAGGCCATCACAAGTCTCAAACAGCTTCAGTGCTCCTTGCCGAGTCTGTGGAACTCTATTGGAGGGATGAAATCTGAGTACAGCAGATACAAAGGAAAAACATAGCCAGACGTAGAAAAGGATCAGAGAGTCACAAATGTCACTTCATAGATTTGAAGATGAAAGCTTATCATTTGGTGTATTGGATATGGCGGTGGACAGCTTTGTCTTACACGTTGGTCCAAAATCATTCCAGAGGCGTTCAACTGGGTTGAGATCTGGTGACTGTAAACGCCGTAGCATTTTATTCCGATCATTTTCATACTGAAACCATTCAGTGAGCCCTGGTGCGCGGAAGCACCTGCATGCATTTATGTTTCTCCATTATTTTATTTTTCCACACACATGAAAGATAAAAGTAAATGAGAGAAATAAAACCAACAGCGCGTGGCCTCTGAAGTGTACGCCGTCAGCTGTTCGGAAAAGCAATACTGTAAAAAGTAAGTTTTAAGGAAAGATTTAAAAGCCGCAGCAGAGTCAGCTGATCGTAGTCTCAGTGGGAGACTGTTCCAGAACCGGATAGCCAGTACTGAAAAGGCTCGATCAACCTTTGTTTTTAACCTGGACTCTGGCATAGTTAGAAGACCCAGACGGGCAGACCTGAGGGGCCTGTTTGGATAGTACGTTGTGAGGAGCTCAGTTGGCGCAAACAAAACTTTGGAAATATTGGAACCGTTGCAGCTTGACCGTGCATTGTGTGTGGGTTTCAGTCATGTCAAGCGAGAAAGCTGGCATGCAAGCGTTGCTGAAAAGAACATTCCCCCACGCAGAGTATGTACATTGCAACTCGCATCACTTAAATCTCATGCTCTCATCAGCTTCCAAAGTGTCTTCCAATAACAGTACATTTAAAAAAAATTTTTTTTATATATGTTTGGAATTCACTGCACCATTTTATGACAGGGGCCAACAGACATGCATTGTTTTTGGACATTCAGAAAGCGCTTCACCCAGCAGGCAGCTGGCCTTGAGCTTGTGCGTTTTAGTGTTTCATAATGTCAGTGATTTTTGCCACAAAAGGCCTGCAGTCCCCTTGTATCAGTGACCGAATGTATCGACCTTATAGAGGGCCTGAAGGACCTGTTTAATACATTTAGGAATGACCCTTAAATTGGTCTCACAGAAGATGTACTGGTGTGGGGGGGGGGGGGGACCTGCCATCCAAGTTTGTGGACTTGCATGTGACCTCAACAGTGAGCAGATCATCCATGCCCATTAAAAGTAACTTGGATTTTTAATTTGGGCAGACAAATCATGGACTTAAACAATCCATTTCACCGAGATTCATATGAAATAATGCGGGCAGCTGCGTCTCTGTCCCCTGCGTCAGGCGCATTTGGGGACATGGATGCACTGCGCTGTCCAAGCGGGCATTATGACATCGAAGCGTCCGAACTCACTGTGTTCGCGCAATGTGTGAAACAAAGAGTGGACGGGGGACGTGCAAAGCCCTCACTTGTTGAGCTGTTGGCCTCATGTGACATGGATGTCTTTCCTGAAGTGAACAGTTTACCTTGGGTAATGTTAACGTTACCAGCGAAGAGCTGCACCATCGAATGCCTGTTTTCAACAGTAAACTGATCAAAATCAAGCAGTAGGGTATCAATGCTCACTGGAGGAGTGAACAGCCTGTCACTGCTGTCATTTGAGAGAGTTTATGGAAACTTTGAACTCTGTCGAAATAATAGAATCGTTTAAGGCTAAGCCAGGTCCTTAGTGTAATTATCAACAAAATTAATTTATATCTGGCCTACATATCAAATAATACCAAACTACTAAAGTTCAATATTTTTTCCATTACAATTTTAGTTGAAATTACTATTTTTGTTTATTTTTTTTGTTAGGCCTATTGGTTTGAAAGGCAATAAAATATTAGATGGTTTCAATCACTGTGCCCAAAGGCGGCCGCTCTGATAGACGCTTGAGGAGGCGTTAATTAGCCTCTCTGAGCCTGTCCACAGGCTACGTGCTCTCGACCTCACTCGGGCTCTTCTTGATTGTTGCAGAATGTTTGTACCTGGAATGTAGGGTTAGTTTATTTTGAGCATACCTAACAAAACGGTGGATTAGCTACCTCACTTTGTGCCTCAGCTGTTGGCGCATCCAGTTTCCCTGACACAGCCAAAGTTTTCATTGTGGCTATGCTACTGCATGCTGCAGCACTGATGACCACCTAAGGGAAAGAGAGGGTCAGTAGCTGTACCTGCTGTAAGCAGAACAAAGAACAGGACTGACACGTAGTAATTTGTTGTGGACAAACAGCTCATGCCCCGCATTTGATGAACTCTTTAATCCCACTTTGTGGTCATCCTGTCCTATGAAGAGTCCCTGGCCCAGATGTACACCTTTTGTCCAGACAACGGTTTACATACGATTACTTATTACTTCGAAGGGTTTGAACTGTGGGCAAAGCCTCCTCAGGATTCTTTGGTGTTTCATTTGTCAGGCCTCGCAGATGAGCAGCCGGTCTCTGGTATCTCGATTAAGAACTTGTAGTTTCTCTCAGCTCAAGTTCGAAGCTTATTTGAGCACAGGTTTGTCAGTTTTCTCGGGTTTCAGAACTAAGGAATGTGACATGCAAGGTGTTTCATCTGTCAGGCCTTTGCATGTGAGCAGCCAGTCACTGTTAACTCATTTCACCTTACCATAGCTTATCACTGGAAGACATCACCATTTAAAACAGTGATTATGGGCCAATAAAACCATTTAGCCTTGAGTGATGTGGATAGATGCTGACAAGGCTGCGAAATGTCAACATGCATAGACATTTTCACAACTACCTGGGGGAAGCTGAACAGGAAATGGTCATCTGCTGTTCCATTGAGGCTGAAATGCCAGTGTTCTGATACTTTTGGTGGACTTGTATCTACTTTTGTTGTCGACTGTTTCAGTTAATGCCAGGTCTACAAAGGAAAGCTGACTCTGCAGATTTAAGAACTTGTTGATTTTAAAATGTGCAAATGGTTCAGATGATGGCCTATACATGGTCCCTTTTTGTTCTAACTGGTCTCAATTGTGTTTGCATCGTTTATTGTGATTTTATTTAATTTCATAGCCTTACATAAATGCGCACATTACCCATCGTATTTGTAGGATGAATTTGTGTAAAGCTTGAAAAATTGACCTGTTAACTGTTCTTAGAATTATTTTGCCAAAACTGTTGGTGTTCAGAATGACTGATCTCAGTTAGCTTTAACAAGTTCGATGAAAGAGAATCAGAAATGAACAGTTATTGTTAGTGTAATTTCACTATTGGTGCTAGGTGGGAACACATTCAGTACATGTTTACACTTGAGGTGTGAAGGGAAAATCTGGGGTTAACCCCCCATAATGCTGAGAATACATGATACATGTGTTCATTTAGTGCAAAAAAACTCACTGGCTGGTATAAAATTACACTGTTGGTGGGAATACTTGTCTATGTTGTGTCAAACTGTATGGTGTTATAAAATTATACTATTAGTACTTGCTGTGTAAATAGATGTCAGTGTACTTCTGAAATGAAGGGTTGAATATTTAACAAAAAAGACAATACATGTGTCCATGTAGTGTTTAAAACACACCAGCGTGTTGGAATATTACACTCAGTGTTAAGTTTTAAGTGTGTACTGTGGACCTGCTGTATACAAACACTGAGCCAGTGATAATTAACTTTATTGAAATTGATTTAACAAATATTTTCCTGCTTAATTCAAACTGTAAAAAGCTCCCTGTAGAGCTACTGTTTTCACAGGCTGAGAAGTACTCTTAGTGAAAAGGAAAGGGACCTTCTCTTTAAAACTAGTATTACTAGTAAACTCAGTATTAACTGAACGCACTCAAAGTTGTCTTCACGTTCAAATTTGAACTAAACTGGTTTTTAAATAGTTTTACTTTTGCTACTGTCTGACTTGATGATAGTGATGCACAACACAGGCCAGAATTCCCTCAATAAATCTGAGATCAGTTCCTTTTTTTATGTTCTCTTTGTTAGATTCTTTGTCACCGAGCATGTTAGGAATTGGTGCGACAGCATTGGTTTAGACCTGCTCCTAAACCTAAGAACACAATCAATCCAGAGTTCTCCTTCGGGAATGGTTTTTAATCCAACCGAGGAAACGGCGGCCGGTGTCTGGCACTGGAAATACCAGCTCATATGTCTCAAAGCTATCACTGTATGAGACACTACATCATGACCATGAGTCAGACTCTAACTAAACCTGCATGGCCTGAAGCCACTACATGTGTCACTGCAGCGGGCTGAAAATATCACAGCGCTATACCCTTGCCACCGCTGTACTTTTGCATGACAAAGAGGCAGTGTTCTGGACGTGCACAAAATCATAAAACGTCTGTAGCGAGTCACATCATGGTATTAGACTTCCTCGCCTCCGCGTCCCCTCCCTCGACCACATTCTCCCATCCCTGTTTCTGTCAAAAGCCCATGATCAAATGCACTCGCTTAGATTTACAGAGTTCCATTGTGCCTTGGCGACATTTCCATTTCACCCCTCCTCCTCTCCTCCTGTGCGCTCTATCCCTTCCTCCATTTCTGTCACCATGCATCTCTCTCACACTATGGTTCCTCAGGTAAACATATGCATTTTCTGTACAAGACGCAGTGATGTTCAGACTTTCCAGCTGTTTGAAAATGGCATTCTGCAGGAAAGCAAGGCAGCGTAGCAAGCAAACGGGTTCTTCCCCAGTTATCTTTTTGATTGACTTACCCTCTGTGTCAGAGATGGTGGGATAGATGGTCAACGTGATCAGCCTCAGCATCTCCCCTGTCACTATAACATAATAATGAATTTAATTTGTCAGGCTCGGCTCCAAAAAAAAAAACCTATTTGTCAATGGATGGCATGTGAGCGAAATGTTAAGTTTAATTAAGAATTCTTATAATGAAAATCATTTTTAGAGATCTAATACAAAATGATGTAATGTTTTTCCTTTTTGTCCTTTTTTCAAAAGCTGTGCAGGCAAAATTAGCCTGCAGAATGAAAATTAGATGAAGGGGAGCTCATGTTCAGTGGAGGGTATTCTCAATCTGCACTGCAGTTTGCAAGTGCAAACTCACTTATCGGTGATATGAAAGAGCATGCACTTCACTCAAAGTTTCATTTGCAATGGTTAAGCGAAGTATTGGTTTCTTGTTTTTCTTTTTGATTCCTCACATTTTCCTCTCATGTTAAAATCCCATGTGAATTCACTACAAACATCCTGTGTTTCTCAAAATGCTCCATTTGCTTTGATGTCTGCTGAACAACATCAAACACCCGGAGAACATTTGATCCTTATTAGAAAAGTACAGTTAACACATTCCACGTTTCGTACATATGTATCCTTTGGGGCCTGCTGACCTTGTGTGTACCCAGATATTTGTCTGATTTGTATGTAGATCCCCTTAGGAAGGACTGCGGTTCACATCCCCATTTAGACACATTTGCAACACATCAGAATGCATCAAAAATGTGTCTCAAGTAAGATTGGGGATCAATAGCATTTTATCAAATCCACCTCCAGTATAAAATCGAATCTGAATCCTTTTGAATGCCTATTGATTCTAGCTTTCAACATTTGCATATAAGAAAAGTTAAAAATAACTAACTCAAAAATCTGTAGGTACCTAGGGTGAGAAGACAGAAATACTACAGTTTTGCCTAATTACTGTTCACAGCCAGTAGCTACTAACAGAAAATTATTATTATTAATTATGGAATGTTGATTAAATGTATCTGACAGATGACATGTGAAGTTGGTAGGTATTCTGTGTAGCGAGTCCCCGGGACCCACACATGGTCATTTGCGTTCCCAGATAAAATTATTATTATTATTATTATTATTTTTTTTTTTACAAATTGTAGCGTTTAACTTGTGTTTCTTGTTCATCTAGGTTGAAAACGTATCTGAAAATTAAAGAAATAAAATCCCAAATCTGTAAAACCGCTGCAGACACACAGCAGCTGACAGAATATAATTCAGTGAAATGTGAGCTTTTTCTGGGTGAATAAATGTTAAAAAGGGAAGCTAAAGGGCAACGAGACGCTGAGCTTTCAAGTTTCATCAGGAGTCCTAACACCATCAAGTAAATAATGTTTAATTAGGGAAGTAGTTTGAAAAACACGCACACAAAGGGGAACCATTTACTGCGCCCTGCCTTTAGAAAGGGAGTACAATTAGCTGATAATTAGCCCGATCAGCCACTGTCAGTAATCAATACAAACAAACATTATTAGACTGTGAACCATTAATCAAACCAATAACTAACCGCAGTCAACGTCCGACAACCTGATCATACTTGAGCAGTTACCTGGTGTTCCTGTGGTGGTGACAAAACATTACAAAAACAACAACATGTCAGACTTCAATGCGAGAGCTTTTTTTAAAGTAAAAACTGACTGTTTGTGCCGGCTGAAAATGCGAAACCTGCTACCTCAACATTAGTTTATGTAAAGAGCAAGAAGGAAAAAAGGTTCCATAAAGGTCGTCCAATCCAGGAATGTGATCCAAAGTGGAACTGCCCGCAAGAACCCACAAGTAGTCTCAATGTTAACTAGGGTGGGGCAGCTTGAGAGTCGTGAATGCCCAGAGGCCCGACCTCATGATTCGTTTCTGGATGTGACCTTTTTAATACTAGCTTAAGGTGTTGGGCATAAGCAAATCAAGTCTGAGAAGTCAGCGATGAAATGTGCTCACACCACACTGCACATGTGGTGACGGTAAGTGTGAACAGGGCTTAACACTGTCAGTCTCTCACTCCCACACACACACACACACACACACTATCAAAAGCCACCTGAACAGCTGCTAATAAATTGTGGTCGGACGCATTAATCAACCTCTGATTCTCAGGGGCTCGCCACAGCAACCTTAGTGAAAGCAGATGCAAATTGCCTCCATTATAAAATGATGGCGAGAGCTAGCTTTGTGCTCCCAGAGAAAGATTTCAGCCCAGTAATTATCAGCGCAATTTACACATGAACATGGAACAAAATAATGATTTGTACCCAGATCCTGAATAAAAGAAGGAATATGAAATGTGGAAAGCCTCTCAAAGAGTTACCTAGAATTCCTTTTTTGTCTTTGAGTGACTTCTGAACAAGAAGACCAGCATCAAAGTAATGCAGTGATTGAGGGCAAAATGACAACACAATCTGCCAATTGAAGTGCAAAAGCATTTAAGTGATTCTACTTTAGCGAAGCGATCTCATGCGTTAGCTGATGCAATTTCTTTCATTTACAGGGGGCTTTTGAACAGGATGCCCAGAAGCAATGAAATACTGTCACTGAAAAACAAAATTGAAATAACATTTTAGTGACTCTATGCCAAATGAAAGATCTCCAAAGTTGGCCAAATGGAATTTAAACACTTGCGATTTTTCTCCTTTTCTGCCGTTTTTAAAGAGCTGCGTGACACCAATCATTGATTCAAGCCTAATGTGCGAAGAAGGAAGAAGCTGTTTGAATGTTGATCAAACACAACCGTACTGTAGGAGTTGCGAGGCTGAAAAGAAATATACTTCCACCAGCCTCAATCGTTGCCATAAAAGAAGAGGCTCCTCTCGTTACTGCTCCCTGTGATGGGTGTGAGCTGCCATCTTAAGCTGTCATAGCCCAAAAGATATGGGACAAAACTTACCCTTTAATCAGGAAGCATCACATCCCCTTTCATCAACTCAACTGTCCACGCCATGTCACTCTCTCCGCTGTCTGTACACCATGTACACATGAGGATTACCTCTTGCGCTATGTATCAAAACTCTTCCTCATTAAAAATAACACCCTAGATTCTGAACAGTGTTGGGTTTTTGAAAAACCGACAGAATTCAAAGGCGGGTTTTGGACTGTGAAGTCCATTTAAATTTGGATTGAGGCATGCAATGCCAGCGCTGGACTTGTAATGAAAAACATCACAATATGACCAAGTGTTGTGATGAAGTTGCACGGGAGTAATACTAAAGAGCTTTGGCCACCATTTTGATTGTAAACTAATCAAATTTGAAAGCTCGAACTGCAGGAAAAAAAAATAGACAAATAATTCCCTAAGAATAGCCTCTGAGGTACATTATGTCCCCTCAAAATGTCATTGAAAATCTTTTTCACCATGGTAACACCCTGTAGGATGTTCGTCTCTGTGTGTGTTTGTATCTAGAAGGGGTGGTTTTTTACTCAGATATTTGGGTTTTATTGAAGGCTCATGGTAATTTGGCGTTGAAAAAAAAAAAAAATATATATATATATATATATAATTCTCCACTGGCCTCTATGCGATAGGGTTTTGCATCTTTTCATTACGAACACAGTTGAGGTTTTCTTCCTTTTTTTTTTTCTTTTTCTTTTTTGGGTCAGGGGAAGTTACATGGTCACAGTAAATAATCTTCCAAGTGATGTTCTCCTTGTCCACCATCTAATACTGCTCTCCATGGCCATGTGGGCAGAGGTACTCTGGATGCCTCGCATTGTATTCAGTTATTTGTGGAGACCCTGCAGCTGCTGCAGATGATTACATCTCACCAGTTGCTGACCTCTTGCCAAGGATCAAGCTAAATCTCCATAACCACAGCAAGACCCTAATCTGCACTCCCACCTTCAAAAAGACCCTCTCCATTCCTACAAGCATTTAAATGATAATTAATACTTAAGCTGCCAATTGCTCTTTGCCCGACTATTTTACCCCGAAGACTAAATAACAGTCCGCCCTAAGGCTGACAGACAGGCTACTTTTTAGGCCCCATGAATAACAACTAGCCAGGGAAAACGCTGTGGCCCCACTCAAGTAGGTGTCAGGAAGTCAAGTGGGTTTTGTGTTATCTCTTCGTACTTTCAGCTGCCTATTAGCATAGCTATTCAGACGGCACGGCCCATGGCCCACAATGGGAATAGAAAGGGAAGCCTCGCTCTCTCTCTCTCTCGCTCTCTCTCTCTCTTGCTGTCTCTTACTTCCCCTTTTATGTCTTTCACTCTTGAGTCTCTCTTCTCGCTCTCTCACTCCTAACTAATCCGCTAAGTCCCATGGGGGGGGCTAGAAGTCGTTGAGTTCTGTAGTGGCTTTTTGTCTTTTTTAGTTTTGTGTTGGGAAGTGGGTAGTCCACCTGCTCCGAAGAATTTCAAAAAGGTAGTTTGAGTGTGTGTCTGTGGTTGAGTGGTGGGTTGTGCGTGCCCGAGGTTCGCTGGGAAAGTTGAGCCAGTGAAATATTTTGTGAAGTGGGCAGATTCATTTTCAAGGGCAACTTGTATATTCCATGAGAATGAAAGAAGAAAGTCAGTTCTGTGTCCTTTTTTAAAATTCAATACACCACATGTTTATGCTGGCCCTGAACCTTTTTGTAATTTCTTCATCTTACAGAAGACTAGTCGTGCCATTATGATGGGTCGAAAGAAGAAAGGAAACTAATTACTTTTAAATGACAAATGAAATAGTTTCTTCTAGCAGATTACGTGTAAATGTATTTTTATTCCACTTATAAATGTGCAATTATACTTGCCTTCATACAACAGGTGCCCTTTTCAGAAGCTTTGTAATAATACAGTCTTAAAAGCACTGTGATTCAGGCACCTACTCAAACTCTGAAACCCAAAGCTTGTTGCATTTTTCTAGTTTTTATATTGTTTTGATCACAGCTAAAATAAAGTGGCACTCCTTTCACAGTGTTTTGAAAGCCAAAACAGCACATATGTACGTAACATAGGTAGCCAAATGTGTAGTGGTGTTATACATTTTTGCATATATGAGAGAAACTAGGGATGCAAATTTCAAGACCTTTCCTTCGATTATTGGACCGGTTAATCAGTAGTTATTAACTGTTAAACAATTAAGCAAAACGCATATGAGCAATAAATGAAATTAACATAATTTAAATAACAAAAATGCCCTCACTTAATATAGCAGTGCTCAGAGCTGCAACCAAAGATTATTTTCATTATCAATTAATCTGCCAATTATTTTCTCTGTTCATTGTTTTGTCTAGAAAATGTGAATTTCCTAAAGCCGAAGGTGATGTAGCTTATTCAAATTGCTAGTTTTATTCGACCAACTGTCCTAAACCCAAAAATGTTTCCATTTAAAATCCGATATGGCCAAGAAAAGCAACAACTCATCACATTTGAGAGAACGTAACCAGCGAATGTTTGCTTGAAAAATGACTAAAACAATTTAATGTCGTACCAACTTTCATACGAGAGACTCTTTCAACATTTGACCTCCACCAGTGAATGGGATTTACACTCCAAGAACAGGTAATGTCGCGTAGAACGTTAATGACTTGTTTGGATGTTGTTTGGCTTTTCTCAACTTTGGCATCGCAACTGCAGCTTGTTCTGTTGAAGCTGGGAGTTTGGGCGGGTAGTTTGTTGCCGGTGTCGCCAACATGCACCAGGTGGATACTCAGTCAGGGGAGGTACAGTCGTCATTGTCTTTTGCCACTCTGCCCCAGAAACAGTAAGAACCGTGCGTTGCATCACTACCATGGTACCAGCAGGGGGGCACTGAAGTTAATTTGCCTTTTTAATTCTAACACCCAGGAGTTGTTGTATGCTCCACCAACCACCAAGTGGCAACTGTGAGTGAGGTGGATTAATACGCCGTTTGGGATCCTCACAGTCCTGCAGTACATTGCACTGAATTTTGACCTAAAAGAAAAGAAACTGCAACACAACAAGGAACTGACAATGGATGCCAAGAAACGCCGAGTAACATGAGCAGTAAGAAGGCAAGAAACAGACAGGCGTACTATTTTTTTTTAAATAAATTGATTAAAGGTGGGGTATGCGATTCTGGAGAAATCCAAGAACATGACAAATACCATGATATAAAGGGAACAACACAGCAAGTAGTAATATAACTAGGATTAGCTATGTTGGCGGTTAACAAACTGTCGCTACGGTTGCTGCTGCGAAGCTAACATGCAGAGAGGACGAGACGGTTTCCCAGGGACAGCACACCGGTTCCAGGGACAGCGATACTCACCGGCTCCAGCACTATGCGCTAACATCCCAGCAACAGCAGGTCTTGGCAAACTAGAAAGCAAGCTGAATGTACGTGCGCGCCTCATTTAACGTTACCTGACGCACAAATAATGCCTGGAATAGTGCCGTGTGGCTCGGTCAGTCACTTTTTGTTTCCCATTTACAGAGCCGGGGCTCACTGAACGGGCAGCTAGCGGACCATGAGGAGATGTTCACTGATTTTTGACAAAGACGTGTACTGAATTAGAAATGCGTACCCTACCTTCTAATTTGAAGGCATGAAGAATTAATTTGTTGCACACAGCATTTCACAAAGTGTAAAAAAAAAAATAAAAAATTCTCCCCTAACTCAACAACTCAAACTGCAGTTTTTAAAGGGAGCCTCGGGACATTACTCCCAGGCAACAAAGGAGTATGTTGTGTACATACATGTTTACTGTCACAAACATCTGCTTATCTTGGCAGGTAAGACACATACTTCAGACTCCTGCCTCCTTATTTTGTGTTGTAATACAGCCAATCATACAGTATGCTTCCCTTTTTTTTTTTTTTTTTTTTGTTATGTAACAAATTAGATGTTAATGTGGCCACAGTATAATCTTAATCAAAACAGACGCCAATCGAAGCGCGTCTAGCAGACAGACTTAATATAGTTTCAACTCCGCGGCTCTGCTCCTCTGCGCGTTTTGAAAAGACATTTTTATATATTGAAAGAGTCCTTATTTATCCAACATAAGTTAAGTGTTTAAATACTAACATTGAGGTATACGAGATTTGTGTTTAAAAAAAAAAGTTGTAGATGCCAGGTGTGCGTGATGAGCACATCTTCACCCATTTAAACTTGTTTCCACTAAGTCCTCACTAATGTGTTTTGCTCACCTGACTGTCTATTATAAAGCTACTTGAAATATACGGATACCTGATTGTGATACGCTATTTTGCTCACAGCTTTCTCAACCCATTTCAATAGGCTTTGTTTGCATGAATGTCAGGTGAACAATATCGCCAAAGCGTCAAGGATAATACAGGTCACTGAGATGAGGGAAAAAAAAAAATACGACTCATTAAAACAAGAAAGCGGCAGAAAACAGTAAACGTGTATGTGCTGGGCTATGTTAAGAGAATTATTTCACATTCAGTGATATTGTTTGTCACATTTTAAGAGGAAGGGCATCTCTGTCTCTACTTCACCGGTCATGCAGTGACTCCTCTGTTGGTACCCAGGACTTTCATTGTCGTCTTTTCTTGATGGCTAGACTGTGGCCACTGAGTCTGTAATTTGTCTCTGCGTTGTGTCTGACAGCAAAGAGATACTCAGCCAATTTGGATTCACGGTTTAGGGCCAGATTGTTACGGGTAACGATCTTAAAGACCCAAAAGCACGACACGGAGGTGGAATATGGAAGTTCAATCACTGCTGAGGCAGGTGGCTCAAGACGGACGAGATTCTGGATGGTCAAGCTGGCTGAGCTCACCGGCAGAGGACAAACCTGAGATGGAGGCAAAAAAACCCAAACCAGAATCAGGCAGCGAAACAAGCAACAGGATGAAAACTAGAAGTACAGCTTGGAGTTGGCAGTAGGGTAAGTTCCACTGTAGAGCACTGAACGAAAGAAGAGTCGGGTTGACATACTGCGAGGGCTTAATTGGGTGATGAGCAGCAGGTGTGCCGGTGATCAGCAGCAGGAGGCAGCGCCACGCCCAGACCAGTGCACACACACACACACACACACACACACACACACACACACAGAGACAAGAAACCCAGGGAAGGGGGGGGGGGCTGGACCATGACATGGATAGCAATTACGTTTGATTTGGAGTTTTGGTTTGGTTGGTCCAGTGTTCCAGATAGGCGTCGTCTGTTAATTAAATAATTTGGTTCACACTGATTAGTGGCTTAAAAGCACTCTCTCACGCTTGTGCACGTCAGAAGGAACCAGAACTTCAAGTTACAGACAGTAACGCTGCGCTCTCTGGAGCAGCTGTCAGCAGGAAACGTCTCCAGTTTGCCATGGCCAAGCAACTCCCGCGTCACGTATCTGATTCGATTATGATGGACAGGAAGAGCCGTGGTCTCGAAAAACTGACTAACCCATTGGCATTTCTAATGTGGCAACGAATGATGTAAGAAATGCATCATGCCTAATTAAAATCCAGCCGTCATAGGTCTATTGAATTGTGTGTGTGTGTGTGCAACTCTGCCCTGGTCGGTGCGGCTGACTTCATCCTCTGTCAGCATTGCAGATCAGGACAGGTGTAGGTCTTTTTTGTTTTTTTTATAAACGTATCGTGGCTGATGGGCTGCTTTGTTTTGTGCTCCTCGGCATAAGTGTGTGTGGATTTGGTGTCAGATGGGCGATTTTCAGTGACTGCTCCTGTATAGTGTTAGATGAAAAATTCTGACACATTCATGCGGTCCTCCTCGTCAGCCCACAGTCTCTCACACACACACGCCGGCAGTAGTGTTGCTTATTCACTTAGAATTGTGCTTAAAACTGCTTCTGAAGCATTTCAAAGTTACTGTCTTGATGGGCGTTTGATAAGAGCCATATATTGGCAATTCCACAATTATTGGCTACAGTTAAATATAAAAAATAAAATTAAATTCTGAAGCTCAGGTCTAAAAATGTGACTCTTCTTCCACTTGGTTTTGCATTCCGTCTTACATGAAAGCACGATAGAAAAAATATTGCTTTCATCATTTCCCACATTTTCTTGTGCAGCCTTTTCTCTCTCGTCAATATTGTTAAGTTAGGGCAAATAGTAAATTGTGTATAACATACTGGCAATCAGTGCTCCTGCCTATGTGGGGATAAAAGTTACATAAAGCCTTTTGTGGCTCCAGAGCTGCGCAAAATCTGGAACCGCCCCAAGTGATGTCACTTGAGTCAGCATCGGTTGGGGCTGAAGACCACAGGTTTGAGGTTTTGAAAAGTGAAATAATCCAGGGGTGTGGAGTTGGAAACAAATACCGCTTACCAGAGCTCTGTAGCCCCTTCTCATCTCATCTCAACACACCCAAGTCTCCAAGGTGACAATGAAAAAGACAATATCTCTGGTTCTGCTTCATTGATTTTGATCCTTTTTTTTTTTTTTTTTAAAACTGTCGGACAGTGTCATAGGAGGGCAACGCTAAATCGATGGAGTTCTTTTAAACAGACTGATGCACAACCTAGTGACTCTACCCCGGGCCACACTAAAACCACAGTGCTTTTTCTGACAGTTTACATTGCACATCTCTGGTCGCTTGGTTAGTATATTTTAAATCTATTAGATTATTAGCAGCAATTAACCGATAATGCTTGGCATCCCTAAGAGAAACTAAACTTAGTGTACCGGTACATTACGGTGTATGCAGGCAAGCAATCAAACCACACACGCTCAGCCATTTGTATTTTGGGGGATATTGATTGAGCCTGTTGCTGCAGTAAATGTCCATCTCCTCATTAGCTACACTGTTCCTCTCCGCCTTCAGCCATTCGGCTGACCTAGCCAGCAGCCCTCTGCCATCTTCCCGTACAGTGTGTGTGTGTGTGTGTGTGACACCGTTGCTATATCATATTGATCCACTCCCCTCACTTTCCTCTCTGCCTCTGATGGCTTCTCAATAAGTGCATAGATCTGTGATTGATTTTACCATTGGATGTCTCCGTACAGTCATTATGAGAGAATTTGCAGGGGCCATAATAGGATCTGATGGCTGAGTGTTCACAAATCACTTTCCCATTGAGCCGAAACTGGATTCAGGAGACTTCAGTGGAGGTCTTGTATCTGAGAGTTCAACTCGAAACAAATACGGTTATCTTTTGAACCAATGTACTGAGTTTGTTTTACTGTCACAATGAGACGTTTTTGCATGTGTAACTTCAAAATACTTTGTCCTGTATAAAAGAAAATTCCCTCCAGCTGTACCCCCTCCCCTTCCCTTTCAGTCTATTCTCTGGGCCTCTTATTCTTACTTCTAAATCCTCTATTCCACACCATTCCTCGTCCCTCGCTAGCCGATGCTATGACCTTTTTAGCGGCTGCTTAAACAGATTAGCTGTTATTAAGCGCTATGCGCCGCTGATGACTCTTTCGTGAGGCAGGGCCCCGGTCCCACGGGGAAGGAGATTGAAGGGAAAAGAAGGGAGAGGTTGGATGCATAAAGGAGGGGGGAGACCAGAACAGGGGAAACTATGGGTGAACAGGTAAGTATATAGTTTAGGAAGGAGTGAGTTGATTCCGGGGAAGGAGCAGGAGAAATAACCGGGAAAGGGCAATGGGTAGGGCATGTAATGTAGTTATTGGGAGAGAGATACATGGAGGGGACTCAAAACCAGAGATAAGTGACAGAGGGATGAGAAGAAACTGAGAAATAGGGGTCAAGCACAATAGATAAGTAGATGAGAAGGGTCATGTGTCATTCTTACTGAAAATGGATATTTTATGCCAGTAAAATAGAAAGAGAGGAGGGTAAAGGAAGGGGCGAATAAGAATACTGATTGACTGGTCACAGAAAATAGAACTGGAACGAGAAGTTGAGTAGATTATTTCTTTAGTACCACTGTTTCATCTTGTGCTCCTCACACACATACACTATGATGTGTAAATGCTCTGCCAGTTTCACAACAAATCTGCAACCTTGACTATTTGTGTATTAAATTAACTGGATTTCTGTCAAACTTGCTCTGGACCTGTAATACAAACACCCGCGTGGAGTCCCTGTTGTCCCTTTGAGCATTAAAACCAAAACCACAGTATTTCGCTAACCCTCACCAAGTGTTGTGTGCGCCTAAATACAGCCATGAAAACGACCTCATGCTTTAGTTGCTGCCAGCGGGTGTTGTATCGTAAGAACTGATATTGAAGGCAAAACAAATGAAATACTTTGGCAGTAAATGTGACAAACTTAAAAAACAAACAAATTGACTTGGCAGATACATTAAGGTTTCTGCATTATCTTGACAGGAGGCGGTATTTTGTTACATACAAAATGTATTTGATGTTTCAAAAGAGTAATACATAAACATTATTTGTAGGGGGGGAGAGGGCTGTCAAGTTTACAACATTCATGTAAGATCCTTTTGTACAAACCAATAACAAGAGATGAGGAAGTGACTCTTTAAATGCCGCATCTCGACCATGGACGTCGTTTTGCGGCAGATTTGACTCGGAGGAGACTCATGAGCAACATGACCCAAACTACTTTTTGTAAAAAAAAAAAAAAAAAAAAAAAAATGGCTGGAAAGTGGTCGTGGCAACCGTGGTAAATAGTTTCCCACCATGGTACGCTGCCAGATGTCATGTCGCATAAGCATCGGCGCTCAGTCCGTAATGGGGCTGTCATGTATGAGCACAAGTCAATATGGAACCATTCCGTTATGGAGATCTTATGGGTGGAAGCCAGAAAGCTAGCATAAATAGATAAATTAACAGCCTAAATGCACGTACTAAGTAAATGTTTGATCTTTCGGGTTAATGAAGGAAGAGCAAAAACACTGCTCCATATAATGAAAAAAGCTTCTGAAGGTAAAATGTCCCCAAGAGGATCAGCATGAAATTATGAAATTTTAGGGTTTTTTTTTCCCTTTTCTTTTCTCCAACACGAGGTCAATTGCTGTGTGCGTTGGCCAACTGATCAAACACATTCTTATTTCTCAGTTGAACTCCTCCCACCACACACACACTCTCTCTTTGCTCCCTATAAATTGTGCTAAGAGAACAGTTCCGTTCAATTCCCAGGTTTTATCGATCCTGAAAAGTAATTAGTAAGAGTTATTATAAACAGAGAATGATCTGTGTTAGTTGTTGGATGCTGCTCCGTGTTACCCAGTGACTCATGCATAAAGTGTCACATTTAAAACAAATTTTTCATGCCCCGCTGCTGACAACTGATTGTAATAACCATAAAAATGGTTCCTCATGGTTCCTCGATTTTCTCCCCCCCCCCCCCCTCTTTCTCCTGACCCAGCACCATTCATTATTCTGATGCAAGAAAAATGGAAAAAGAAGAACTCAAGGTCACATTTCATCAAATGCCGTTGTGTGCCGAGGCATATTTCTTCCTTAAAACACCTTGACACTTTTTGTTATAGAGCATTTTTCTCCTCTCCTGGTGAAATATGCTAGTCAATCCTGCCTGTGTGTGTGCCAGAGAGGTATACAAAGTGTGCGTGTATTAGTGCCTGTGCACCTGCCGGATGCCTTTTGTGTGCGCGAGTGTGATGTACAATCCTGTAAACTGAAGCAGGGTGAGGATTGGGCTATTGATGGATCAATAAATTAATATACAGTGTTGGTGGTGAGCTCTGTCAGGAGGTATATGTCATTATTTTATGGACTGCATTTATAGTATTGTCGTCTCCATCCAATATATCTCTTCCCACTGGATGCAATTAACATTTACTGACATTCTAATGAACACTCTTCTATAATCCTCTGTGATTTCATAATCAGTGAGGCTTGCAGCAAACAATAATAAGATTTCCCAACTGTTCCCTTAACTGACTAAAGCCCCCAAAATGTCAGGTATATGATTTGACAATTTACCGGTAAACACTGTAATTATCTCCAAAGATTTGAGGAAAAAAAAAAACTGTCACTTTTCTCTGCATTTCTCTCCTGTCGCAAACATCACCGTGTCACATTCCGAGGTGGGTACATGTCAAAACTGTGATACCTGTCAACCGAAAAACAGGAATAAAACAATGGCATGCGAGGGGGGGGGGGGGAATAAAAAAATCTTTATAAAGAAAGTGCTCTAAACTTGTAAAAGTGATGCTTTTAATTATCTCAGTGCAGAGGGCTTGGGCACAGATTAGAATCAGTCTGTAACCATGGGCGACAGCGAGTCATAAAGAAGCACTGGTCATTGATGTGACAGGCCTCCTGCCAGAGGGGGCAGTGCGGCCAGATTTACCCCCTCACTCTGACAACTGTAAAAGGTATCGCACATATTGTTATAATGAGGACCAGACTGGCAGTCCTCTGTGCCCTTCACTCTGCACTGGGAGAGGAGAGAGGCATACACATAAATGGAAGAGAGGGCAAATAGATGGGCACTGTAGGTAGTAAACAGGGGCTAAATAGAGGCTGAGTGAGAAATATGATCATGGATAAAGGCACTGAAAGATGCAAGAACCACCGAAAGTGGGAAAAGTGTTGTGGACTGGAATTTTAGTGTAGCTTTGCATAAAGACTGGTAACAGGAGGAAACCGCTAGGCTGGCTCATTTTTACACTACGATTTTCTTATTTTTTTTTTTTTTTTTTAGAATTTGGACAGAGTCAAGCTCGCGGTCTCCCCCTGTTTTCAGTCTATGTGCTAAATGCTAAAGTGCGCTACGCTGCGGGCTGTAGCCTTATATTTAATGGAGACGTACCAGAGTGGTGTCACTCTTCTCAGCAAACTCCTCATCAGAAGACCAATATTTCCCAAAATGGCAAACTTTTTCTTAAAAACATTCAAAACAATTAAACCAGTTAAAGGAATAGTTCGACATCCGTTTGCTTTCCTGCTGAAATATGAAGCAGGAGCTAGGAGCCGGTTAGCTTAGCCTAGAATAAAGACTGGAAATGGAGATACAGCTAACCTGGCTTGTTTTTACACCTCAGTTTTTGTCAAGATTAAACAAATATATTTAATGTATTTAATTTGTAAGCTAAGATTCTAATTGTGTGTCCTTTTTAAATAGAGAGAGGCTAGCTGTTTACCCCTTTTTCAAGCAGCTGCTAAGCTAACCAGCTGAAACGGCTAGATTATGAAAGTATCCAGGTGAAAAAGCCGCATCGCCTCCCTTCAGAGCTTGCTCCAAAGCCGTGCCCCCAAAACACGTGAACCCACGCTTCGGCGGCGTGGAAGCCGATGCGTCTTTCTCACGGCGTTTGGTCCGAATGCAATAATTGGCTAGGTTTACTTCAGACCTGTGACTACTACAGCCACTCGATTATTCTTCTGTTTTTTAGAGCTTTTAATTTTTTGATTTGTATAGTTATATAAAGTCAGTTTCAACAAAACGGACAAAAAATGTTGTAGAAAGACATTGCCTACCCTACCCTTTTTTTTTTTTTTTTTTAAACAGACGTGAGAGACGTGCTATCAATCTACTCATCCCTTAGCAAGAAAGCAAATAAACATATTTTGCAAAATGTCGAACTACTCCTTTTTTTTTTTTTTTTAAATAAGCGAAACCTGCCTTTCCATCAATCCACAGCGTGCTCTTAATGTCAGGATTTGGTGGAGTCGCACACATAAACACAAGCCGGCGAGCGTTAACAAGTTCCACTGTTAAGTTCTAATGTAAAACACTGTTTTGAATATCAATAAGCCATTTAGTATGCATTTGTGTCTCCACAGCCTAAATTGGCTCAAGAACAGAATCAGCAGGAGCACAATACTAAAACAAAACATCAACAAATGAGCCCCACAGCTAAAACCCTGTAACACTAATGAATGCATTTGAAAATGCATGTCCAGTGCAGACTGCTCAGCTAGCAGTCACCGCAAACATTTTAGTCAAGGTGGAATTCACTAGTGACACACTGCAGCTCCCATATTGCACAATATGTAGAGCCAAACAGCTTACAGCCAGTTTTAGATATCATTAATGTCAATAGCTGGCAATCTCAGGGGCGTGATAATGAGCCATAAACAAAAAGCCAGTCTCACTAAAGTAATGTTGGAGGAGAACCTTCCAGGCAGTGCACAAATATTTGTAAGTACACTGTCCTTTTGTATTAGGAAAAACAAACAAACATTTATACCTGGCTGTCCAATTTGTCTCAGCGCCTGTTGTTGAAAAGAAGTCTTGTTCTTTTCCTTTCCATCGTCCTGATTTTCTGCTAATATTTTCATTTTTAATTTTTTTGGGGAATTTTCTCAGATTTCTTTCAAATGCTTTCACATTTTCAGCTGAAATAAAATGTACAAGTATAATATTGCTTTATTCTGAGAGGTTTCAAAGCCCCCATGCCTGGCCACAAAGCACAGGGGGACTGGGTGTGTCTGTTATAGTCTTATTACTGTAGATTCATGGAGCAATGATAATTAGGATTCATTCCTATTCCCAGTTTAGGTCTCCTCTGAGTATTCTGTATGCTGAAACATGCTATAGAAGGCTAAATCAAGCAGGTGTGAGTGTGTGCCAGCATTATCTGAAGAATTTTTTTTACTCCAAGTTAGACAGCGGACATTAACAAAAGCATTTTGACCATCTGTTTCATCATTAAAAATCATCAAACTGCTGATACCTTTTCAAAGCTCAAGCTCCATTTAAAATACATTGTTAGGCAAGTGTGTGCATTTTGGGTTTGGGAGCTAGCACAAAATACCGAGAGGGAGGAAGTGTATTTTAATGCTGGGCCATCAGTTCGTAACCTTAAATAACAAATTAAATTTAACCCAGTACTGTTTTTTGCGAAGCAAAGAATGTATACCCATCAGTTGATTCATCCCTGTACTTTTGTCTCAGGTATTAAACCTTGGTGATGCGTTTAAGGAAACGCTGATACCAAGAGAGTTGCTTTTGGCATCCAAATGACACGACTGAGGGACAAACAATAAGCAAATATGGGTGCCAAAAAAAGACTAAGATAAGGATTTAGTCAACAAAAACATTTTAGTCTTTTTGTCAGTGAAATTAGCACACACTAAATTTTCACTGTGATGGATGCTTAAAGCAAGTATAGCCTGGTTTTAAACCTCTGAATCATTGCAAAACTCTTCAATGTTTTAGCAATTCGAATAGTTCTAGTTTGTTGTGCTTGTTGACGGCTGTCTCTTCAGTAGGGAAAGCAAATGTGCCAATAAAAGGTTTGTAGACAGGAGAAAGAATAAGGACATCATCCAGAACAATGGTGACAAGCACTGACGAGATCAGCGCAGCTATACTGGTTGTTGCAAATCAACTTCCTATAACAAATCCTAAATCAACACATTTATTTAGTTGACAAGACAAACACAAAGGTCCAGTATGAAGGATTCAGTGGTATCTAGCAGTGAAATTGCAGTTTACAACCATTTGAACACCACTCACCTCACCTTTCCCTTCCAAGTGTGTAGGAGAAACTACGTTGGCTAAAGCCAGTGATTAGTTTGTCTGTTCTAGGCTACTGTAGATACACGGTGACCTCCATGGAAGGGGACCCGCTCCCTTTATAGATAAAAACGGCTTATTCTAAAGGTAATGAAAACAAGGAGTCTTATTTTCAGGCAATTATACACTAATGAAAACATACTTAAATGTTATATTCCATTTCTTCCAATAGCTCCTCCTAAATGTTACATACTGGACCTTTAAGTTAACTGCTGCCACTAAATGCTTCTGTGTGGACTCTAAATTACGTTAATGACACAGCTACGTCAGTCACTACGGCTTGGTTGGGAGAAAATAATCCACCCTCCCAAACAGAAAATGCTTGTTCACTCTGGTTTTCAAGTTACATTTAACACATCAATTTGATTTTTCAACTCCTACAGCCATTAATGGAAACAAAATAAATCTAAGAATAACATGAAGCGTTCTGCAAAAAGGTTTAATGTGAAGTACTTGGAAAGGTGTTCAATAGGCTAAAATACAGAAAACCACTATTGCAGTGTTTTACATTTCTACTTACTGTACATCTAATTTTTACGTCTTTGTGCTATATCTATTTATTTTTGTGTGTACTTCTGAGGCAGAGCACAGGTCAATTGGATTGTCTACTCTAAAAGCAATTTTGTTTCATGCCGTGCAATAAACCATCTGTGAGGTGAACTCTCAAACTCTGTCTTAAGGCAGATAATCAAACCTCAAGGTCAGCAAGCTGGTTTCATACTTGACACAATAAGTGTTTGTCAATGGCCCTTCATTTGTACACAGATGAAAACTGGCAGATTTGCTGTTAACTGCTACTTTTCAGGTCATGCAGTTCACTTGATGGGTTAAGCTAACACTTCTTCCTTCTCTCTTGCCTCATTATTGCCTCATCTTTCCTTACCATTCTGTTTCTGTTTTATGTTTAAAACATCACCCTTTTCCTCGTCTGCTCATCTTGTTCTCAATTTCTCTTTCTCGGTTTTCACAGAGGGCTCGTTTTGCTCTCGCAGTAGTGGCTATACTTTGATGTGGGCTGACAATGAGACTTGTGCCTCTGCTAAATTTAATCATATTAGCTAGTTAACCATGCCACCACCGTGTGACCCACTGACAAAAACCAAGCTTCTCTCTCGCTCGCTCTGGGACTGAGGGGGAGCAGAGAGCACAGTGCTCTTGGGAGATACAGTGTGTGTGTGTGTTTTGTGAGACAGAAGAGAGAGAATCATTAAAAGTGATATTGCAATTGCAGCATGTCTTTTAAACTTACAGGTTTTAGAAATAATACAAATTTGTTCACAAAAACAGTACATCAGTGCTATTTCAGACAACACACAGAAAGGAAAAGAAATAACCTTTTCATTGAGTATTACAAATCATAATACAAGAAACCAAGATAAATGAAGTAAAGTACAGACATTGTACAATGGGGGGGGGAAAAAAATACTAAAACATGCATCAAAATAAGTCCAGGCTTAATAGGGCTTATATAGTCCAAAAACAGACCAATCAAATCTAGACCCTAGTGCTATGGGAGGGAGTTAATCTGTCTAAATAAGATAAAAATGGCTGCCATAAGCCTCATTTACCTCTGTAAATGTCTCAAAAACAGAGGCCCAATAAGGGGATAGTCTTGGACAAGTCCAGAAAGTGTAAATAAGTAAGCCTATGTGTAACTTACATCTGTTAAAATTAGGGTCTAAATCAGGAGAAATCTTAGAAAGTTTTTCCATTTAAAATTTGTAAATGCGATGTACCATGTGTCGAGAGCAATAGATAAAGTATGGACTCCTTTTAGAATGGACTTCCAATCATCCTCTGAGAATTCACCTTCTAAGTCATTGTCCCAATGGGACTTAATTTTATCACGGGAAGGGCAATTAATGGCTATCATACATTCTTTAGATGAATCCTTTATTCTGGGGTTTTATTTCTCGAATCTCATCCAGAATGGATTCCTTTTGTGGAAATTGGGATGTTTTATTACATAGAAAATCAGACTTGTAGATAAAAATGTAATGGTGGCAGACGGTGTTTTTAGGAAATCTGATTTAAAAAGGAGGAAAAATGTTGTCGCCATAGGCTTAAATTGACTACGGCCCTTGACTTTCCCATAATTTAAATGCAGAATCAGACGGTGGAAACCTATAACTACTGTTAATTGTTTAGACATTGATTGCAGATGATCAGACAGGTGCTAGCAGAGTAGCAGGCAACACAAGGAATAGGACCCAAAGGCAGAGTACGGAGGTGGCGAAGTTGAAATGATTTACTGTAGCAGAAAAACAGGCTTACTGTGTAGTCAGGCAGGCAAAGGTGTTAACCAGGAAATCAGTCCAAACATGGGATAACAAGTCAAACAGGGAGCAGGCGGAAATCCAAACAGACAGATTGTCCAAAAACCAAGGTAATAGGTCCAAAACGAGAAACGCTGGGAAAACCAGGGCTGATACGCAAGACGAACTGACACAGAACAGGGGAATCGGCGAACACTCACTCACGAGGGCAGGATAACTAGAAACAGGTGAACCTAACAAACACAGGTGTAAACAATCAGGGACAAGCCATTAATTTAATGGCTTCCGTGATTTCGTCTTCCAATTCTCTTGCTAAATCATATACATTAAGTCATTTAGCAGACGCTTTTATCCAAAGCGACTTACACACTCACAGCTTCGAGAGAAATTTTGGGGTTCAGTATCTGGCTCAAGGATACTTCGACACATGGCTGGGGGAAGCCTGGGATTGAACCGCCGGCCTTCCGATTAGTGGACGGCCACTCTGCCACCAAGCCACAGTCGCCCCAATCAGATCTAAAGTTGGAATGGGGAGATTATCAAAGAATGAGTTGAGCAGGTCTGGGTAGTTCAGCGACTCTGATTTGTAAAGATAACGATAAAAATCTCAAAGTATAATTTATTTTCTGTGAATCTGTTGTTAGCTCATCTGACTTAAGTTTATTTGAGGAATTAGCCTTGAGCTATTTGATTTCAGCAACTGTTGAGCAAGTATTTTTTTAGGCTTTCTGCCCATGTTCGTATGTTGAGTGTTTTGCTTTGAGAATCTATTCCTCTGCATGCTTAATTGACAGTAAATTTAATTCAGTTGAAAGGAGAGCCTTTGTTTTGTAGAGTTCAAGAGAGGGTGAGGATGAGGGCTGATTGTCTTGTATAATTGTAGTAAGAGACTAGTTAGCTCTTTTAATCTTTCACGCTTTCTTTTCTTATAGAGTGAGCTATGCAAGATTATTTGACCACCTAAGAATACCGTCACGGTTTCCCACACAGTGCTAGCAGGTCCATCTGGGGTTAAGTTGGTCTCAAGAAAAGTTTATATTTGTTTATCTATGTACTGGAAAAAGTTTTTAGAAGGAAGTGGGTTGAGAGGCCAGGAACAGCAGGGATTTTTTTGTTCTGTGAAATTCATTTCAAGTACAAGGGGTCTATGGTAAGATATCACAATACTGTGTTAGGTTCAGGAATCAATGGGGGAGTAACTGTTGGTCAATGAAAATGTAATCAATATGCAAATAGATCTGGAGAACTGCATGGGTCTAAGGCACCTAACATGTCGAAGAATGACTGCAGAACTTCAGAAAAGGTAAAAGGTGGGGGTGGCGCGATGAGGCGCAATCTAGCTGTGGGTTTATAGTGCAATTAAAGTCTCCACCTAATATTATTAACTGGTATGAATCTATGTTAGGAAGGTTAGAATGAATCCGTATTTCTGCCATACCAATTGGGAGCGTACACATTTGCTAGAATAAGATAAGAGCCAGAAACTACAATAATGCATCATTTGGGTCTGCAGTCACATCCGAGGCAATAAACGGAGTTGATCAAGATTGCTGCCCCCCGAGCCTTGATATTGAACTTGAGAGTGAAAAAACTGTCCCACCCAGTTTCCCTTAATGTTATCTGGCCTGAATTTCTTAGATGACTTTCCTACAAATATCCAATATTAGTCTTAAGATGTTGGAGATGATCAAAATGTTTTTTGAATTTTACTTGATTTAGGCCTTTAACCTTCTGACTAGTAATGCTGACATGACAGCCATTAAGTCCCCTAGCTGCAGACATTACCACTTAGAATGAGAGAATCTGTGTAGTTCCTGTTGGGACCACTATATAACTGGAGTGTATACCTACTTTGGAGTGTAAGCTGATAACTTGGGCATATTCCAAGAAAAAAGGGAGATACATGTAGCTAAGTGTAACTTTAGCTAAATTGCCCCATTGCAATTACTTTTGTCACAACAACAGTAATGTTAGTTAAGCTTTTAGAGTAAAATGAAGCTACACACATAGACAACTTACAAATATAACAGTTAAATCACACTTTATTCTGCTACTTCAAAGAATCGTTATGTTAATATTCAAGGTAAATTACATGGCTAGGGATGTAGTGTTTATATAACTTCATCATACCGCTGTTGTTGTAGGGTTCAAAGCCTTGGATCACTGGGTGTAGTAAAGCAGAAGTGCTTTTCTTCATGTAAACTGGAATAGGAAGGATGTAGCGATATCTGTAACTCAACAAGCAGTCTTTCAACAAGCGGCAAAGTCAGGCTGGGAAGAGAATCCCATATCTCACTTCAGCCTTGCAAAGAAGGGATTTCACCTCCTTTAAAAAAGGCTCCGCTTTTATCTAGATCTGCACTATAGTCGAAAAAATGTGAATTTGTTGTCCCTGGAGAGTAAGCTGCTGGCCCTTCTTCCTTGCTAAGCAGATGATGCATTCTTTCTCCTGGAAGTAATGGATTCTTACAATGAATGGCCAGGTTCTTTCACTCTCAGAGCGTTTCGGAGCAGCTGAACGATGAGCACGGTCCAAAATCACTGGTTCTTTGAGGCCTATTGGTCCACCCAGTAAGCCACTTAAAAGTTTCCGAGTTGATCTGGGTGGGACTGCCCTGGTCCAGTCCTTCCTCAACACCCAGGGTGTGTATTTTGTTGCACCTAGAGAAGTTTTCCAGTGTCTCTAGTTTAGACTGAGGTTTACTGTTCATGCATCAGCAAGCTGGGTATGATTAGCTTCCGGTGTGTCCACTCGTGCGGCTAGAGAGTTCATACGTTCTTCTACACCATCAATCCCCGTTCCATGGTCTGCTAAAGCAGTCCTAATGTGGTTGATGATTTGATGGATCCCATCACGAAGAGAGTTGATTTCATGTTCATGTTACGACGGAGACTCTCACCATGGAGTTAGGCGTTGACAGATGTCATCAGCTGAGAGTCCGACTAAAAAACTGCAAACCGAGTCTCATAAGCGTTCAGAGCAGCAGGTTGTGTGCTACCACATCGACACTCCTTCACTGAAAATCATGCTCATATCCTGAAGTATTTGTCTGTATCCCAGACAGGTTGGGTTTTTCCACTGCAAAAAGTGTAAAGCTTTGAAACGGCAAGGAGAAGTTACAAAGATATCCCAAGGTATTATTTAATTATTCAGTGTAAGATTTCTTTCCTGCGCATTTGTGTGAATGGAGCCCAAAGCAACCAATTTATATCAGAGGGTTGACCAAATATTAACACCTAGCTCCGTTCAACAGCACCACAAACGACATCCTCCAGAATGGCCATACAGTTATATAGGTAACTCTAAAACAGTACCATCAACAGCTGAACATTAGAACCTTTTATTCGAATTTTTATTGCAGGACTGACCTAAAAAAATTGGTCAATGAGTTTGTTTCATTCATTGAAAAGAATTTTGAGTTATGTTAAAGAAAGCTCGGGAAGAACAGGAATCTTGGTATCTGTTGTTAATGCCAAATGTGAGGTTTTCCTCGATTTTGTTTGGATGGAATGTAGGTGGTGTAAAGAAATTTCATCTAATTTATTTTTTAGGGTGTAAAATTTTCCAGATTGTAAATGGACTGCATTTATATAGTGCTTTTTCTTCCACCTTAGCGGACCAAAGCGCTTTACAGTTTGCCTCTCATTCACCCATTCACACTCAACATTCACACACCGCGGAGCTGCCATGCAAGGCGCTGGCCTGACCCATCGGGAGCAACTCGGGGGTTCAGTGTCTTGCTCAAGGACACTTCGACATGGGCTGGCGGAAGCCAGGATCGAACCGCCGACTTTCTGATTGGAGGACGACCCGCTCTGTCGCTAAGCCACAGTCGTCAGATTGTTCCAGATAATTCATTTCTAATAAAGATGTTGTGCATTACGTTTCCTTCACGTTTCACTTATATACGCATTTTCTCATGTGTTTACTACCACCAAGCTATTTCTCAGACATGCATAAGACATACTTGATACCAAAGTTAGACATGTAATCATGTAAGCCTTGTTTTATTTTTATTGTCTTATTTATTGCTGCCTAAGGTTGTTAATGAGACAACTCTGAGAAGCCTATGAGCACATCATAAGATCTGCTTTTCTTGTGTTTCACCTGTTATTCTCAAACTGGTCTTAGATCGATCCATTCTTTTGCACCTTTTTTCTCCTGGGTGGGTTTAGGTGAAACATGTCAGAATTCAATAAGCTCTAAATAAGAAGCTGATTTATGTCTGAGACAAAGAAAAGAGTTGCAACTTTGGGTATGTACTTTGTAGTTAGCTAACACTATTCAGTAATGTCCGGGTAAACTTTAAAACACACATATTAAAACTTACACTGTACAGTGTTATCTGTTTGTGCTTATCACATAATGCTAACTGTTAAATAGTGTTGTGAGTTAGCTGTTTATTAGAGTGGGAGAAATCTCTAGTTACTGTTGATGTCCAGTGTGATGATGGAGACACTGGGAAACATGAGTTTATTTGCTGCATCACATGTAGTTTTAAATGAGGAGATCCATAACTTTCTTTTAAGGGCACAATGGCCAATTCAAAACAGGGCATGCCAAAGTGGCCATGTGGGTAGTTCATTTTAGAAGGGGCATTATGGCCACACTCCCGGCCATAAACGGCACTGGGCATTTGGCGATGGTATAATTCCTGCTCTGGTGTTAACACCACAAGCACAGAAGCTTGGGACCTCCGGGAGGATGAGGTTTTCAGGGCCAGCCTCTGAACTCCCAGTCCGGACAGAGTGAGCCAGGTAATGAGACTGCTAACTGAGCTAACGGCAACTACAGTTAGCAGTTACGAACAGTCCATCAAGAAACTAACTTTCCTTCACAAATGAAAAAGCACTTTTTACAAGACCTACCAATCTCCAATAACTTTAACAGTAGTCCTGAGCAGAGTAGTCTCACATAGCCAGACCTATCCTCACAATTCGTCTTAGCTATGAACATAGCAGTCTAATAATATAGATAATAACTTAGACTGAGCAGGTGGATGGGCTGTACTTCATGGATGTGCTGTGCCTAGAGCAGATGCCAGTAGAAAAAAACGTTGGAAAACTAGTATTCAGAGCAGTCTGAAGCCTGAGCTCTTTGCTCACAGGGATTGCTTTTACATACGTTTACCTCATCATTTGAAACTTTTGCCGCATTTATCTGACATTGTAACATTATACATAAGCCAGAACATATGGAAAAGCATACTAGCAACCCTTTAAATATGCACCTAGTATTTATCACTTAATAATCCAATTACACAGATGATTACCTTTTCCTTAAAGGTAACATTTAAACTTGAATGTTCCGTACATTATATTCTCTACAGTGTTTGTTTTATAACTTCTAAAGCGTGACTGAAATATCTTTTTTTTTCTCTAATAGAAGTGATTATTCTGTATGCGGACACTGGTATATGACAGGGGCCTGGATGGCTACAGATGCCTCTGAGCACTGTGGCACAGACCACCTCTGCCTTAAAAGTCCACAAGGGAGAGAAAAAGACTTGCATGAAAAGTTGACACGTGTGTGTGTGTGTGTGTGTGTGAGAGAGCCTGCGTGTATATGTCAAAGTGAATGTAGGAGAAAGGACAAGAGAGCTCCTGATTACAGCTGATAGGTTTATTTGAGGAAGGTCAGGAAGATTTGGGAGAAGAGCAAGACACGAGTAGCTGATGGGGATGATAGTGATGGTGCAGTTCACAAAACACACACACACACACACACACACACACAAACATCTATACACGCAGACGCCGGAATGGAGACAAAGACAGATGGTTGTAAGCATGAGAAATCAGTGTTATATGAAGCACATAGAAGTGAATCGCAACAAAACAAACGAAGAGTGAGCATTTCAGCACCTTCTTCTATACTGGCATTGTCCTTTCACGGGTCTTAGAGATTGGACATGCCCACTAGTGCTGAGTTGTCAGAAAGAGTCTGTCTGACAGCAGCGAATGCCCCCCACGGCTCACCACAAGTGTCAATCTGGAGACACTGTATGTCAGAGGGAGCGAATGATAGATTTGAAGGTCAAAAAATAGGCAAATGAGTGACAGTTTGGTGAACAGATGGAATAGATAAGATTATTACTGAGCATCAGGCAACTTTCGGTATAAGTGAGAGAGGCTTTTTTTGAATGTAATAGACAGATGTCTCATTATTTGACTTTTTTTCAGAAAGAGATATCTTGCTGAAACTTTTCTCCCATTCTACAATCAGAAGGTTACCAGGAGCAACCCTGAAGGCATGGTTGACTCATGTCCGCTGTGCTCTGCAGCAGCTCCTGAATGGAGGAATCGCTTCATCCTCATCGTATCATTACCCCGTTGGCCTGACAGTGAACAAGCTAGGATGGCAGCCTGAGTTTGATTGTTGCCGTTGTTGCCCCCCAGGCATTCTGTGTTTGATTACTCCTGCCTTGAAGGTTGATCTTTGTGTGATTACTCTTGCTGTTTGTTTTTTCCTGTAATCGCAGCCTCGCATAAAGCACTGTTTTTGTTTTTGGCAGGAGTTTGTCATGGGGCCTTATCTATGTGTAAACATCTCTGTTTGGAGGTTTGCTGGGGGTGGGGGGGGGTTGTTGATAGCTCGGAGGCTTGTCCGGGTGTGATTGCTTTTGCCTGGCAGGCTAGGGTTTAGAATAATTGGTGCCCTCCAGAACCGGTGTTTATTTTTGTCAACATTCCAATTACATCAGACCAATCAGTGTGGTCACAGCCCAGTCGTCTCATCTCCACATATCAGCTGTGTCAACATCCGCTATCATCTCTGGCTGTCACACTGATTGTAACTCTATCACTCAATCTTTTAATTACATTTGGATCCCACTGTGAGAAAATAGTAATAAGCCCAACTCTTGTCCACACTTCATTTTTTGCATTAAAGTATCCTCACAGCGTATTGTTTAAATCCTATAATCCATGTCACAAATTGGGAAGGAAGTCCATCCATATATTTCCAGTGAGCCTGTCGTTATTGTCACTGCATCGTGACAAATTTAGAACAGCCCTTTCATGCCAAATCCTTTTTTTCAGAGTACTTTTAGTTTGAGTTCTCCCCTAACAGTAATGACCCAATTTTCTCTGACCATTTCTTTGGTGTTCCAGGTTGATAGGTATTCATTTTTGATTGACACAATTAGCTCCAGTGTTCCTAGTGTATTCAGTTGATTATACTGCTTCTGTCAGACCCTTAACATATTCTCCTATTATTTGTCGTTCAGAAAACAAATGTTTTCAGATTGACAACGACGCTTGTTCTAATTTCACTGGTCTGTTTGTTGGGATTTACAATGGTTAAAGAGGCACCAAATTATATAGGTGTAATCAATTACTTATGGCTATCAGAATTATCAAGGTAAGCACAAATCATTGTAATTAAACGTTCCTCGGGGGCACTGCTCTAAAAGAAAAGTGATAGCCAATTAATTGATTCAATCTCATAAAATACACAAACTATTAATTTGGAACTCTGATTAATGAAATAACTATAACCAAAATTAAAATGAATAGCTAGTAGGTTGAAGGATTTTACATACATACATAGAAGAGATCATCAGATTATTCACTCTTGTGCATCTTTAAAGAAACCAGCATAACTATACAAAAGCATTTATTAAAAGAAAAAAATGCACAACATGAAGTCTAACTCTGAATACACTTTTTATACAGGTTTGTGTGTGTGGGTGTGGAGGGGGTGATCCAATATGGCTGCTTGGATTCAAAATGGCGGCTAAGGCAGCGCCCACATGGTTAGACAAAGTCTATTTAAAATGGCAGTGAGACCCTATGACGTCAAACAAAGGACCTAACTCAAAATGGCGGCTGAACCATGTTTGATAAAGAGTGTGGCTATGTTAAAAGTGAAATTGGAGTGTATGTGTGTGATCTGTGTAAGGTAGTAGTGCCCAATTAAGAGTTAGTTAGCATGAAAAGACTCATCGGACTCAATACTCAAAGCCTGTCTGTGTAAAGCATAACGTTAACGAACATCAACTTAGCATGTGGCTACTGAATCCTAACAGGGGAAGGACATCACACCAATAAAACTCAATGGACCCAATCCATACATATACATTAGTAACAGGCCTGTGCTTAGCCCAAGACACTGTTAAGTTATGTAATGCCCAGTTATGTTATTTCACCAGTCCAAGGAGGGCAAGGAGGTTGCAGGTATTCCGATGTGCAGATCGGACGAAGTGGGCCGTTCCATTCTTTGTTCTCCTTACGGTTAGCTCGGCGCTAACTGAGGTTTATTGCAGAAATCTTGCGCAGGCCCTCGTGGCTCTGCTATAACAGCAAGAGAGGGTTCGCTTCGGTGTTTCTGCTCCGAGCAGATTACAGCTATCGTTGTGTAGCAGTGAGACGAAGTCAGGAGCAAAGAGTTTGCTTTACCTTCGGCTGGCAGTGACCTAACCAGAAATGTTAAAACAAAGGCAGGCCCTTGTGTTGCGGCCGTAAACCTTTGTTCTGTCGTCGGTGGCTCTGCGTCGAGCAGACCACGAGGTTCAGCAAGGTAAGAGTGAGCAGAAAAGAGAGAGAACAATGGCCACTGATCCTATTATTGTAGTATTGAGGTAGAATTTAAGGATTAGACGGGACTGAAATAATCCTTCCAGAGGAGGGCAAAGACCAAAACACAGGTTAACCATTGAAAAGGAGGAGTGGGATAAAGAGAGCAGAGAAAAGCTCCAAATAGAGGGAAAGCAAAGAAAAACATTATCTCTTAATGTAAAAAGTGCGGTTGGGATAAAACGTTTTGGTGTAGAAGGAAAGAGAAAAACAGTAGGTATTGTTTTAATCCTGTCAGTGGGAACCTTCTAATCCCTTGTTGTGAACATCACAGAAACACGTTGGTGGTTTTGTCTTTTGTTCCCGGGGCTAATCCCCGGCATGCTGGCCCTCAGGTCTGGGGTGGTACATCGATGACACTGTTATGCAGCCTATATATTACACAAACCACAAGGACACACACAAATACCTGACCTGACATGCCAAACAAGCCACCCATGGCAAAGTCCAATGATAATAATGTTATAGTTTCCATTAAAACATGAGCATACAATTTAGGGAAAAAAAACCCAAATAACTATTGCAGTTTTTATAGGCCTACATGATGATAAGAACGTAGAATAAGAATCTAAGGTGTTCTTCCTGCTTGTTTGTATCAGAATCCAAACTTTTGAAAACAAATACAAAAATATTTAGTGAAAATAAATAATTCTAATCACTTCCAAAATTCAAAGTAGAGTTTTATCCAACGAAAAAATGTAAAATCACTTTTGCTAAACAATAGGCCTACACTGCGGTGGAAAACTCACAAACTAATCTCCGCAGGTCAAAAAACACATAATTAGGGAGCCACCAACACACTGAAGGGACTGCAAAACACAACTGTGTCCAGAGAGACAACTTTAGACTGTCTATTTCATAAGTGTTTATAGGTTACATTTGATAATACTAGTATCATAGTTTTGTCTCACTTTTTTCGGAGGCTCTGGATCGCTGTCAGGTGATGACCCATCAGAATCATCCCAGGACACGTAGGTCAGTCCTGAAACCTCCCCGCCAACAGACTTTACTCAATCAATAAATAAATATATTAGGGCTCTCAAAATTAACGCGTTGACACAAATTTATTTTAACGGTTAACGCAGCGCACATTTTCCGTTTGATCCGTGACCTAGCCCCGTAGCTGGAGACATCGAGAGCAGCCACAGAAGTAAAGGATGCAGCAGGAAACAGACAGTTTCCCCCGCAGCGCTGGTCAACTCGATTCTGTTGAACCCTGGTGCATTTGTGTGCATCTTACATAAACACAAACATCCACAGGGTATGATAAAAAATAGAACGCGGGTCAATATATTGGATGAGGGGGGCTTTTTGTCGCATGCTTGTAAAGGGACTCTGAGGCTTAAGAGATATGAACAAGTTCTTTGAAAAACATCTATGACCTTTGGTACATGTCTAGTGTTCATGCTCTGAGTATGGTTTCACTAATAATAAACATACATTTGCAGTAGGGGGAGACTGTGGCTTGGTGGCAGAGCGGTCGCCTCCCAATCGGAAGGTCGGCGGTTCAATCCCCCAACCATGCGTCGAAAGTACCCTTGAGCAAGATACTGAACCCCAAAAATGCTCCCGAAGCTGCGCCTTTGGTTTGTGAATGTTCTCCTATGTAAGTTGCTTTGGATAAAAGCGTCTACTAAATGTAAATGTATTAGGCATGCATATTTGTCCATACCCATGTTGATTAGAGTATAAAAAACTTTAAAAAATATAAATTTAAGGCACATTTAGAACCGATAAAAATGTGCGATTAAGTTGCAGTTAATCGCGAGTTAACTCATGACAATCATGTGATTAATCGCGATTGAATATTTTAATAGATTGACAGCCAATGAACCCGTCATTTTCCCCTTTCAATATAACTAAAATAACCCCGTCCCTGACAGCCGTCACGTCACTCAGACTTATCTCATCTGCTTGCCAGCTATAGTTTGTCAGTAGCAGATTGGAAGGTCAGCGTCCCAGCATCTCTTCGTCATTCTGCAGCGCAGCAGGCGGCGGTGGTGGTTTGAGTTATGTTAACTACGTTGTTACCTAGTTAGTGAGATGCAAAGCTAGAAAGGAAATAAATGTCAGTAGGCGTAGCCTGTTTTTTCAAGTGAGTTGAACGTTTGCCCTGAGCATGCAGAGGTGCAGTTTATCTCTTGACTCGGCGGCAGCGAACCATGAGTTAATGTTTGTGACCGTTACGTTAACAGCGAAATATTGCTACAGATGACATGTTTGGATTAGCAAGAAAAAAACCCGTTTGATTGGAGTTCACAGCTTAATGCAACCGCAGGGGGGCAAATGCAACCGCAGGGGGGCACAAGCCAGTGTCTTCATGTGCCAGTCCCAAGTCTAGATAAATGCAGAGGGTTGTGTCAGGAAGGGCATCCGACGTAAAACACATGCCAAACTAAAAATGCGAATCATGACAATGACTTCCATTCCGGATCGGTCGGGGCCCGGGTTAACAACAACCGCCATTGGTGCTGTTGACCTACAGGGTACCGGTGGAAATTGGACTACTGTTGGTCGAAGACGAAGAAGGAGAAGAGGAAGGTGTGTTTTCGTAGGCAGAGAGAGAAGAGGAAAGCTAAGAATGTAGGACTGACAGTAGGGACTTTGAACGTTGGGACTATGACAGGGAATGCTAGAGAGTTGATTGACATGATGCAGAGAAGGAAGGTGGACATACTGTGTGTCCAGGAGACCAGGTGGAAAGGTAGCAAGGCTAGAAGCTTAGGAGCAGGGTTCAAGTTGTTCTACCATGGGTCGGATAGGAAGAGAAACGGAGTAGGAGTTAGCCTGAAAGAGGAGTTTGTGAGGAATGTTCTTGAGGTGAAAAGAGTGTCAGATAGGTTGATGAGCCTGAAGCTGGAAATTGAAGGGGTGATGTTCAATGTTGTGAGTGGTTATGCCCCACAGGTAGGATGTGAGTTAGAAGAGAAGGAGAAATTCTGGCATGAGTTAGATGAAGTGATGCAGAGCATCCCCAGAGGTGAGAGAGTGGTGATTGGTGCAGATTTCAACGGGCATGTAGGTGAAGGCAACAGAGGTGATGAGAATGTGATGGGCAGGTTTGGTCTTCAGGACAGGAACGCAGAAGGAAAGATGGTGGTAGACTTTGCAAAGAGGATGGAAATGGCTATAGTGAACACTTTATTCCAGAAGAGGCAGGAACATAGGGTGACCTATAAGAGCGGAAGTAGAAGCACTCAGGTGGACTACATCTAGTGTAGACGTTGTAATCTGAAAGAGACCAGTGACTGTAAAGTAGTGGTAGGGGAGAGTGTAGCCAGACAACACAGGGTGCTAGTGTGTAAAATGACCCTGGTGGTGAGGAAGATGAAGAGGACAAAGGCAGAGCAGAGGACGAAGTGGTGGAAGCTGGAAAAGGAAGAATGTCATGTAGTTTTCAGGGAGGAGCTGAGACAGACCCTGGGTGGTCAGGAAGTGCACCCAGATGACTGGACCACTACAGCTAATGTGATCAGGGAGACAGGTAGGAGGGTACTCGGTGTGTCATCTGGAAAGAGGAAAGTGGACAAGGAGACTTGGTGGTGGAATGAGGAAGTTCAGGAGTGTATACAGAGAAAGAGGTTAGCAAAGAAGAAGTGGGACACTGAGAGGACTGAAGAGAGTAGACAGGAGTACAGGGAGATGCAGCGTAAGGTGAAGGTAGAGGTGGCAAAGGCCAAACAAAGAGCATATGAGGACTTGTATGCTAGGTTGGACACTAAAGAGGGAGAGGTGGATTTGTACAGGTTGGCCAGACAAAGAGATAGAGATGGGAAGGATGTGCAGCAGGTTAGGGTGATTAAAGATAAGGATGGAAATGTATTGACAGGTGCCAGGAGTGTGATGGGAAGATGGAAGGAGTACTTTGAAGAGTTGATGAATGAGGAAAATGAAAGGGAACGAAGAGTAGAAGAGGTGACTGGTGTGGAGCAGGAAGTGGCAAAGATTAGCAAGAGTGAAGTGAGGAGGACGTTGAAGAGGATGAAGCGTGGAAAGGCAGTTGGTCCTGATGACATACCTGTGGAGGTATGGAAGTGTCTAGGAGAGGTGGCAGTAGAGTTTCTGACTAGTTTGTTTAACAAGATCTTGGAGAGTGAGAGGATGCCCGAGGAATGGAGGAGAAGTGTACTGGTGCCAATTTTCAAGAAAAAGGGAGATGTGCAGAGCTGTGGCAACTACAGAGGAATAAAGCTGATGAGTCATACAATGAAGTTGTGGGAAAGAGTAGTGGAAGCTAGGCTAAGGGCAGAGGTGAGCATTTGTGAGCAGCAATATGGTTTCATGCCTAGAAAGAGCACAACAGATGCAGTGTTTGCTTTGAGGATGCTGATGGAGAAGTACAGAGATGGTCATAAGGAGTTGCATTGTGTCTTTGTGGATTTAGAGAAAGCGTATGACAGGGTGCCGAGAGAGGAGCTGTGGTATTGTATGAGGAAGTCTGGAGCGGCAGAGAAGTATGTTAGAGTGGTGCAGGACATGTACGAGAGCTGTAAGACCGTGGTGAGGTGTGCTGTAGGTGCGACAGAGGAGTGCAAGGTGGAGGTGGGTCTGCATCAAGGATCGGCTCTGAGCCCCTTCTTGTTTGCTCTGGTGATGGACAGGCTGACGGATGAGCTTAGACAGGAATCTCCATGGACTATGATGTTTGCGGATGACATTGTTATTTGTAGTGAGAGCAGGGAGCAGGTGGAGGAGAATCTAGAGAGATGGAGGTCTGCTCTGGAAAACAGAGGAATGAAGCTTAGCCGCAGTAAGACAGAATACATGTGTGTCAATGAGAGGGACCCAGGTGGAACGGTGAGGTTACAGGGAGCCGAGGTGAAGAAGGTGCAGGACTTTAAGTACTTAGGGTCAACGGTTCAGAGCAATGGAGACTGTGGAAAAGAGGCGAGTGCACGCAGGTTGGAACGGGTGGAGAAAAGTGTCAGGTGTGTTGTGTGATAAAACAGTATCAGCAAGAATGAAAGGAAAGGTGTTCAAGACGGTGGTGAGACCAGCGATGTTGTACAGCTTAGAGACAGTGGCACTGAAGAAAAGACAAGAGGCAGAGCTGGAGGTGGCAGAGCTTAAGATGTTGAGGTTCTCTTTGGGAGTGACGAGGACGGACAGGATCAGGAACGAGTACATCAGAGGGACGGCTCATGTTAGATGTTTCAGAGATAAAGTCAGAGAGGCCAGATTGAGGTGGTTTGGACATGTTCAGAGGGGGGACTGTGAATATATGATGCTGAGGTTGGAGCTGCCAGGCCGGAGGTCTAGAGGAAGACCAAAGAAGAGATTTATGGATGTGGTGAGAGAGGACATGAAGTTAATTGGTGTGAGTGAAGAGGATGCAGAGGACAGGGTTAGATAGAGGCGCATGATTCGCTGTGGGGACCCCTGAAAGGGAGCAGCCGAAAGGAAAAGAAGAAGAAGAAGAAGAAGATTGGAGTTCACAGCTTGATAGAGTAAGAATATGCGGTATAGTAGAGAGCGCTGTTTTGTTGCGTATTCATGATAGTTGGATGCCAAACGCATCCTTTTTATATTGTTTCTGAAGAGAGTTGAACATATTTGGCAAAGCTAGTCTCTTGCTTGTTCATGCTAGACTATTAAGTTAGCAGTAGGCTACCATGGAAACACTATCGTACTGTTTTTACAGTTGTTTCATCGGACAATGTGGCAGCTATATTTATGTCCTGTGGAATGCATTATTCACCTTTGTGAATGTATTTTGTTCATGTAATTTGTTTCAGTTTTACAAAGAATGGATTTAATGCTTTCGTTTCATTTTGCAACCCTGTGTTGTAAAATGAGAAATAAATTAACCGTGAACCTTGTTATGTTTATATTCAGTGTTACTCACCAGAACGCTGTGTGTGTGTGTGTGTGTGTGTGTGTGTGTGTGTGTGTGTGTGTGTGTGTGTATCCTTCAGGTCTAACAAACATGTTGAATGCATTTCCTTCCTCATGAAACTTTTGCAAAGCCAATTTATTTAAATTTTTTGACATTTTCAATCCTGCATTGTTTAAACATCCATGTTTACTTGCTTCCTCCTTCCACATTACCACCACCTCTAGATCAGTGGAACAATGTGAAACGAATCAGGGAGTCATTTCTGAGAAGAGAAAATCTAGCGATGCAGCTTTTCGTCGCACTGCCTCGCTACAAAGTGGGAATAAATAGCTCGCTACTGTGAATGATACATGATTTTGAAAATACCAATGCTACCCAAAAGTTACTGGGTAATCAGTGTTTCCCTCAGATCCAACGTCAATGTGTGCGGGCTGACCGGGGGGCACTGACCGCTGAACTGGAATAATTCGATCAATATTAATTTGTAACACAGAACTTTATTTGGAGCAAATACAAAACACGGATTCACGCCTATAAAAACGTTGTACTAAAACACACATCACTAGATAGAACTATACACAATTCACACTATATACAACTCCAATAGCTGTAGTACACGTTTCACACCCGATACTACTTGTTGTTGCAGCCTGCATGCGACCAACCTTTCGTGAACTTTCGCCCAGCCACCTTCTCTGCACCAAATTGGCTAGGCCACGCTTAACCGAGGGGCTGTGTGTGTGTGTGTGTGTGTGTGTGTGTGTGTGTGTGTGTGTGTGTGTGTGTGTGTGTGTGTGTGTGTGTGTGTGTGTGTGTGTGTGTGTGTGTGTGTGTGTGTGTGTGTGTGTATGTATATATGCATGCGAGACGCGTGAGTGACAGAGACGGAGGGAGAGCAGGGAAAGGAAATGCAGCTGAACGAATATGCTGCGTGATTTAAATAGCGTTACAAAAAATAAATTAAAAAAATACACCAAACGCAATGTGTGGCGGCCGGTGTTGAATCTGTGGCGCACCGCCACAAATTAGTCTATGTGTGGGAAACACTGGTAATGAAATTACACTTCTGACATACTCCCCACAATCTGCAAACAATCTACAGTTTACATGGACAAAACCAGAGACATAAATGAACCCTAAATAAAAACCTTGGCCTCGCAAGAAGTATCAATCTAGCTTTAGGTCAAGCAAATAGATCTCTTTTAGGTTGTTGATTGGGCCACAGTTTTTAAGTTGCTGGCCTGTTATTGCTTTTATCCTTTCCTGTGTGGGGAGCATCGCACAACATTTTAGTATTCTATTGCCACAATGAAGTTTACTCTTGCCCAGTCAGCTCTGTTAAGAGACATGTTTGAACACAGAAACAGCGGCAGCAGCACAATGACTGCTCCCACTGCTCATATCAGAACAATGGGGAGGCTTACAGTGATCAACAAATGCTTAAAGATTCTGCTGCTTTTATCCGCTGATAAACACCTTATGTGAGCAAACATTAAATCTAAATCTCATCTTCGCTGCCTGTTAGGGAAACATAAAATCAAACAAAAAATTATAGTATGTCATTATAACACCTCAGTGTCAAGTGATGACGGCTTTACACAACTGACACGAACGCGCACGCAAATTCAAACAGACCTCCGTCCATTTCGCCGCCTCTGGAGGATAGTCTGACATCTCCTTTCCTAGCGGCTTAAAGTTATGATGTCAGTGGGTCATAGTGGTTTATTGGATTAAGCCCCTGGAGGAAGTCAGAGGGTCTTTAAAGCCAGGACAAAACGGCCTCTAAATTTAATTGAGGTTGCAAGTGGGCGCAATAACAATGATCGCCTTATCGTAAAAGGCAAGGAGGCATCGTGTGCTTTAGTGTTAATATTAACAGTAACAGCCAGAATCCTCATGAGTGGATCCAATTGAACTGTGAAGAGAAAACGATGCTTTTACAAAATAAGCATACTTATGACAAGTGGCAGAACAATTGTGTGAGAAAGATACATGAATTGATATTTAAAACACCTGTTGTCGTTGGGAAAATCCATGGCGCCCTGCTGACAGCTGTGTGTGGCTTCTCTTCAGTACTTTAGCATGAGAAAAGAGCAGATGTAGCACAAAGTACAAGTCTTCCAACATGGCATCAGTCCATATTGTGACATGGATGCCTACACACTCCACAGATCTGTCTGAAATCTCTCCAAGCAGCCCAAATCAATTGAAGCTTAGAGAGCGGTATGGTGCTGTGAATATTTCTGCCTTGACAGAAAACAGCTTCAAAGCCTTTTGTAACAGAACTTTGTGACTTTACAGAACATCATCCTATCTCCAAAATCCATAATCAGGACTTGGCACTGTCTCCTGCTCAACTCTAAGTTCATCCTTTTGTGTATTGGCCTTTTGAGATGCCATTATTCCAATTTCAGCGAAAAACTTCCGCTATGTTTGAATCTCTCTCGTATTTCATCTTCCCTTTATAAAAAAAAAAAAAAAGAAATAACGTAATGCACTTTTTTTGGCTCAAGCTTTCACTCTTTTCCCAGAGAGAGATTAGCATAATTTTACAGCAGGATTTCCACTGGCTAAGACTTCAAATCTGTCCTGAAATCCCAACTGAAGTGGAGCCTTTTCCTTATTTTTATTTATTTTTTTTGTTTTACTGAAAAGCAATAAATGATTGAAACAGATTGTAAGATCAGCCAAAGGGGATCATGCGTGAGGGTATATTAGAGGACAGCGATGGATAGGCATGCTGATTTAGGTTCTAACAGTGTGTGTGTTTGTGTGTGCGTTGCCCATTTGGGCTGCAAAATGCATAGGTGAATTATAGTGTCCCCTGTTTTAGTTACACACAGTCCCAAGAGCCCTGCATCAGAGAGAAATGGAGTCTGAAGTCAACCAGCACAAGGTGCACTGAACATCCACATCCCAGGTAGAAGGTAAAGTAGCGCAGGGGAGGAAAAGGAAGTGCAGTGGCTAAGTCAACACATGAATTAAACATTTTGTCGAGAAACTCACTGTGCTGAAACAGCACTTTAGTGGTAACAGGTGTTTTTAAGGTCAACTCAGTTTCCCTCACTCCTGTCATGCATCCAAGCCCTAGCATATGTTTTTTTTTTTTTTTTTTAAGTATTTAAAGACAAGTGTTTTTACATCAGCATAGCACAACTTTGATGTGATTTATTATTTGATACTGTAGGATACAAAGGGTTAAAATCGCTTTATCTGATTGTTCTCACATCGGAAGGGCACAATGGATCACACTGAATGCTCCTTTGTCATATTTGACATCTCCGGAGATATCTCACTCTGGTCTAATTTTGATGAAACTTGGAGGAGTGATGCATCTTTGTACTCTGATCTGGCGTTTGAAAAATGATATCGATTGGCCTAATGGGGACACGGTATTTAAAGGTCACATTTTCAAACTCGGAAAGTCCATACAGTATAGCTGCTACAGCAGAGCTTCCATTAGAACAAAGCTCAGAAAGGGAGGCAGCAGGGCAGGGGTGTTATACTATGCTCAGGGACCTCGTGAAGGTGTGCATTAATGGAGTCAACATTTTAAACTCAACTGTCATATCACCACAGGGTGTTGTTTTGGCATAATCTGATGGAACAATGCAATTTTAAATCCACTGTGTAGAATTGTATGTAATCAGATGGGCTTTGAATTGGTTCCGGTATGAGACAATCCTGCTACACATTGTTGCGCACTTTATGTTTTTAGCCCTTTCATCTGTGTCCTACTGGGGGGCCCCACGGTCCTAAATTTCTGACTAAATCGTGACTTTAAAACGGGGAAATTGCAAACTTTTAAATATATCTGGATTCTGATTTACTTCATGTCATTTTAGACAAATTCATATTTTTGACGGTCGGTCGGTCCACCACTTCCACTGAAATGGCCCAGATTATTGCCTAGATTGCAATTCAATTTTGTACAGACATGAATGCTAATGCCTTTGGTGATCCCCTGAAATTTTACCTAGAGCCACCAGCAAGTCCAACATTTCCCTTTTTCCAATGAATTATCTCACACTTGGTGGATGAATAGATGGAGTGGTACTAACTGGTGTACATGGTAGGGCTGGGCGATATGGCTTATAAAAAATATCTCTATTTTTAGAATATGATGCATTATTGTAGATTAAACTACCCAACAGTATATATAGCAGTTACAATTAGCTCAAACTTAAACACCTATAGCAGTAAAATGCAACATATACATTAATGCAGCAGTAAAATCATATTAAAACACTGACAGGGCGCATTTTACCCGTGCAATGAGTACTTTTACTTGTAGTGGAGTATTTTCACAGTGGGGTTGGTATTGGACCTGCATACTACTTCCACCTCTGGTTAACACACCCACAGCCTGCAACTGCACCTGTGTTACCTGGAGAGCTACTTAGGAGCTACGAATCAGGGTAAAGTCATTTAAAATACCCTAAAACCGGGGGCCTCCCAAATCCGTTTTGGAGCTGCGGAGCTGGAAGCCGCGGGGAGATTGATCAGATTATTAATCGTGTTTTGTCTTGTGGATTGTTTGTTTTTTCTGCCACAGTGAATAAAATCACTCATGAAGTGGACCAACTGCTGTGAAGAGGACTGTATTAGTGCCTTTTTGTGCAGTGTAAGTGGGTTTATAATTGTCACTGCAAAATGTGCCGGTGAGAGTGGTCATCGGGGGCCCCTTTTCCCAAATGTTTATTTATTTACATTTTTTTTGGGCCCCAAACATTCGGGTGGTTTGCCTCTCCTGACAGTGCGCCTCTGCACATTTGTTTCCCAAACAGACTGCTCACCCGCTCCGCACTGAAAGCAGACGTTTCCTTGAATGAACGCTGACATCCGTGAATAAAGATTACTCCCCTTACCCAGCATGCTATTAACGTCACAGCAGTTTGAGTCAGTGCTCCACTCCTATGCAGCATTACTACACTTTTTTTATGGTTGGGATATCTAGCTGTCACTTTTCCGCAGAAAATGATAATAAAAGAAGCAGTCTCCCTCTCATACTCAAGGCTCCTTTGACAGGTTTGACAACTTCTGCCCTTCGACTATAGACAACCTGTTATACCGCTTGATTATGATGCGCAGCGCTTTTAATCCAGGTCACAGCATGAGATAGTATGGATTCTGTGACCACTCCATTTTTTTCCTAAGGCCTGACCCCGTGTCCCACCCTCTTGACATCCACACAGTCTGTGATGTCCTGATCAGCTCCTGCCACACTTCTCCCCAACAGAATAAATTGCTGCTATACTGCGCCCACTACTTGATCCCACTCATTCATTATGAAGTGGCATTGTTTGCACGGTCGGCACAATATGTGTTTGAATACTACACCACTTTCACCTTGGGGATTTGGTCCATGCTCTTTAATGCTCATGATTTATTTTTCCATCTGATCGTACTCAGTATAACTACCTCATGGTGCAATGCTCCAGTGAAGCCCTGCACACTCACCATCTGCCTCTGCAGCTGCAATAATACTGCATTACATGCTGCTTGGATGCCTATAATGACTAATGCAGAATTTACTGCACTGTGTAACACTGTTCATCCACTGTAAAATAGTACATATATTTACTGTCTAACATCTGTGAAGTTTACCTGCAAAAAGGTACCTTGATGAACAGTGCACACTGACACACATTATCGTGGATGTCAATAATTAATCAATCAGTTAATTATTAGTAATGTAATTCAATATAGTCAAATTAACCAAAAAGATAAAAGACACTGGTGTAAACTGTCAGAAAATGTACCGTGGTTTTTGTGTTGTGCATTGCATCACAAGGTGGTTCCTTCGTCTCTTACGTGTGTGTGTGTGTGTGTGTGCTGACTTCCTGTAAAGGCCACACACAGACACACACACACAATAACTGAGCGCCCCTCTCCCACTGCCCTCCATAGATAAAAGACAATTGCGCCCTACTGTGCTCACTGTAGCGGTCCTGACTGCGAGCTAACTCCCCTGACCGATAAACCAGTTGGCAGTGTGTTGGCGACTCCTACAGAGTAACACTGTGACTCCTACCACGTTCCTGTCTGCCAACTGTCTGCTTTAGCTTGCTGTCCAGAGGCTCGTGCTGAAGTACCAGCTTCAACAGAACAAGCTAACAGCGCTCAGTCACCGCAGGCTGGGGACAGCGGGGAGCGTCTTTGTTGGGAACAAACAGTACAGCCGCAAAACTAGATATTATGAACTTTCAAAGCGATAGTCACCATTTTTGGGGCATAAATCCAATTCACTGATGGAAGGGAAGCGTTGAAAGACTCTGATCTGGTAAAGTTGGAATGGCCGTGTTTGTGCATCCTTGGGACGCCTGTCCCACCTGAGCAGGACTTGCTACGGTGAACAAACAGTGCTTGACTCATCCTGATCATGACGCTAAGGTGTGCTTATGATCATAAAACCAGTGAGATTACAGTCTGTTGTTGCGAGGTGTGTGTTAACTCTTTTGTTTACTTGGTAACAGCTATTTGCTCTTTAAGGCTATAGCCTATTTTTGTTTATAAAACAAAAATGGGGTTCTATTTTATCAGATTTATTACTGAAATACCTCATTTACTAACAATGTTATGGAAAAAGATGTATAATTTATATACAATATATATTTAATATAATTTGACCATTTTTGAACCATTAATTGACTATTGATTATTACCCTATTAGGCATACAGGTGGATAGGGCTAGGCATTGTTTGGACTCTTCCAATACAATACGATACCTCCAGTTTCGAAGTTTCAGTACCGTGTTTGAGGTATATAGACATGTTTGTTTTTTTTCTCACAAAACGCTCTTTTTGTTCGTTCAAGAGAAAATATGCCAAGCTGCTGTGTGCATCAGTGTTGTTTGATGTTGCCTCTTACCTTAAAACATTTTTTCCCCGTTTTTATATCTCATCAAAGAACACGTCACAAGACCAAGATTCTGGACAACCTTACTCCAACAAGTTTCCATACTCGCTGCATCCCGTTGGTACTCAGAGTGGAGGGGTTCAATAGGTTTTTCTTCATCATTGACGTCAAGACTATTTTATCTGTTCTCTGTTGCCTAACACTTTGCGATCCTTTATACAGACAGCAAAAGCTATGCACATGGAAATATATCATTTTGAAAATATAATCACTTTTTTTTTCTGTTCTAAGCCGCACTGCACCGTGTGTAATGCAAATCTGGGAACAGACACTGATATAGAGGCTGTTCCATGTGTGTGTGACTGTGCACGAGTCACATCAGACTGTCGCCTGTTTGATCAGAGACGGCCTCAGATGTCATACGCTTTTAAATGTGCTCTTCAGAAGGAGTCTATTTGTTGAGGTATGTGTGTGTGTGTGTGTGTGTGTGTGTGTGTGTGTTCGTCTGAAGCCCACTCAGAGTTCCCACTGTAGACACTGAAGGTCTCTCTTGTTCTCCCCAGTGGCGTTGATTGGGAAACAGCTCCAGGCAACCCCTAGGCTCTGCCTCTCGTTTCTTTCTCGTGTGTGTGTGTGTGTGTGTGTGTGTGTGTGTGTGTGTGAGCACGAGCATCCACAAATATGAGCATATATGTTCATACGTGTGCGTGCGTGTGCCCTGGTCTCCCACTCAAACGGCTTCATCTTGATTAGCAGCTGCTAAGTTTAGATAAAAAAAAAAAAACATCAGCAGGAGGAATAACAAAGGTGGGTAAAGGAAGGTGAAAAAGAGGGTTGAGCTTCTGGGATTTCGACTGGATTCGGCAGATGCTCTGACAATATTGGGTTTCCTAAAAGGGAGAAAGGAGTGCAGGGAAAAACCGAAGGGAGGCCTGCAGTTAGAAAACAAAGAGAACATAGACCAAAACGTGACTTACTGAGCAGGGGAAACAAAGAAAGAACAACGATTCAGAGAGGCAAGCAAGGCAGTAGGAAGGGGGGAATGAAACGGGGAAAAGTGGTCAGAAAGGAGAAAGGAAGGAAAGACGGAAGACACAGGGGAGGAAAGCGAGGATGACACCAAGGTGGAAATATGGAGGAGGAATAAATCAGAATGTAAGAATCACTGCCAGGTGTTTGAACTTTGAGAAAGGCAGTATTTGAGGATAAAGCATGAAGGATAAAGGTTTGTTGGAGCCAAGGGGGATTTTCTCTCTGTCTCTACCTCTTACTTTCCCCCTCTGTCTCTTTCTCTTATTCAGACAGGCTGATTGAGCTTTTACTTGCAACTACAGTCTCGCACACACACACACACACACACACACACACATGCACAGACAGAGTTCAAGGCAGGATGAGACAGCTTTTTTATAGGTCTGCAGATTGATCTGGAAGTGTCCACCAAGGCTACGGGCAGTAGAGGTTTGAACTCTTAAATAATGGCAGCATCTACATCTGCCTTGCTTCATTGAGCATCGAGCGTCACAAATGTGCTACTTATCATTTGTTGGTGAATTCATGCTACGAGAAGGTTGCCATCCTGCTTATTGTAAGGTAGGCTACTGGCCTCTGGGAAGAACTCAGATGTAATCGATTACCAAAGCCAATTATGGAAAAAAAACCAAACAAAAGACGCATCAAAAGTCAAGATCCCTGCTAGCAACATTAGATGTCTTATTTATTGCCTCCAGCTTCAGTAGAACTTCATGTGCAAGTTTCATACTTTCTTTGACTCTGATGAAATTGTAAAGAAGAAAAATAACACAATATTGAATCGATTTTGAAAATGATACATCATTCTTCCGCCCGACGTTTACCTTTTGATCACATCACATGTCACAGCGTCTCCGCGCACACGCTTCAATTAGGTTGAAAGAGCAGTGGGAGTTTCAGCAAGTGTGAGAAGTCTACGAGTACGGCGCCCAGCAATAACAAGAGCGCGTCTCAAACAATGCTCTTCATCTTTCAGAGAGCTTTCTATACTCTTTGCGCACGCACAAAAGTACACACGGGCACACACTTGCTCACAGATCTCAGGAGGGAAGTAGGAAAAGCATTAGAGAGCCGTCTCCATTCACTTTCATCTCTCATCTCTTTTTAATACCTCCTCCTTTCTGGAGTTTTCTCTTTCCGCTCCCGCTCCCTCAGCTGTTATTTTACCAGCTCCGAGTGTGTGTGAAGTATATTCCCAATCAATCAGCGAACGGTTTCCGGTGGAGTTTGAAAGACTTGACAACTACTGTTTCGCCTTCAGGACGTGAAGCCGGTGCTCTGCGTGTGTGTGTGTGTGTGTGTGTGTGTGTGTGTGTGTGGCGTGTGTGTGTGGCGTGTGCGTACATACATGGTAGATCATGTCAAGCCCATGCTCTTGCCTTGTCTTCCTTCCTCCTTTGACCTGGCGAACACAGCTGGCTGCCTCATAATAATTAAGAAGTGTTCTGCAGCTCCATTCCTTTGCTGGGTGTCACAGCGCACTGAGCACTGGCCTGCGCGTGTGTGTGTGTGTGTGTGTGTGTGTGTGACTATATATACATCGAGCTTTGCAATGTGTGTCTATCTGCTCAGCGTAGGAATGACTGTGTGTTTAAGTGTGTATTAAGTGTGGGTGTGTGCCCTTCAGACTGCTCACGCTTCATTTGTCTGCTGAATGAGACCAGAATCTCTCACTATTCACTGGAGACGCTCGCTGAATTCTCTCTCCACCAGGGTACTGCTTCAGTAAGCACTCTTAATGGTAACCCACAAATGTGTGTGGCATGTGTGTGTGGCATTTGTGTGCACGCTTATATGAAAGTTAATTTGTTCAAACACTACATGTGTTTTTGCGTATGTGTGTGTGTGTGCATGTACGTGCAGGGACTTCACGGGCTTCTTCGGTCGGTAGAAGCACATTTAAGAGAGTTAAAGGTCAAAAGGGCCCAAGAGAGGGAGATGCGAGGGCCAGTGCTCAGAAATATAGAGAGGAAATCCACTAATTTCACCTCTTGATCTCTTTATTTTTCCTTCCAGCCTCTCACTGCATCGTTCACACTCTTGTAATTTTCTGCCTTCATCTCGCCTTTCTCATTACCCTTCTTCAAGATTCCCTGCTCCTCATTTGCCTCGTTCTTTTGTACGTACATACGCGCACACACAAACGCGTTTTGTCGTCAGAGTTGCCCAGCAAGATCACCTATGTAAATGCATCGGGATCCTCTCAGGGGGATAACAAGGAACATTTGCTCCACTGGTGCTACTTTGGATTTGCTAAACATCCACTTTTATTGTTCTTCCTTCCTTGCTCGCGTGGTCGGAGTAGTCCTCAACTCTCGCTGTGATGTTGTTGTTGTGTTATTATGCCTAAATAGGACCCATGCTGGGAAAATTGGCCCGAGTTCAGCACGAGGATAAATGACCGAAAAGGCCTTATAATAAGCGCACATAATGCCTGCGTGCGTGCGTTTTTTGCCTGTTTGTATTTGCTAGTATGTGTTCACTCTGTGCTTTTTATGTGTGCGCTCATCTGTGCGTCTGCCCGCGCTTGATAATGATATCCATGAATTATGCATGTGGTGTGATGCTTTTCATTCAATTTCAGCTCTTATTTTCCCCCAAACAACATTACAGAGGCGGGTCTCTGGGCATTTGGCTGTAAATAAACTCGAACTAATAGACTTCAACTCGGGGCAACACCCGTCTGCAAAGCACTCATAAGGGAGCCAGCTTAACAAACTGCCTCCAGGCACTGTTCTCAGGTCAGCTCTTCTGTATTACTATTGACTGTCGGGGGCACGGGCGAGGTTAAGGAAAACAGATCTGAAATCACCACTCATAGGGCAACTGTTTCTCTGTTTAAAAAAAAACAAAAAAACAATCAAAAAAGCATAGCATATGAGGTGATAAGCTAACAAAAGCTAGACTAGTTTGAATATTTACACGCATAAATTAGCAAGTTATATCAACAAAGGTTTTTTTGTGCCCTGAGCAGAAATGGATAAATAAACCAACTATTTAATTGTGTGTGGGTGGATTGTGTCTGGTGGGTATCAGCCTTTACTTTTTAGACATACAGGGCTAAAAGCATGTGCACGGGTTTGTCACAGGGCTCAGGTAACGTGCACTCCCTGTGAAGTGCTGGGGGAGTCATGGTGAGGAGGTATGTTGCCATACATGACTGTCTATGATCTGTGACCTTGTCCTCTCTCATCACTCGCTGCTTGTGACTGCACTGTGGCTCAGAGCGCTGCCCCCCCCCCCCCCGCCTCTCTTTCTGTCTCTTCCTCTCTCTCTGCCTCTCCTCCCTTTCTCTCTCTCTCTGTCTCTCTGTCCGTTGCGCTCTGTTGCTCATCGAGGGCCCCGAGCTCCCCCTTTTAGTGCCTGGGGCGCCCTGTGCTGCACTTGTGACATTGGAGGTATGTGTGTGTGTGCGTGCGTGCGCGTGCGTGCGTGCGTGCGTGCGTGCGTGTACAAGGTTGTGTTTAAGGCCATGTGAGGGGACTATGTCATATGATTTAGCAGAAGACAGTCACCTGCAGCTTTGCTTAAAGCGATGGGAATCACATTGCCTCCTGCCGCGATGCTGCACAAAGTGCCGTTTTGCTCTCAGGAAAATATTTGTATGGGTGTGTGTGAATGTGAGTGTAACATTGAGATTCTGAGCATTGATCCTTAGTGGCTTAGTAACTTTTTGTCATCCCAACGGCAAAACCTAGCTAACGGCTTACCTTATTTTTGTTTTTTCAGACTTTAACTTACCACTTGAGTAATGTTTTATGAAATGAAAATGAAAAATAAAAATGTATTTAGATTTGGACAAAATATAAAGACTAGGTCTTCCGCCATGGTAGCAGTTCAGTGGGGCTTTACTTAAGCACTGTGGTGCTTCGAGCTAAATGCTAACATGCTCGCCATGACAATGCTAACACGCTGATGTTTAGCAGCTATAATGTTTACCATGTTCATCATCTTAGTTGAACGTGTTAGCGTGCTCGCATTTGCTGATTAGCGCTGAACACAAAGTGCAGCCGAGGGGAATGTCAGTTTTGCAGTTATTTAAACAAATGTATTCGGCAGACTAAAGTTTTGACCTGACGATGCTGCTAGATGAAAAGTTAAGGGTCCATCAGAGTTATTAAACTTCATCCCGAGGGGGGCATTAATATCTCTACCAAATTTCCTGGCAATCTATCCAATAATCAATCCAATAGGCAATCTATCCGACTGTCGTTGCCATCCATAGTTGCCACGCCGCCCGCATGAAAAATGGGATCAATCCTGTGACATTTTAGTTATGAAAAAATCAACCACTAGGACATGTGGCCTTCTTTTGTGTTTCTTTTTTTTTTTTTTACCAGTGTTGAATGCAAATAAAAAGCAGAATCCTCATTAATGGCAGAATCTGACCTCCATATGCACAATATTCACAACAGCTTAATTACAGTGTGTCCTGTACGCAGTGACCATTTGTGTGCCTACTGTAGAAATACAACAAAGGCGCCTGTTTCTAAAACCAAGCCAGATAGCACATGGGGGAAAAAAAAAAAAGGACATTTTCATGAATCTTTTATCAGAGCTCACTGCTGCGAGTATATTCAGGCAGAGAAAGCAGCTGTAACTGTAGCTGTATACTCGACTTGTTTTCTGTAGAGGACATCACTTTGCCACCGGCGGTAGTGTCTCTACCATGGCGTGTTATTTTCTTTTGTTGTATTTAATCACAGATCATAACACAATGCCACATTTATGTCTCATGCAGAGTACATTATGTTCGTGTGTGTAGGAACAGCACTGCCGGGGAACGTGTATGTTTCCATGCTGTAGGTGTGTGTGTGTCCCTGACTCTGTAGGTAACATGACTGGGGTGAGCTCCTTGAGGACTCCGTTACAATGCAGGAATACTTGAGAGGTTCTGTACATGGACAGGTCACTTAATACAATATCATGTCAGTTGACATGTCCGTAAGAGGAAACAAAGAAATGATTGGATGCTCTCTGAAGTATAAGTTCGTGTTGAGGTGAGGCTGTAGTTTTTAATAAACCCCAGGACATTTTTATGATTTTCTTTTTACTAGAATCCAATTAATTTGAAGGTTTGAAGGCAGGGGTTAGTGAAGCCTTCGAACAGAGTGAAATACCAGAAAAGGGTGATCTTGCTGTGAAGATAATTGATCGGTTGTATAAATTCCAGTGACAATGAAACTAGTGTTTACTTTATTAAAGCAGTACCAAGCAGGTTTTTAGGCCACTAAGGGTCAGGACTTCACAACAAGCTGAACATCGCAAAGACCTTGGACATATGATTGCTGTTTAAAGTTAATATGGCTAACCTGTTCGCAAGCAGTCCAGCAGACCATCATTAGTATTCTTTCTAGAACTGTGTTTCTGGCCACCTGGAAAGTGTTAGTTGATTATTCACTCCTCTCCTACCTTTGTTTTGGTCTTAACCAACTCCAGAGAAATATATTTAGGTCTGAGTCCACTATGTTCCCTAGCTAGTTGCTAACTTTGTCTGCCTTCTGCTTAGTACTGGGTAGGTAGGGGTACAGTAGGTTCATCAGAGCGTTTTAGCTGAAAACGGCTGCCTGCTGCTCTTGAAAACAGGGTTGAGACTGAATTAAAACTTGGGTGAATGAGAATCCGACCATGCCAATATGTTGGTCGAGATTGGCTTAGCGCAGATATATTGCTGTATAGAAATGCCAAAGATGTGTTTGAATTTACTGTAGGGTAAACCACCAGAGAGCACTGACAAGTTTATTTTGTAATGTTAAAATGTCGAGCTCAGTACATATCTTTGTCGCATCTCTTAAATGACCAAATTCTTAAGGCATCCAAATTGTTACTGTTATGTATTTATGTTAAAAATTAAAATTGATACAATATATTGTGGGATTTGTTTGATATTGATATTGGTATCCACCTCAGAAATATATATTATTACATACACGATATTGGTTGGGCCAGTAAGGTTGCAGGCCATAAAACCAAAACAATGAGCTGCAAATTGCACACAAAAAAAACTTAAAAACTGAGGGGAACTACAGTTCGGCATAAGTCTCTGTGAGGGACCCCTTTTACGTTACACATCATTTAAGACGTTGCTTATTAAAAAATATTAAATAGTGCAGATTTACAGCAGAAAGCAGTCAAATATGGATTGAGCGAGTTGCTACTGACCAATCAGCCTTAATTAGATTCTGACAAAATTATTTCATGTTATATTTACCTTATCGGATCATAATTGAATATAACACAGCGGCACATGTGGTAGGAATTTCCTGCATTTTACCTGTCTCGTTAAAGTTCCGTTGGTAATTGAATGGGTAAGTCCATTTTTCCCCAGGAAGAGGAAATAGTAATGTTTCCAGCTGAAGTATAAATTATCATCTGTGCGTCTAATCAGCCCCCATGCACTCTCCTCCTGAATTTGTACCAGCAAATTGAACAGCTGGAGAAAATATGATGGCAAATGAGAAATGATTTTCTGTATAGGGTGCTCTTCCTGAAACCCCTTCCTTTTTCAGGTGTCCGGAATATCCTGCCGATGATATGTAATTCAGGAAGTGTTATGCCTCACTGTCAGCCCCAAGGGTTACGCTATTATGGTTCCCAAGTGAAAAACTACTCTCACTCTGTTATTCTGCCCCTGAACAATATGCATGATACCCACAGTAAAGCATTTCATTAATTCTGAATTGTTTTTAGAATAGAACGGTATTGCTTAGAGTGCTCTACCAAAGCAAATAGGGTATGTTGTTATTAAATTCTCTGCATATAAAGCATTACCACAGGCAAAGCGGTTAGGATTTATGAAAGTAAACTGCTGCATGTTCAGGAAAACAAAGCTGACAAATTCAATCCTAATTCTGATTGCCTCTTTTCTTTTGTGCTACCCTGTGTCTTTTCCAATGACAGCTCGATTACCACATAGGGCAATATATTTACCCAAACACAAATCATTGCTCTAATCTCTCAACAAATACTTACCTTAACTCTGCCTACATAAGTCTGATATTCCACTCATGCTTCTCCGTCTGAGAGATTAAAGACCTAAATATATCCCCATTGCAATATTGATCCTATCGATCATGCCTTGAAGCACAACACAGCCAATAAAAAGGAAGAAAGTATTCCAGAACGCCTTCCCAGTAACTTTATTTGCAGGGGAAACTATTCTGGTCCATTTGTCAGAATCAAGTTGAAAGACAAGAGAAAGCACTAGGGAGATCTATAAAGGGACTTAAGTTTCCTTTGAGGTTTTTATAAACCATAAAGCATGTAGCTGAATCTTATTATGTCTGCTGTGACTGGCAGATTCTTGCAGCATCAATCAACATAATGAATCTGTATTAAATCCAGACATCCCGCTTGCTGACATCCATTCTCCAAAAAAAATAAATATACCTTGGTCACAGAATCGGAGGAAAAGGGAAAGAAAACGAATGGAGAAAAGATATGAACAGGTAGTAAAAATGGGACATTCGTGCTCCATCAAAATTGAATAATTTTCAACAATTTAGCGATATTCTCTGCAGCAGATTGGGGGGAAAAAGTGCGGCAGCAGCATGACAGAGCACGGGTCACAAATGAACAGATCATGGCGCAAAGGTGCCCTTAAATTCTCAAACCTTTTCTTTTTTTTTTTTTTGCTGTTCTCACTTTTAATTTTTTCAAATAAAATTGAGTATTTATTTGACAATACAACTTAATAATTATACATTATTTCAGAGTTTAGTAAATGCCGCCAAAAATCTGTTCAAGGAGAAAACAAATTAGGCTACCTTCTGGCGGTATCTCCCCTGTTTTAAAATGAACAAATCACCTACTCAATTTGACTGTTTAGGGCCACAAATCCTCAGTGTGCGTTAGTGTCTGAGCTGCCGTTTGTCCCGCTGATAAGCAGGGAATCGGGGAGAGACCCAGCATTTTGTGAATCTTGGCGAAAGCATAAACGCATGTGCAAGCTCCAGGCGCAGCAGCACATGGGTGATTTTTTTTTTTTCTGTTTTAGTGACCAGAGACTTGACCACTGCTGGCACTGCACGGCCTGGAAAAGAGTTTGGAGCATGCTGAATATATTGCTCCTGTCTGGGGTGTGCAGAATCCCAAGATGCAAACACCCAGCACCCTGAATAGGCTATAATTAGAAGATAATGTCCCTTTTTTATGTTGAACTCGCTGTTGAAGACATTTTATCACCATGTTTTCTGTGTGTAATGATGTACACTAAATTATTTAAAAAGACAATGAGGTCTGCAAAGGGACTCATAACTCATGTTATAGTGCAAGAACATTTTTATTGGTTATTTAGTTATCATGTTTTTATTAACTAAAGTAATAAAAAAAAAAAAAAAGGTTGCTTGCAAATATTCCAACTTGGGCGTGTCCTGTATGCACATAATAATGTGAGCACTATTAAGGTTGTAGCTTTTTGAGGCAATGTCAAGAACTGCCTTAACCTAAAGTCACCATCAATATCCAGTGTAGATGACATAAACAATAGATTTTTGTTAATTATCCATAGAAAGTAGTGGAGGTTGAAGTTCTAGCTGTCCCGGCATTCTGGCCTGTAACAGGCAAACCTAATGGAGTTCCGTGATGTACACTGGAGAGAGGAACAGAAAAAGTTCACAAGTGCATCTTCAGGATGTTACCATTTAGCGGTTGTTGTCCACGTGCTGATGTGCACCATATAAACGTGGAAAAACTGGTTTGGTGTCTGAAAAAGATGTAAAATTGTGGCGATATTTAGCAAGAATCAGGGGCTGGTTTACTCAAATGACCACTTTTAGCATTTTTATTGTAGATTGTGGTTACTGTCCCCAACTCACTATAACTAGTAATAATAAATGTGTCCACTGATACATCTTGACAGTTGGGGTTCCATAACGGTTCCTACAATGTTTGCACTTGTCTGAAGTCCCAGCACTTTGTAGTGAATTATGTGAATAAGGATAACAAAGGGTTTTTTTTTTTTTATCTTCTTTCTCTCCTTTCATGTCAGGGCATTTGCATTCTTGTGACATGGCTACAGGTCCGTGGGGGGAAGTGGCCATGGATCAGATAAGTTCATAAATTAACTAAATACAGATAATAAAAATGTCGAGTCATCGGCCAAATGTTTTTGTCGATGTCATGGCCGTAGCAACCCCCGCCTGACCCCAGCAGCCACAGATGCTCATCTCTATCTCTCGCTCGCCGGTTCGCGACACTGCAGAACAACTTCTCTCAAACCGGCATATATATATTTTTTTTTTAACAGGGCTGATTGTTATCCTGCGTCTCAGCAGTGACAGCTCCACCCCGCCACCAACAGCATGTGGGTAAATCGTCTTCTACAGCACCCTATCATTTGCTCTGGGCTTCACGGAATATTCCTGTCTGGAATGCAGACAACTGTTCTCAGAGATAAATCGATGCCATAACCACTCCATTTGGTGCACACGAGTCATTCATATGTGACCGTTCATCTGCATTAATCAGACCTTTTAGGCTGGACTGGGTTGGGTTGATTTTATAATGCAGACATGGCCACTATATGCAGTGAAGCTACAAATCTGATGATAATTCTAATTTAATCTGAAGAGGAAGGTTTTTGGTGACTGCAGATGGTCACAATCAAGTTTAATCATTGCAGTTTCAGAAGCATAAAGAGGGATATCAGATGAGACCAAATGATTGGACTGAGGTGCAGATGGTGGGAAGAAAGATGTTAAAAATACAATTTCATATATTTATATATATGTGTGTGTGTGTGTGTGTGTGTATATATATACATTCATGCTTTCAGAAGTTAATGGCCTAATTGGTAATATTTTTGTCTATACAATTTACAAGTGTATTCACATTATTAAAACATTTCACATGCATTATAAACCTGTATATTGCAACACAATAGTGAGACATTAGAACTTTATAGGTCATAACTAAATCTAACTAGTGTGGACATAACTCGAGAGATAGAACGAACTTCATGAAGTATAGGCATTACTCAATAGACATGCAGTCTTAAGCCAAAATTCATACTTCCCACGTCTGCGTGTCCCTGTAATGTCAATTTCGTCATCCGCCTGGAGATCCGCGCGCAGCCCAATATTTCCAATCATGATTTTGGCGTCCAACAATTATGGCAACCAGATAACTGGGAATGAAAAGATTATTGTGCAGCATTCCGTTCCGCAATGATGGTTATTGTTTATTGTTAAAAGGATCCCCATTAGCTGTCACCAAATTGAGACGAGCTAGTCTTCCTGGGTTCCAAAAAAAAAAAATTCAAATAAAAAACAAAACAAAAATCACATAACAATGATAATCTATAAACATCATTAAACATTATTAAGAATAAATTATTCCGATTAAATGTTCTTGTTTTGTCTTGTTATAAATCCAGCGCACCCCTTTCCCTCCCTTACTGCCCAAAGTCACGCTCAGCCAGGCCGTGGAAAGTTTAGTTCCGATCGAGCCAAGATGACTGCGGGTTATAACTGCTATTACTAGCTACTCACCATTATCAGTTTAAGCCTTTTACACTACATAAATTAGCGTACCGGCTAGTGGACCTTTCCTCTACTCCATAGATTAACAAATTACATATTATTTATACTTTTCTCCCTCACAGTTGGTTTAGGTAACTGCATCTTCCAACAGACCAGCACAGTTGAATTTCAGTGTATGTAATCCTCGGGGAAACACTGCGTTGCTGTCATCCTCTGCCATTTCAAGTTAATAATATTGGATTACTCTTTCTATTCGGTGTGCTATTTCTATGTGCTATTTGGGATTTTTGGGGTATGGTATATACAATAATGAAAAAACAAATGACGCACTCGATGTTAAAAGTTCAATAAATGCATGATGTGCATGCTCCAGATAGCAAAATGGATGCTTGTTTTGAAGAGAGGTTGTGCGAGGAGATCCGTCGCTAGCCACATTTATAGAATTCCTCTTTGAAATAATACGTGTAGAAAGAATACAAATGCCATGCTTCCTCTTCTTTATTTTTATGGTGCTTTATGGTGCATTACCGCCGCCAACTGGATTGGAGTGGGCACTGGGGAAACGCGAATGTGTGGAATGCTAGTATGACTGAAACCGTGTGTGCATCCACGCGACTGGTTCAAGGCCGCAGCTGTGTGCAGACGCAAAACGCGGAAGGGTTAGCCTTTACAGTTTGGTAACTGGCAGACAGACAAACAAATCAAAGGCAGATAGATGCTCAAAACAAGTAAAGAGGAAAAAACTGGATCAAAGGCTCCATCAAGGCAACATTGACATTCAGACAAAGACTGAGCTTCCCTTTGTACTGTATATACTGGGGCTAATGAGGAAGTATGCCGGCAGCTTGCTGGATCACGTGATCAGTATGATTGAGAAACGCAGGCGAGGGATGACAAGTTATGGGAGGACAGGTGATGGTTATTAAGCACAAATCACAAACTGTTGAAGCAGTGTCGCCATTGTACAAACCCTACACAAGAGTACTTCCACAATTCAGTGTGGAACTTCTATAAAATTAGGGGATTTGCCAAAGACAGATCGAGGCTTTACAGCGAAAGCATGTTGCTCGCATAATGAATCACAAAGAATCATTTTTGCATACGGATGCAAGTGACTTTGAGTTCTATCATCCAGTTTGCCAAAACCCCTAAATTTAGGGACACGGATGAAGTTAAAATCTCTATACATTTTGAAGGTATTCATGTTACTTAAACAACCGTATGCAATGTATATTGTGGTTTACAATTCACATTTCTCTGCAAAGGTTTGAGGGTCTAAATTCCTCTAAATTCAAATGAATAAATAAAAAAATCCAACTCTGAAATGACGATGTGGTCACTGGGCCACGGCAATCAAAGTGACTCAAACTTGCCTTGATTTAAATGATTCACATCAAGAGTTTATCTAATCTAACTGGGAATAGGTCAAATGTCTTCATTAATGCGAGCAGGAAGAAAAGTTCTTCGAGTAGCCTTTAATGCATATATATATATATATAGGTAAAATGATTTGGCCAAAATAATAAATGCTATTTTCAAGTTCTTTCTGCTTTTTGTATAGTTACATTTACATTACATTTACATTTACATTTAGTCATTTAGCAGACGCTTTTATCCAAAGCGACTTACATATGAGAACATATTGCTGGAGTCTATCCTGTCTTTGAGTTCAGCTGCAATAAGTTATTTTATTTCTCCCACCGCACATACAGTATACCCCACAGCACGCACAAAAACATACAAACATACCGAATAATTCGCCCTCTTCAGCCTCCCACCTTCATCTCTGAAGATGAAATATATTGGGTTGGTGGTACAGACAGTCCCACTTGATAAGTGCCTCAGTCATGCAGAAAAACATCTTCCACATTCTCATAATGTAGACAAAATGCCATTTACATGATCCATCGCCTCAAGATAATGTCTCCCTATGTGGGTTTAGAAGTGTCTGTGTGTGAGTGCTTGTGTGTGTGTGTGTGTGTGACTCCTCTCGTCTTTATGCCCTTCCTGTTTTCCGCTGCTATGGGTGTAAAGTTTCATAAAATGTACATTACTAAAAATATCACACCACAGGCAATGCAAGAAATGGCAAAACAAACAAACATTCATCAGATTCACTAGAACCCATTTTTGAAAGGTGTGTTTTTAATGATTGAGATTTACAGTAGATTTAATGCTGTTGAAACACAGTCACAACAAATATTTGGATTGTTCTTGTTAGCATGAGCACGTTGTCATTAGTCATGAGTAATGATTTATTAGGGGCTGCGATGATTATTAACCAGTCGATCCAAAGATCAACAACAATTCGTCTCCGACCCCGATGTTGGTTTGCCAACAGCAGAACAAGCCTGGTCTAACAGGGCCTACCTCCAGAGACGCGGGATGAATTGCTGATTTAAGAGGAGTTAGAAAGCTGTCTTCTACTCTGCGCCGTAATGCTTAGCAGCTTCACAAAAGCAGCTAAAAGCAATGTCCTTCACCATTGTTAGAGGGTCAGCACTCTACTCTGGCATGACTAAGAGAGGATGATGGAAACTTTCACACATGTCAGCGAGCTAAATTTAGTACCAGAAAAAGAAGGTCTTTTGGGGTTGACCTCCGCTCCTGAACCAGGCAGGTGTGAGAACACCTCTCAGGCAGATCACACATGCCAACCTGCGCTGCGCCACGGCGAGAAAATGGCTGACGGTCGAGGATGACAAATGCAAAGGCAGCAATGTGCAAGGCAGGACCGTGGATGTCATTTAAAAGAAGGTGGTTGTAAGTTGAACACGCCCTGTAATTAGAGTGAGCACTCAGTGAATTTTAGTTTTTAAAAGTATACATTGTTCTAAATCTCCCATCAGCTCTCTCTCTTTCTGTCTATAACTGACAGCCTCTCTCTCTCTCTCTGGATATCAGCCTCTCTCCTCTTACGTTCTCTCTTTCTCTCTCTTTCCCATTCTCTGCCGCACAAAAGACGGAGAATGTACAGTTTATGTAACAACCATTTCGAGAGGGCACATTGGGAACAAAAGAAATGACGATCATCAGATAGTGATTATCTTCACAGCCACTCATTCATGGGATAAAGCTAATACATAATGCAAACCTCTCATCTGCCCTGACCGTCAATGGCCCCCTCATCATTTATAAGCGTGGCCCAATATGTATTTCTCAACCAAAGGGTGATCGAAGGCATGATGGGCCTGAGGCGCCTTGAAATAAATGCAACTTTGACCCACATCCCCAACCATCCCCCTAAATTAGAAATCCATACTTCATTTCTCAGGCAAGCACCGTTGTTTCTTCAAGGCCAACGGCTGATGTGGGGAGTCGTGATAGGCACTCAGTCAGTGTTCAGGGTGGCTCGTGCTCTTTATGGCGCTGTACTAACTGGTAGAAAACTCGGGATGATGGAGGGAGTGATGAGAAGAGGGAAGGCTGACCTTTAGATAATCATCTCGGGGCCGGGTTTAGGACGCACACTTTTTTTGGGGGGAGAAGAAGAAGAAGAAGAAGAATTAAGTTTGACTTTCTTGTCTAAGGGGATTAGAGTTCACGCCAAAGTGGCCAAAGGTAAAGGTCCATGAGTTTAGTCTGCTGTATATGTGACAGAAAGAGAGAATCTGTCTTTGTTTGCCTGCTGGATTTGGTAGTTGAAGAGTGCTGGAGGTTGATGTATCACTTTACAGTAGAAATTGATGCTATTTCAGGGGACCGTCTACCATCTTGAAGGCTCTGCAGTCAAAGTATGAAATATCACTATCTTAGATGTGTTTTAGCCTATTAGATAACTCATTTTGGATATATGGCCTACACTCACAAGCAACTAGATGAAGTCGAATGGAACAGTCTCTTTTTTTCCTGGGGTCCACACACACTACACAATATTTACATGATACAACCCAAAATGTCATTGTGATCATCGGACCAGCTCAACAGTACACGCCATCTGAAAACACTTTACAAACAGCAACATCGCAACAACAAACTAATCAATAAATACACTATCCTAACAGATCAAGTAATATATTATAATATTGCTGAGTACCACATGTGTCTCTCACTACTGTGACACCCAAATTAACCTTTATACAATAGTAAAGGTGATTGTAGTTAACTTCCCACAGTGTCAGATGAGCTGTTTTCCACTGCTACAAGTCTTTATGCTAAGCTAACCAGCTGCTGGCTGTAGCCACATATTTACCGTACAGATATTAGTTATATCGATCCTCACATCTAAATCTTGGCAAGAAAGGGAATAAGTATATATCTCAAATAAGGTTGTCAACGTATCAACGATCAAAAACACAACACGTGCTTAAAATTATACAATCTCCGTCAATTATACATCCGATAGTATCTAAAGTACAGAAGCTTTTTTTAAAAAAACAAACAGATCTACAATCTTTAGACGGCGTTCGTCACATCCCCCAGTTTGGACCCAGTGTGTTAAAACACCAAAGTCACACAGTAACACAAACCAACCGATCGAGGCAGCGGTGGACCAGCGACTCCTGTGTTCAGTGACGTAAAACTACTGTTTTTGTCAGTGGGGTCTGGTGGCTTTGAAGAGAGCATAACAGGATGCAACGGCTCGGTTTTCGTCAGAAAAGGCTGTCTGATGGCAAGGTAAAGTGGCGAACATTTTAATGGGTAACTAAACCCCAAAACCAGCTGAAAACCACTAGATGGGTATTTCATAGAGTTCTTGATGGATTCAGGTCCAAATCTTGACATTTTAGTGCAAAGTATTTATAATTCTACATATTGTTATAAATACGCATAGCGACTGCCCTCTACAGGTTGAAACCCAGCTATTGCGATTGAATGTAGCTCTTTGCCGATATGGAGGCAGGTGACGTATGTGGTGGCAGCTTTCGTCACCAACCAACCAGGGTCACGAAATTAAGATCCAACTGTCAAACTAGGCAGTGCTGATCAATTCTGAATCCAGATTCTTGTACTGCATTGTCTATGTCTGGCCTCAAATGTTTTCAGAAACACACTTCAGTCAACTGTTTATCTGTAATTTGAGAGGTTGTGACCAGCCCTCCATTGTTTTCTTGCTTGAAAAAAGACCAAGCACCGTCCCGTTGATCAGCGCTAAATAAGTCACACTTTTCGTTGCTCGGATTGGTTGTAGGTCTATCCAATGGGGTGCCCTCCCAGCACTGCCCGCTTTGATGCTTTTTTTCACATTCTAGAAGCATTTTTATTTTTTTTTTATTATTATTTCCTGGGTAGAAGCACCGCAGCCAAAACTGTGGGCTCTAGTTGCTCTTTAAGCATTGGTTAACCACTGAAAGAACATCCTAGAATGATGCGATTCCTTATGTAAGGGCAGCAGATGACATTCAGGCCCAGCAAGACGCAGAAATAAACACTGTTGACCCTTTCCCCTGCGCTCAACAACATGGGCAACCTTGTCTCATGGCAACAGTGGTAAACAGCTGCACTTAAACTATTACGCAAACATACCACAACATGGAACAACGGTAAACAAGTGAGAAAGCGGAGGAGCATGGGTGGAAAGCAGGGGGGCAATCCAACTCAGGTTCAGACATAAAATCATTTTTAATTTTAAGAATGCACAATTTTTTATTTATTTATTTATTTTTTATTAAACAGCATATGCAACCTTAGCCGTTTTACTATTTTCTATCCACTGAGCACATAAACATGAACAACATTAAAATGTGTAAGTGGAAATGCATCTAGTCTAGTATGTATTTTGTAGGAATCCTTTATGACCACTGACTAAATTCAATATTCTGCTCTATCTGCCCTGGAACTGAATCTCTGACCTTCTGATTGCCATGATGACATTTACCTGCTTATCCACACATAATAAACATATCTAGTGAGGGTCAGGGGTTTTGTGTCAGACTGTAGGCTAATGGTGAACCATGTGTCATATGTCAGCTCATGTGCCTTTTTTGCTTCATTGGCGTGACCAGTACGTAATTAACCGTCCCTTAATTAGGTAAGTTGACTTTGGTTTGTGTTTGCAACAGCGACCAGGGGGCAGGTTGCAGTGGGAGCGTCGCACACACTGACGTATGAAATACATCATAGATACAAGAAATGTGCATTGACCAGATGAACTTGCACTTTTTCGTAATGAATAATTTGAGTTTGGATTGACGTATTGATTCACCAGTGGTACCGTACACCCACAGCTTCATTCCTTGACTTGGAGGATAAGTGAGTCGCAGATCTACTGGTGCTCCTCTGCACAGGAAACCTTTTTAAACAGACGCACTGCTGCTTTCTGTCTTGGACGTAAAGGTCCAGTGTGTAGGATTTAGTGGCATCTAGTGGTGATATTGCAATTTGCAGCGATTTGAATACCGCTCGCCTCACCCTCCCGTTCCAAGTGTGAAGGAGAAACTACGGTGGCTGCGAAAGTCATGGAAAACGCTGTCTTCTTAAAGAAAATGTCCCAAATCTTTTAATAACGCATGTTGCGTACAAATATTTAGCACTGTCTCCTCAGAGGCAGGGCCCCCCTTCTTTGTAGAGCTTGCATGTTCTCGGTGCTCCCTCCCACAGTCCATAGACATGCGCGTCGGGTTAACTGAAGACTCCAAACTTCCCATAGGTGTGAGTGTGAATATTTTGTCTCGGTGTCAGCCCTGTGATTTCCTGGTGACCTGTCCAGGGTGTATCGCGACCCTCTAACGATAAGCGGGATAGATAATGGATGGAGCATAGAGATTGGGTCAGGCCTCTTAAACTGGAGCAGACCGCATGAATCAGAAGGTCTCACTGTAGGCACTGTCAGCTGAAAAACCCCTAAAACTTAAGCTTTATTTCGATTCACTAAGATGTCCTTGTACTGATTCAACAAAAGAACTCAAACTACCACCATTTCATAGTGTTTTCACAAAAGACGCATTATTCCTTTTTTAGACCTAAACCGTAAACCTGTTTTATTAGTTTTTTACAATTGCAAGTTAACATTTCTATATATCAAGTTCGTTTATTTATTTCTTCAAAGCTCTTCACAAAGTTCTCTCTAACCACACTTCACAGAATCAAGTCTTGTACCTGACCATGGACATTTGTCTGCCAACAGTAACACTTTGTCACTCATACAATGACAATACAACTCACTAACAGTTAGCAGTACGAGTAGGGTCACATTTGTCTTTGTAAAAGGATCTTTTCATTATGTATTTCACATAAACCAAGATAACATTACAACCAAAATGAGGTCAGTTCTTCATTGCATGAATTACATCACAGTATATGTCACAGAAATGAATCAGAAATGTTGCAATAGGCTTTCGTGCACAAAATGAAACCAAAGTAATTCCAGTAATGCAATACAAAACTCTACATATTCACTATAGATATAACCACATAGACATGAAACAGCGCTAGTCAACCCTGTTCTCTGCATTTAGCGACAAGTTCTCGTCCACATCTCCCCTTATGTCCTCTCCTGTAATCCACCTGGGAAGGAATCTTTTTGCATGTCTGATCCATCCCTGGCAACCTTCTGCAGATAAGTCCAGACATCCGGCGTTCATTGTGTCCAAGAGGGACATCCGATCATGTCAAAAACAAATTCCACCTCCATGAGGACAATTATTCCTCTATGGGGTTGAAGAATGGTAGAGTAAGGTGGAAGGAAAAGTGACGCCATACTGGGGTGGGCGGGTTTAACCACTCTGTGACTGGCAGACATGGCGAAAACTGCAAACTGTTCCGGATTCTGCCACGCCTGCGTCTTTCATAGAGGTCACCAAGGAATAAAAATAGGCACGTATTCCCAATTAGAAGTGTATGCATTTTTATCTTTTAATGTCTTATTATTTACGTTAGGTTTTGAATGTAAATTGAACAGTTTTGACAATAGTATGTAAACGTGCAAAGTGTAAACAGAGTTTTGGTGGAGTTTGAGTGAGTAAACAGTTGATGAAATTTGGGAAGATTTAATCATTGAATGCATTTAGTTTGAAAGCAATTCAAGGTGAACCACAGTTTAGTCCAGTGGTCCAGTTTTGAAAAAATGAACTCTGTGTAGAGAAATGTGACTTGGCAATTGTAAAAAAAACCAAAAAAACCCCCTGTAAAATATTGTTTGTCCACAACTACCATTTGCCTTCCTCTTCTGTGCCCCCGTGTCCTTTTAAACTTGGTTCATTTCAGTCAAACAGCAATTACTGTTATCTAATTTTTGACATGGAAGAAAGGAGAAACAATAACACTTTGCACCAATCAATAATAATTCTTTCTCTTTCCAGTATAGTCTGTGTCTGCCCCACGCTTGGCTCTAGAGGACGAGGTCAGGGGAGCTGGACTATTGTCGAACACCCAGTGGGATGCATTTGATACTGTCGGGAACAATTTGGCGCTGGTGCAGGGTGTGCCAGGAGTGTGTCGGCCTGATTTAGGTTTCCTCAGTTGGGGTACCCGCATCAGGGAGAGTCCCTCGTAACTGAGCGTGACTGGAGCTGCACAGGGATTACGGTCACGTCGCAATCGGACACGCACACACGCGCGCGCACGCACATTTATATGGTCGCACATGGTGAACATGTGCGTGGATCTACATATACACAGCATGAGAAACACAAACATAATCTGATAAATATGCACACATACATATTCCATGAGCACACGCGCATGCAGCCGCACATGTGCAGACGCGCCGTCTCATTGGATCACGGCGCCGGCCTACAGGGCCTTAGTGAGACTGGAGGAGAAAAGTGCACAGGGAGAGGTGTCCTAACATCTCACAACATTGCAGCGAATGGCCTGCTCTGTGGAGAAGCCGGCGATTCATGAAATAATTCAGCACATCACAGTATGAGGTAGCCAAGCGAGGGCTCATCTCGGGGAGAGAGAGAGCGGGAGAGACACCTCTGTGGACTCATTCAATTAAATTTTATTACATTTGTATGAATATATGTGATTTTAATGTGGATTATGCCTGAGTGCCTTGTATTGAAAGGATTTGAATTCTTGATACTTTCTTTGCATGCTGACACACACTTTCACGCTAACTCACACACACACACGCACGCACGCACGAGCTCCCGCTTCTGTCTCTTCGCTGTAGTTTCCTCGACTTCGTACCGTACATGGTTCCCTCCTGTTAACGGTATGTCATTGTAGTGGTTCCCCTGTGGCCTCCTCAGATGCACACCCAGCCACAATTCTGTAACCTAAACATGGCAAATTTGCTGTGTGTAATCCATTACAGCTAAGAAGCTACTACTGCATTTCCATATTTAATCATAGACACTGCAGGTAAACAATGCAACACATCTCTGCTTTCATACAGTGATGAATGACACGGCGGTACCTCCATTATTAGTTCCTAATCAACCCCTTTGGGTTCACATGTACGTGTGTGTGTGTGTGTGTGTGTGTGTGAGAGAAAGAGGGTGAGTCTACGTTGAGGTGGGAATCGCAGCAGGCATTATTTCATAAATTTCATTAGTGAGGGGAAAATAATTTCCTTGGCAGCTAGTATTGTAATTCAGCTATTGTTGTTAATCCAAATTTAATATGTTGAAAATGATTACAGGGATGGTGTAAGAATGGGGCGGTGGTGCTGGTGGTGCATTTCTGCAGTGAGTCAAAGTATCTCCCTGTCTCTTCCGATTGTCTCTTTTCTTTCCTCTGCTTGGTGTTTTTCTTATTTTCTCTCCAAGAAAAGCTTGTTTATCCCCTCCTCTTTCCTACTCTATTGTACCTCTCCCTTTCCTCCTCCCTCACATGTGAACACAAGCCACTTTCATCTTCGGCTGGCTTTGTAAACAGCGATCATAGCGAATAGTTCAATAATGTTGATATTCGTGCTTTGAAGAAGGGGACTAGAGTGTAAATTCATGCAAATGAGATCACGGTTTGATATAGCTCTTCAGGGGTTTTTTTTCGACGACTGTGGATCACAGACATGGATGCTGATTCATTTGACACATTGTTCCAACTTACACATAATTTAGTCATTAGAATCAAGGAAAATATATAATTAAAACGTTTCTTTATAGTTGGAGTATGCGATTGTGGAGAAATTCAATACCATTGTGAATACCACGATACAGAGCGAACAACGGCACAGCAAGTAATGCAGCTAACGTTACCTGACACACACATATCATCAGTGTTGCCACAGTTACTTTGAAAAAGTAATCTAATTACTGATTACTCCTTTAAAAAGTAACTTAGTTACTTTACACATTACTTGATTTAAAAAGTAACTAAGTTAGATTACAAGTTACTTTGTTAGTTAAATTCAGCCTCTGCCGACATCACCCCCGCCGCCTCGAAGTGCATTTTAAACAGTAATGTCAACAATGTATCTCCAAACATTTTAAGTTGAACTTCAAAACTATTTTCTGAAACAATACGTTTTAATAAAAAATAAAATAATGCCAGTCTTTCTTGAATTCACTTAACATAAATACTTGTTTTTACCGAAGTCCAGCTGTTGTTGCTTGCTGTTGTTATCCAAATGTTTCTTTACATTTGACGTAGTGTGTTTGTAGCTAGAAAACACTTTGTCGCCACAACGAACCTTAACGTTGCCCTCGTTAGCTGACACAAACTCAAAACAGCGTCTGTATTTCCAGCTAGAAAACGCGCATCTCTCTCCTCCCTCCATTGTTGTTTCCGTTTGTGTCGCTGCGTGATATGTGTGATTACACGTGACGTGAACTGTCCTCATGCTGAAAACGTGACTTGTCGCATACGTGACTTTACTCCCCGAGATGCGAGAAGAAAGCAAAAATATGTCTTTATTAAGGAAAATTAAAAAAATAATGCACAGTGACTTGGATAAGTAACTTTAATCTGATTACTGGTTTTGAAATAGTAACGCGTTAGATTACTTGTTACTGAAAACAGTGGTCGGATTAGAGTAACGCGTTATCGGCATCACTGCATATCATGGCTGGAATGACTGGAATACTGTTGTGTGGCTCGGTCCGATCCACTTTGTTTATTTCCCATTTACAGAGTCAGGGCTGAGTACAAACACCGGAGTTTATTTTCAGCGCGCACACTGAACGGACAGCGAACGGACCGTGAGGAGATACTCGCTGAATTTGACAAAGACGTGTATTAGATTAGAATCTCATGTCCGACCTTTTAAGGTGCAACAGTATGAACAGTGATTCATTCATCCATTCAGAGTGGACACTGAAGAGTAAGTGGCCATTTAAAGTAAATGGTGTAATTACAGTATTTTAAACCTAAATACTGTCTTTGCAAAGCAGAGGAAAGGAAAACACATTCTTTAAAGAGAATGTATAGAACCCCTAAAAAGCAGACGCAGAGCCTGTGTCCACTGAAATTGTACCCATTTTTCAAACTTCTCTCCAAAGTCCAAAGTTGAGCTGAGGAAGCAGTCACGCTTTATCTTGCTCTCACAGGGGGGTGGATGCTCACAGTGTGTATTTTCTCTACAGAAGGGGACAGTGGAAAACCTGAGAGGAGCACATCAGACTTGTGGCTTTGATATGTGTGAAGGCCTGTAGGGGCATGCAAGTTCAACCCCAGACACACAGCGACAAATCTGCGAGACAGAACACACTCTCTCTCACACTCACACTCACACACACACACACACACACAAATGGTACACACAGTATACTGTACAGCAACCTTGCACTTCTAGAAACCAGGGATAGACCAAGCCAACTTTTTCTTTCCCTTTACAGATTCTGATATCTAAACTAAGGGTGTCTGAGTACCGAGTATACCAGTGCTGTCTTTGTCGCAGTTATGTTGGAAAATAGCAATAATACATTAAAATAATACTAACAGACCACCATTCTTTGTAGGCTTGTGTAGATTCTAATTACATTGTTCTCAAACTTCAAAGCAGCCTTTTTTCACCTACGTTACATTGCAGGAACCTCCTGACTCAAAATTATGCCGAAAAATTTGCCCATGCATTTGTTACTTCCAGGCTGGATTATTGCAATTCCTTATAATCACGCTGCCCGAATAAGTCCCTTAAGTCTCTCCAGTTGATCCAGAATGCTGCGGCTCATGTACTGACAACAACTAGGAAATTAGATCATATTTCTCCCATATTAGAGTCTATGCACTGGCTCCCAGTAAAATCCAGAGTAGAATTTAAATTCCTTCTCCTCACCTACAAAGCTCTTAATGGTCAGGCACCGTCGTATCAATCAGTGAATGAATGGAGTAAAACAGAAAACTGTGAATCGGTCACGTGTGACTAAAATCTGATTTGTTTCATAAGGTGAATATTTGGGCTCATGGATCGGATTGCGCAGCACCGCTAATATCCAATCTCTTGACTAAGCAGAGGATAAGGAGACGTTACTTTTTAAGAACTTGTTTTCATGGATGAATAGATGGAATTGCTGTCTTCTCATTTAGAAAACACCAGTATGAAAGCCATTTCTGTCCGTCTAAACATTGGCCTACAAGCACTTGAGAGTTGCCAAACAACTTACATTCAATCAGAAGTGCAGTAGAAAATATAGCCGTGGGCATAATTAGGAAACGCCATCTCTATGAATCAATCCAGTTAGGCGCCCAGAAATTATAATCATAGTGACAGAGACATACAGCTTGTTGACAAACACCTGGGTAAGGTCACGCCGCAGGCATAGTAAGTACTGCAATGTGTGTGCGTACAGTATGTGTGGTTGAGTTGGCCAACTCTGGTTTTCTACAGCCTGCAGAGCACAACCATTGCTAATAAACAGCACTCCCTTATTTCCTACTATATTAATCATCTGCCTCCAATTTTGAGTTTTTATGTCACAATCTTTTCAAAAAGGGATTAATCCGCTTTTACACTCTCATCACAGTAAGACACTCCACCTTATTAAGTCCCCATGGGGACCCAAACTCTTCAAGCAGGTTTAAATTAGTGCTTTCTTTCTCTGTTTGATTTACATGCAGTGATTAAATTGGGGGTGAGCAAGAGGGGCAAAATAGCTTACATCAGCAGCTACGAAGATCTTTGGATGCAGAACTCTTATTTCATCACAGACTAAATCATTCAAATACTTTTCAGTCTCCGCTATTTCTATGACACCAAATTGTTTGGGCTCACTTCCGTGACATGCGCCAAAGGCAAAGGTTGTACATTTAAACAAATATAGAGCAGAGAGTGGTCAAAATAGAAGCAGCAGAGGCCAAGATATTTTGACATTTAGTCCCTGGCGTGGGTCAAGCTCAAATGCTTGATCCTATATTTCGCACAATACAGGCGGTTGTGGTTCAGCAGGTAGAGCGGGTCGTCCACTGACCACAGGGTTGGCTGTTCCATCCCCACCTCCTCCTGTCCATGTGTCCTTGGACAAGACACTGAACCCCAAATAGCTCCCAATGGTTGGCCAGTACCCTGCGAGTGACTGAGCGGCATAAACCCTGTAAAAGCGCTTTGGATAGCACTATAAAAATGTTGCCATTTGCCATTAGAACCTCACTGCCTGGTAAATGCCCATGTCTTTTGAACTCTAAATCCCCAGTTTTAAACTCACCTGTTACTATACAACTGTTGTATAGTGCACTGCAGCGGTTGAATAGTTATGACTTGTAAACTGACTTTGTTGTGTAAAATAGGCAACTAAAAGATTTGGTTAAGGTTAGGGAAGCATTGTGGTTACAGCTAATAAAAAAAAAAAAAATCCCCACCTTCTACATGAACGTCTGATCTGCTACATGTCCATCCACCACCTCCACACTATTTTCCACCTTCCTACTCAAAGGACACACTGCTGCCTGCATTGGCACCGCACATTGGCACTGGAGGTAAATTGTGAGATGCCGTATCATCCAATATACACCGAATTTCTAGGGATACTGGAGTGGGTTTTCCTCAAGCACACTTGGATTCAATCAATGGAAACATCCTATCAAGGCACACATGCTACAGTACATCAGTAATAAAGGGCAATGCAAATATTACAACAGTAACCAGTGTGGTGCACCCTCCTGGATTCCTAGAACTTTGAGGAAAATCTTGCTGCTTTTCTCTGTACACTCACATAAAAAGAAAATATTAAAATTGAGAGAAATAAACCGAGTAGGTCTTGCCAAGTCTGACAGGCAGGGAAGGCAAGCTAATTATCTCATGGTGCTTGGAAGCTAAAGTGCTCATTGACAATCACAGCACTGCTCTCAGGGTGTACATAGCTATTAGGCTGAGAGACAAGGGTTGGCCAAAAGCACTAATCACGGTGGTCACACGAGCCAAGCCAGATCAGCCTCTAGCCTGCAGCCGTTTGACAAGTAGCATTACAGGACAAATTTCTGCATAATTTATCTGACTCCTCAAGTATTGGTGATGTAGCTCTAGAATTGAAATAGGTAGTGCGGAATGAACAAGTATACATACAAATATTAGTAACCATGAGAAATAAACAAAATAATAATAATACATTTTATTTCGAGGCACCTTTCAGGACCCCTAAGGTCGCCTTACAATTAGCATAACACTTAAAAATATAAATGTACAACATAAACATAAGATACAATAAAATTAGAATGTACAATCATAATAGTGATGGGTGTCAGACATTGTAGGCTATAGTAAACAAATGGGTTTTTAAGCATGATTTGACGGTAACCAGAGATGTTATTGTACGGGTGTGTTGTGGGAGAGTGTTCCAGAGTCGGGGAGCAGAGCAGCTGAAGGCTGGAGTGAATTGCAATAATCTAATCGGGATGTAACAAGTGCATAAACCAGTATGGCAGTACTGTTTGGGGTGAGAGAAGGACGGAGTCGGTTGATGTAGCGAACATGGTAGTAGGCGGACCGAGTGATGTTGTTTACGTGAGCTGTGAAGGAGAGAGTGCTGTCGAAGATGACATCCAGACTCTTTACCTGAAGGGAAGGGTGAATAGCGGAGTTATCATTTACATTGTGCCAATGATCAGACATTCTGTTTTATTGCCATTAAGTTGGAGAAAATTGTGGAATAACCATATTTGAATGAAATGTAGATGTTAATGAAATGCATGAACATGGGATGTGGTTTCCTCTAAACACTATCAAGCTTTATATTAAGTCAAGCTAAACCATGCTGGTGCTAAGCCTGAAAAGCTATTATACCGTTGACACCTGATATTAATTTGGATTGCTGTCCGATTGGATTATGCACCACAGAACAGATTAAAATGAGTTTAAACAAACTCAGGAAGTGGTCGTCAAAGATGGTTGCTTTAAGTTTGTCCAAGCCACGTACGAAGTCCCCATGCCTCTTCCAAAACATCATATCCACCGGTTTCTCACTAGGGAGGTGACCCAGGTAGTGCTTGTCATCTTCCGTCTCCTTATTCAGTGGAGCCCCAGCACTTGGCACCAGACCTCTGCAGCTGTAGTCCAGATTCACTGGGCTCCCTGTAGCTTGTGTCCAGTATAAGGATGCTTTCACACCCAGCCCGTTTGGTTCCGTTAACATGAACTCTGGTGCATTTGCAGTTATACAGGTCGTTTAGGCTGGTGTGAAAGCACAATTGAACTCTGGTGCGGACTCCACCACTCAACCAAGACTGTTTGAAAAGCTGGTCCACTTCCAAGCAGTCTCTGGAGCGTTCGCTTTAACGCCACAAATGACCCACACAAACCACAGGATTCTGTGATAGTAGATATGTGATTTTAGCATGAATTTGAAAGCTAAACTACTATGACATCCATCTTCTGATCATGAACTATTTGGTTAGTAATCTTAAAATAGTAAATGATCTGTATAATTCAATTCAATTTAATATATATATATAGCAACAATTCATAACAGAAGTTATCTCATTGCGCTTTTCTTATAGAGCAGGTCTAGACTGTACACTTTCTAATATTATTTACAGAGACCCTACACAGAGTGAACACGAACCGCACCAGAACTAAAAGACAACAATGTATCTGCCTTATTTATTTATTTTCCTTTGGCGCTGAACAAATGAACCAAACTACAGGTGTGAAAGTGCCCTTAGACTCCTGGGACTATCCGGCAGGGCAGTGAAGATAACTGCTCCTTGTTCATGAGCCCCAAAGTAAGACCTAGAGAGCCTCTGATCTGATGCTCCACATCAATATTAGCGCCAATACTGACCTGACCTTATTAACGGCCAGATGTGACTAACAAACAGGTTCCTTGTCAATCTTATTCAATGTTTCGGCCATCAGTTACATTCATTCAGTCACAGTGGCTCACCAACAAAAATGTTTTGTGCCACGGAGATCGCCGGTACACAATTTGTCCTTATTTATCACTATATGCCATGTATTGGATCAGTACTTTGTATTGGCAGAGTTTATGTATCAAAGTCCGTATCAGGAGAGAACATTTTTGTATATAGTGATGCAAACATGAATCACTGATAAAGATTTGTGTTAGCAAATACAAATATCATGTGCATGAATCACATCTGAATACGATCTCAACACAAAGCGACTGAAATGGCAGGTGTAAATAATGGAAATGGAAATTAAAAGTGTTTGGAGCATTATGACATCATTATCAATGTCAACTCTAACCATAATGGCGATAGCACTGACAATGATAATGGGAAGAGAAAGATGGAGACAATGAAGTGGGGGAAAAATGTAATAGAAGCGGAGTAAACAAGAAACAAGAAAAACACTAGAATGGACTGTTAATGTGTGTGCATGTGCATTGTGTGTGTGCCTGGCTTACAAAACCTATTTATTTAGGCCAGTCAAATGAGTCTGATGCATTGTTCAGAACTCTATATTAAGCAGAGGTTTGATGAGGCTCATTTTTATCTTTTGTGCGAGAGCCATTCACAACATGTTCAGACGAACTCATCAGTCTTGGACTTTTCATCCAAGTGAGTGTAATTGAACTGCTGAGGTACTGCAATCTACCCCCCCCCCCCCCCCCCCCAAACACTCTGACAGAAATGGACTTTGAAAAATAAAAGTGGGTGAAATTTGAATCATGCATCCAATCTTGTACACTAACGACGGTTTTATGCAATTACTCCCATCAAATATCTCTCGCAGATTGGGGTGAGGGTGGAGGGGGGATATAGGTGATACCTACAAGGTCCCCATCTGGATGTAAATATGCCTGTTCTTTTAAATGAACAGCTTTATAAGCACAAAAAAGCCATCACAATCCTCACACCTCTGCCACCCTCTGGCAATGTAATCACTTTGTGCATTGGATATTGCATTTATTTTTTAATATTTCACTCCCCTCCATCTGTTCGTCTCCTTCTACCTCGGCTTGCTCCCCTGCATGATTCCATTTTCATGCTCACTCTAAATGGCATTTCTTCCCTAAAAATTAGATATCAGCCCGGCTGTCCCCATATTATTTCAACCCAGAAGTGAGGACTCCAGTTACGACCTAGATACGGCTCTCTCCGGTCTTTCTCTTATTCTCTCCCTCCCCTCTCTAACCCCGTCTCTTTATCCCCTTTATCTCTGTTCTTACCTATTCCCTCCCTCTCGTGCTCACCTCCGAGGCCTCACCTCCTCTCCTGCCTCACCTATCGCTTGCATTAAATCAAATGGAACACATTAAAAGTGGCACGCGCAGCAGACAATGGCTTTTATGATTGCCTGCCATGTTCGGCCTGGTTGTGCTGCACAGCCCCATAAAATGCCATTTGTAGCACCTCATTTCGTAGGGCCTTACTACACAGGCGAAACAGAGAGGGACACTGAGAGGAGACACAGAGACCGAGCACAGATATAGTAGATTGAGCGTGGAGGGGAGGATGAAAGAGAGAATGAAAAAGCGGGTGATAGTGTCACGGAGAGGAAGGAAGAGGCCGCAGAGTAAGAAAGTGAATTAGATAGAATGTAGAGTCGGAGTAAAATGAGAGCAGAAAGAAAGATGAAAATGAAATAGCAAAAAGAAAAACATGTGCAAGAGCGACAGAGCCAGACTGAGGGGGCAAGTCAAGACAGGTGAGAAATGAGAGTAAAGAAATGAAGGGTGGCTGAGGAAAGAACTGACACAGAACGAGAGGAAGGGATAAATGAATGAATAGGAGCAGTGAGATGGGTGGAACGGAGAGAAATAGGTGTGAGTTGGAAGAAAGGCCAAGAGAAGAAAAGAGGAGGCGATAAAAGGGTGAGAAAATGATATTGGTGAGAGCGAGAGAGAGAGAGAGAGAGAGAGGGAGGGAGGGCTGTGGAGTGTTTGAGATTACCCCGGAAAGCCCTGACACTATTCAAATAAGAACAAGCTGCCAGGGCAACCACCAGGAGTTAGAGCAATAAGAAATATATAGCAACCGAGGGAGAGAGAGGGGGATGATGAGGGCACGCCTCTCGCTCCTCACCTCCCTCCCTCCCTCTCCATTCGTACAGTGAGCATATTGGACTTATTAAATTCTAATTGTCTGTAATGGCCGCCCAGGCTCTCTGAGGCACTATGTGACAGGGTAAGGGTGAGCGGAGGTATTTGTTTTGCTAATTGGAAACCGTTCAGCTCCCTTAAGTGTTCTGCTGTTTGCAGCTGCTCAGGGAGCTGCTGATAAAAAAAAAAAAAACAAAAAAAAAAAAAACAAACAGGCAGGACGAGGGGGGGCGAGCGGAGGGGCGGGGGGGAGGGAGGGAGGGAGGGAGGGAGGGGGGGGGGGGGGGGGGGGGGGAGAGGGGGGGGGGGGGCGGGGGGGGGAGAAGTGAAAAGACAGCAGACAAGAAGAGAAAAAAAAAAAAAAAAGGTGCATTAATTGCAAACAAGCCAACTGACAAAGTTTATAGCCCACATC